>JAZKJV010000319.1:1200000-1585319 GCA_037367405.1 Ottelia alismoides | reverse complement strand
TACTAATTTATTTTTCGATCGACTATTTTGCTTGTTATAAACATTCCATGCTAGCCATTCTCACCTACCACCTGACTCACTTTACTTTAACCTATTAGCTCTTTTATTAGCTTTTGAGCCTATAAAGAAGTTTATAAGTGCCTTTTACCTTGCACAATACATTAAGAACACATTTGCATCATACACAACACTTGAGAAGTGTTTGAGAGTTATATGCTTCCTATTCTTGGGTGTTCATTGCTTAAGCTAGTCAATTGAATTAATCAACTAGTCAAATCGACTATGCGATGTTAGGGGATGATCGAATAGAAAAGTTTGTTCTCTTAATGGTCAGCCGACCACTTACGCGCCCTAACTAGTTGGCTGATAGTTCTATTGACTTAGGTTGGTCCATTCTATCAGATTAAATTAAGAATCCGACCCACGAAGACTAAAATCACCCTTACCCCATGACAGAACCTCTCCAAATGCAAAATACCCTCCCTTACATTGACTCGATCCTCCTGAGTCCTCGATTTTGTTACCTCTAGGTCCTTTGCTCCGCTCATTTGTAGCCAACAATGCGCCGCCCTTTACCTGCCCATCTTGTCCCTCTCCTAAAGGTTTGGCATTTGACTTAGCAAGAAGCAATATGCAGTTACTTAATCAAGGGTTGACGTTGAATATCAAGCGATGACTTGTATTGTTTGCGAGGCGATATGGATAGATTGTCAATCTTCTTCAAGATCTTAGTGTTAAGCCTAATGCCCTATTTCTATGTATTGTGACATGTATGCTAGCTACATTGAATCTAACCACGTGTTTCATTAGAAGATAAATCACATTAAGGTTGATTATTGCACCATTCATACGGATGTCACACTGAAGGGAAGATTACTAACCCCTGCCTTTTCTTTAAGCCCCAACTTACGAATATTTACACCTAAAGACTTCCTAAGAAGCAACATGACATTCTATACGACAAGTTAGGCGTGATTGACATCTTTAATCGTTAGAAAGAGATATCACAATATAGTGTTGATATACTGATCATTATATCGTTTTGACGGGTATTTGTACATGTAGAACGGGAAAATAGATTTTCTTATTGAGATATTGGATGTAGGATCTCTTATATAGAGTAAGACCCCAACGCCAAAAAGTAGGGTACAACATATCCCTTAGGTATACACAAAAATAACTGAAAAATGAAATACAATGAGGAAAAGTGTTATAAAACAAATGCTAGATAGAGAATATATATATGTACATATACATATACTTATAGAGAGAGAAAAAAGGAAAATGTGTCCATGGGCACACACAAGTGTGTGCTTCCACTGCTATAAACTGGACATTTTAAATTTTAAATATAAATCAAAGTCGTTGATCTTGATTCATACTATAAAATACAGATTCTATTAAAATTTCAAATCATTTGGAGCTATGTAACCCATCCATCGAGTGACGCTGGTTCATTTCATCAGAGACGTTGATTGTTTATTAATGTTGGATTGTGTTTACACTAGGACTTTGGATTAGAAACTTAGCGAGCACACAAAGTTGTGTGCGCCCATGGGCGCATACTCTTTTTCCTCATATGTGTGTGTATGAAGTTTCTCTTATATGTGTGTGTATGAGAAAAAGGAAAATGTTCCCATGGGCACACACAAGTGTGTTCCCACGTCAATAAACTGGATATTTTAAAATTAGATAAAAATCAAAGTCATTGGTCTTATTTCATAATATAAAACACAGATTCTATTAAATTTTCAGATCATTTGGAGTTATGTAACCCATCCATCGAGTGATGTTGGATTCATTTTATCAAAGCCGTTGATTGTATATTAATGCTGGATTGTGTTCACACTGGGACTTTGGTATTTAAAACTTAATGAGCACACAAAGTTGTTATGTGCCCATGGGCACACACTCTTGCCCTATATATATGCACATATGTATGTAGATCTCCCCCCCATTGGAGCATATCCATCAGTTATGCCCGACTTAGTTGAAAGTAGAGAGTTACACTTTGTTGGAAGCGATTGATGAAGCTATCTGCTAATTGATGTTCAGTATGAACATGAGGAGTGATAATATGTCCTTCTCTGATAAAATGGAAATAAACCTCAATATACTTGGTGCACAAGTGGAAAACTAAATTGGAAGAAAGTAGATGCTTTGTTATCACAAGTAGATATTAACTGTTGTTTTGATAAAAAGTCTTGTAAGAAAGAAATACATCGACTAATCTCATGAATGGCTTGGGCCATGTGCCCATAGCCTTATACTCCATCTCTACACTAGATCTGAAGACAACATCTTGCTTCTTCCTACGCCATATTCATGTGATGGAACTTCTGTCTTCAAGAGAGCTAGCATAATCCAAATCTACACCAGTTAACATGATTATGTATGTTTGAAGCATAGAAAAGACTGCTCCGAGGTGAGTTTGCTTTGGATATGTAAGGATAAGAACATCATGCTATTGATTGTATTTAGGACTTCTTGCATGTTGATTGACTCTATTTAGGCATATTGTATATTCAGATTTGGTGATTGCGAGATGTAACATTTTACCCACTAGACGTCTATATCGTGTATTGTCTTTAAACATACCATAGAATGGTGCTGAGATTTGCTGAAATGAGTGATGGCGTACAACCAAGTAAACATGCTCACGTTATTTACTTTGTGCAAGGAAAAATCCATAGTGATGGATCACTTCAATGCCCAGAAAGTACCACAGGAGGACGTGATGTGTAATAATAAACACCTTCTGAAGGAGCCCTTGGTTTTTGGAATCCTTGTATTGTCGTAGTCATAACTAGTACTAACCATATCATCAACTCAAACCAAAAGAATAATTGTACCTTCAACATACTTTCCAAGAAAGATTGAGCGATCAGAAGAAGTTCGGTGAAAGCCAAGGAAGCCAATCTCAGTACTAAGCCTATTAAACTAAGCTCTGGGACCCTAGTTTAAGTCATATATAGCCTTACGAAGTCTTCAAATATACCCTGTCTCAATGGTGTAACCTCATGCTTAAGATATAAACTTCTTCCTCAAGATCTCCATAAAGAAAAGCATGATTCACAACGAATTGATATATTGAGCAATTGTTAATCGTAAGGGGCACGATAGTGCAAATAGAACCCATTCGACCACCATGGGAGATTGTATCAAAGTAGTCATCCTCATATGTTTGGGTGAAGTTTTTGGCCACTAATATGGCCTTCATTTTGTCCAGCGAGCCATCAAGTATATGTTTGGGCGTAAAGACCCATCTTCATACAACAAGAGTGGTGCATGGGGTGCAAGTACCAAATCCTAAGTTCTTCCATAAATAAGAGCATCCAACTCCTCATCCATAACAAGTTTCCATTCTTTGTCATGCATAGTTGTGTGGTGATCTCTCAATATCGGAGTTGCCATAAGAACATTTGTAAAATTCATGTCATCAACTCTCACTTGCAATCATGTGCTTCTTTTCTCAACCCATCCTGTTTCTCTTCAAAGATGTGTGATCCCTCGATAGCTGCTACTACTAGGGTTCTAGGCCCCATGTTGAATTACCATTGGTACTGGTTGTCTTAAAAACTAGCAGTTGACATGTTTTTCACGTGGATGCGTGCGCGAGCTTTGAGGCAAAGCCATGAAACGTAGGTGGGGAAAGAGAGAGGTTCTAGGTTCAAGTTCGCTTCCTCAATGGATAATCTCATCCCCCTTTCACTATATATCCCCCTTCGTGCGAGTTTGAGGATAAAAAGTCCTGGAGAAAATTGCCAATCAATATTAGTAGAATGGTACATCACGTGTAAAGCATATTGTCTAATCAGCTTCTTCAAAGCAATAAGAAGATCAATGGAGGGAGGGAGACCATCGATAGGTGCAGGTGGTTGAGGGTCAAGTTTTGGACATCTCAACTTCCTACAAGAGAGGTTCCAGGTTCAAGTTCACTCTCTCTCAGTGGATAATCTCATCCCTTCACTATATACCTCCCTTCGCCATAATATATAATCTCATTGCGAGTTTGAGGATAAAAAGTCCTGGAGAAATTATTGCCAATCAATATTAGTAAAATGGTATATCACGTGTAAAGTAGATTGTCTGAACGACCTTCTTCAAAGCAATGGAAAGATCAATGAAGGGAGGGAGACCATCGATAGGTGCAGGTGGTTGAGGGTCGAGTTTGGACATCTCAACTTCGTATAAGATAAGAGGAGCATCCAAAGGGATATACTCAGAGACATTATGATTCCTCCTATGGTAGACCTAGAGCTAAGGTGGGAAACTCCAATAGGATGTCTTTTTTTTTTAAAGAAAAAAAGAGCGTCCACCATTTTGGTGTATGCCCAAAAACTTCACCATTTATCACCTCAAATCAAAGTACATGCCTAAAATAGGCAAAAAGAAAAAGGGAAGATTACATGTTCCAGCTCTCTACTAGCACTTTAGCATGCACCACTACATTTTCACCATACACTCGGTCCTGATGAAACACTGCACTGTTCTGGCAATCCAGATTGCCCGGGTTAGTGCTACAAACTCAGAACGCTCCTTTTCTTTCCCTCTCCACTCTGCTCCAATGATTTCCCAAAAACCTGTCATATCCTCAAAGAGGGACAATATGACTCCCAATCAGGCTCCAGGCCTCGATAGAGCTCCTGCACTTGAAGAACATGTGGTCATCATCCTCCGCTTCCTTATGACAACGCGAACAGTCCGCTACTTGCATTGCCACTAATCATGTTTTCCATAAGCATACCAAGCACATTGATATTGACTGGAGTGTTGAGTTAGCTTAATTTTATGTTAATGAGTTGTAACCGTTGGGGGTCCTTTTTGTAATTTCCCTTTTATGAGTGCTCTAGGGTCTCGGCCTATATAAGAACCCCTAGACCTCTTGAATAATGTATCTAATTGCATTGTTTAATCTCTCTTCACACTATTTTTCATTTATTTTGAGCATGACTTTTTTAGGCTAGCCAACAATTTAGAAGCATCATCTATTTTATATTAACATTTGATGATGAGGAAGTTTAATGATTTTGCTTTTCATTGCTGACAAAAACGAGCTAGGTTTAATCCTCTTCTTGTTAGGCACTGACCACACTGTACATCATACGTTGTAGATGTGTGCTATTGGTTTTTTTTCTGAATAGTAGAAATTTAGATAGAATTTATAGATTCTTCATTTCATCGATAATTTCTTCGTCATCAAGAATTTAAGGCGGATATTTTTTCATCTAAGTTAGATCAAGGTTTCTTAAATACTTGTAGTTTTAAGTCAAGCTTCTACAAGCTTGAATATGAAAGGATGGTAACTTTAAGTTACTTTATACATGTAGAAATAATTGGAGACTTAATTTATTTAAAATTATTTAAATTTCAGTGATTTTGAAGCTCCCTTAGGCACGCCCCCAGCATGCTCTTTCACCCAGCATTCTTTTTCAAATTTGGCAAAATGGCAAGAAGAATGCTATCTGAAAACAGTCCATTCTTCTAGCAACAGCTGTAGCACAAAGATCGAAAAGTAATTGGATAAAGCCAAACAATTGATCTCAACATAATCAGCTCGCTACCCTGGAAAACACCTTGGGGGCACATCCGTCTAAACAATGTTCCATCTTCGATGAAACCAGGAACCGGTCCAAATCAGCGAAGGTAACCCCATCTAGGTAATAGGGAGGCCCTTTGTCAGCATGGGGAGTAACTTTAGCAAGAAAACGAAGTAAGTTTATCAAGGTGGACAGGAATAAAATGTGGTTTCTTGTGATCACCTTCCCAAACAAATCAGGTAGAGTTCTTTCTGCCCACACTCCATCGTGTCCCTCCTATGGCATTTTGATGCGAGGAACTTGCTGGTGTTCAATGACGAGAGGCCCCCCTAATGCAGAGAATGTGGTGCATAGCGTGAGAGCGTTGTAGTCATTGGTGATCCTGCGTCATTGAGAGTGTAAATCTTGGTTTCCACTGCATAAATTTTGGATGAGATCCCTTTCTGTATACTCATCCTTCAGTGTTGAAAATATATTTAAGCCCTTTTCCTTTATAAGAGTTGAAGAGAACTATAACCCTTGTATTGATGTTTCATACTATTAAAGTTTTTTTATACAGATGGCATAGAAAATTGTCTTATAAAAAATGACTCAGATAAGACACCAATCCAACTTGTACCTACCTGCCGAAGATTGCAAAGTTACTCCCAGTCCATACATGGGAAATATACTTATCACAATTACATAGCCACTTGTTTTTTCCCTTCACCATCAATTCTCGGCAATGCTTTGTGCTCCAAATGTAAATTCATCCCATGGTATTAAGCCCTCATTTTGACCCAGGTCTTGGACGGCCGAATGCTGAAGATATGGTCCGACCGAGCTGCAGAGATTGCGAAGAACGGTTGGTTCTGGGAGTATACGCTTCTGAGCTTAACAGTGGATAGTGTGACGGTCTCCATGGATGGTCTACGGGCCATTGTAGAGGTGACTCTAGAGGAATCTGCCAAGCTGACAGATCTTGTGAACCCCGAGCACAATGACTCCTGTAGTACAACGTACTCTACGAGGTATGAGATGTTGTATTCTAAATTTGGTGGCTGGAAGATAACAGAAGGTGCAGTACTCAAGTAAGAAGAAGACTGTAGTTTCTGTTCATTATTTTGTAAATAACCTCTGCAAACGGAGGGATATGCTGTTTGCAAGATGTCTTGCATCCCCCACGGCTATTTTGGGTTTCGAGCACCCCCGAGTCATTTTTTTGCGGCTTGATAAAGGTCAGAAGTGACTTTGTACAATGTTGGTTTAAATCCAGTGCTATTTATGATTATTAGGTGCGAATCGCTCTGCGTGAATGTATGCCTGTAGGAGATAGAGAGTAAGGGATGGAAAGGTACCAAAGAACTTTTGCAATTCGTACCGTGGTCTCACGGATGACCGTACCACATAGATTGTTCGCGACCTCTTGGCCATATTACAACCACTATGGTTTCAACCCAGTAGCCCTGTATGCAAGATTGCAAGGCCGAGCGGTTCACTTTCTCCATCTGAGAAACATGCCAAGTGAACGTGTTGGAGCATAAGTTGTATGCGCCTATTGAGTTGTAGCAGGGTAAATGGATCCTGGAGGAGTTCCATTTACCCCATCCAGTGTTTAGTCCCACATCGTCTAGTGGTGGGACTTGGAGGCTCTGGAGAGGCTATATAAGGAGCCCTAGACCTCTTGTACTCATGGAGAAAGTCAATAGACAAACACGCCCCGTTGAGGGCTTCTCCCGTGGTTTCATCCCGCTCCTCACGGAGTAGGGTTCCCACGTAAAATCCCGTTCTTCTTTTCTTGTTATTTATCTTTTCCATGTTACGCTTCCGCTTCCGATTTTCTAACATGGTATCAGAGCAGGTCGATTCTCGAGGATTTTTTTTTTGTATTCGTTATTTTTGTTTGAGATTCGAGTTTGGACTTATGTTCTTTGAAGATTTATTATTCGAGATTTGTTCGAATATGAGATGTGTTCTAGGGTTCTCAAAACCCTAATTCATGAAAGGGAGGATGATCCAGGCCGCAAGAAAATCCCTGCGCAATAGTTGCGCAGATCCCAGCCGTATCAAAGCCCATGCTATCCAGATCTGCAATCTCCCAAGGCGGAGCATCCCTCCGCCATGCTGGAGTCGATGAAGCACTCCACGGTTCCAGTCAGGAACCCTAGATCCACTTTCAGGTCAACCCCAGGCCCATCTTCATCTTCAGGCACAAAGGACGATTTGCGCTTAGCTCCAGCGCACCAGGGCTCCTCACGCACCATCGGCAACACATATCACATTTGACGCACCATCCAGGCAGAGGAGACCCATCGCGCGACCCTCCATGCAGTCCTTCTCCATCAACAAGCGAGGCCAAGTTCTGGGCGCCTCTCCTGCATCACGAGGCCTCCTTCTCAGGCGCATCAGGCGACCCATCTCGCGTGCACAACGCGCAGGTCTTCATCCTCCAAGGGCGGCAATGCGACATCAAGCCTCTGCGCCGCTTCGACTTGAATCCCCAAAGCATCTCCAACGCGCACATGCCCGGATGGTGGCGAGCGCTGATGGCGCCTAGAGCCCCTTCCCTCTCTCTCTGATCGAAGCACCACACAGCAGGCTCCCCGCACGCGGCGTTCCACCCGTCTCGCGCACTCCAGGCGGAGGCGCACAAGATCGCCCAGATGGCCCCACCACAAGCGGCGGTACCCAAGCGCGCGGCTACAGGCGCGCGGCCCGGGGCCCTCATGGAGAATCTCCAGTGTTCACGCCAGCGCCTTCTCAACATCTTCCCATCGGGGCGGCGGAGAGGATATACGAGGGTTCCCACGATTGGGAACCCTAGTTTAAAAAGGGGTGGAGGCGCATATTGTCCCAGCGAAGCCCAACAGTTCAAAAAAAAATAATTCTATATGAGAGCTGAGTGGGCTGCGAAAAGAAAAAAAAGGAGGGGGTGTATGATTGAGCCCTTCTGGGCTGTTATGGGCTGCGAGTGAAAAAAAATCCGCAAAGTTTTTCAAAAAAAAAGGCGCGTGCATTGAAAAAAAAAGGCCGCACGTAATTTCAAAAAAATGATGATTTCAAAAAAAATTGCAAAAGCCGTATAAAAAAAAGGAGGTTGAACGGCTTACAAAAAAAGGTAACGGCTATATATAAAAAGAAAATGAAAAGCTGCAAGAATCGCTTTGAGTATGTTTTCTCCCATTATTGTCGTCTTCTCCCAACTTGGTCGACGTCTATGTTTTCCGACAAGTATGGGAGAAAGTGGGAGTATATGTGTAGAGTCACAGGTCATATTGCAGATTCACATTTCCGTACCGGTCACATTGTTCAGACTCTACAGTTGATGATCAGACTCGACGTCAGATGTTTCCGAGTCTCCAGTTTTAGACACGCACGAGTGTGCGGTCATTGTCAGATGAGCATAAGTTGCCATCATTGTCAGAGGTCCCCATCATTCTTCTAATTGTCAAGCCAGAGTTTTCATGTGAGCCATAGGGACTCCAGAGTAGAGGACCATTCCCTATGCCATATGTTGGCAAGGGTTTTCATGTGGTATCATAGGTACACCAGAGCAGTGCACCATTCTCTGGGCCAGATGGGAGAGACCCAGTTCTCCAACGAGGAGACTTCAGGCGCAAGTTCAGAGTCGATGGTCAGGTTCCGAGTCTTCAGTTGACTCACACTCCAGCCCGTTCGTCCTCCTCACCTGCACGGCATGAGAAGCAACGTCCTCGACTGCAGCAATGTGCGCGTTGGGTTGATATTGTCCGTAGTGTCTTGTAGCGTTGAGTTGAGTTTCTGTCTGTTTGTCCAAGCTGAGCACTGCATGCTCCAGCTTGAGGGGGAGTGTTGGAGCATAAGTTGTATGCGCCTATTGAGTTGTAGCAGGGTAAATGGATCCTGGAGGAGATCCATTTACCCCATCCAGTGTTTAGTCCCACATCGTCTAGTGGTGGGACTTGGAGGCTCTGGAGAGGCTATATAAGGAGCCCCAGACCTCTTGTACTCATGAAGAAAGTCAATAGACAAACACGCCCCCGTTGAGGGCTTCTCCGTGGTTTCATCCCACTCCTCACGGAGTAGGGTTCCACGTAAAATCCCGTTCTTCTTTTCTTGTTATTTATCTTTTCCATGTTACGCCCCTAACATCCATCCATCCGAATCATATCTTCGTGGGTTCTCAACATAACCTCCTCGACCGATGTCTTCCCTGCGATCAACCAGAGTGTGATAGTGTAGGACTTTTACCATGTCAAGGACAACTCCAAGAGGAGAGGCAGATAACTGAGCGGGTTTGATATAACATATGTTAAGATCAATTTCCCAAGAGCTGAAAAACCCTCAGTCAAGCATATATCATAAGCTGCTAATGACCAGTGTTCTCTTGTACATAAAACCCTTTCTATAATCAACATCACACAAAGAATTACATCCGTGACGACAACAGTGAGACATATAACAAGACAACTTACCGGTATCGGTTAATAGGGACGCATAAGCAGTGCGTCCACCATCATTATTAGCAACTAGGTACCGACCATCAAGCGGGGTCCTCACATCAGAGAAGGTACTCCGTATCTCCAGCTTGACGGCCTGTTTCTGTTCGCCGTCTGTGGTGTGAAGCTGAGACCAAACATCTCCTTAAGTGCAAGCCCTGGTTCCAAGAGGCCAATGAGCTTCGCGACGAGGGTGGCGCTCTCTCTTATGTGTTCCATGTCATCCGTTCTGCTCCACAGGAGGCGGGACAGCTGCACACGCCGGCTTTTTGACTCCAATGCGATGCCCCATTTGCGATAGAGACACTCCCTTTCCTCTGTGGTAAGCCTCCTGTTCATACGCCGGCAAAGCATTTCCCTTTCGCGTCGTAGAGCCTTCGAACTGTATACATAAAAAAACGGTTCAACAGAGCCGTGGAAATATGTCACTGCATCAATTCAGAGCTTACTTCGACGTGTGCGTCGTGGCAGCACCATCTCCGACTTTGGACCTGTAAGCGGCAGCTCCTTCCGCGCACGTTATTTTGAGAAAGGAGAGCCTCCGCAGTTCCACTTCCATGTAAATTGAATCAGCGGGTTCGCCTCTAAGAGTAGAAAGAAGTAGGTTCGGTGGACCAACGGGACGTTACATTCATGCCATAGAGCGATGATCTCTCGCTGCTGCTTCTCGAATTCAAACGCCCATCTCGGAGGTGACTCTGCAGCATCCAGCATTGGGTCTAGACCGACATCCTTCACCGATTTCTCCATCGCATGGCTTTCCTCTTCAACGATCTAAAAACCATGCAAGAAACAGGACCATATCAAGCCATAGTCTAAATATTTTGATCATATAACCGGAGAGAGAGTAAAAAAATTCGTTTCATTCTTGTGTGTATTAAAGTTACACAACATACGTAGTCGGTCTTTACGATCTTGTAATGTAATTTTAAACTAGTACCTGGCCATTGGCGCATTGCTTCTGATACTGGATCTGAGCCATCTCCTTCATCCCCGCGACAAAATCGCAAATTTCAGTAATTTCCTCCTCCGAACGTGTTTTGATCTTCGGATTCCGAGGCACAAAATCAGGAGCAGTCGATTTGGATTCCTCATGTCCATCCACAGATGGCATATCATTTTCAGTGCTGAAGTTCATCGTGTGTGCTCTTCTCTGCACGCCTTCGGGCCTTCCGGGGAAGTGTTTCAACGTCATGCTCGGCGGTGTTTTCTCATCTGGAACTTCCTCCGAAAACCAAGGTGAACCGGGGCTCTGCAGGAACGTCGCCCGACAACTCCTACTTCTAGAAAGCACGGTGCTCTTGGAGCTGGGAAGTCCCTTGCCATCGGAAACCAAGGTGATGGTTCGGCGCAGAACATCTTCGAAGGAAATTCTTTGGTCATTTTCGCATGTTCTAGCTGTTGCTCCAAAGTGCACACCCTCTCCTCGGACCCGTGATTACTGGAGGTCAATATCATCATTAACAACCGGCGCGAAGACCTCTACAGGTGGAGATAGAGAGTCTATCTTGTACAGACGCGAGCGCACCACTCCTGCTCAGGCTGATCTCGTCCATCTCGATGCATCGAACTTCCTTGCAGAGATCCTCGAATTCTTCATTGTTGTCCGAAGTGATGTCCTCCCCATCATGCTGAAGCAATCCGATGAAGGTTGGGCTACTGATATTTAGCTGGGCTGTCTCAGCGCCGTGGTAGTTCTGCTTCTCAGCATAAGGGGCATAACATGTAGCATTGGATATGGTTTTGTTGTTCGCAAAGTGCAGAGACGTGTTGATCCGTTTTGCGTTGAAGCTCGGAGGTTGGAAACTGATGGAGGACGAGTCAGATAGCACATCATCGTCGTCTTTATTCGCATTCGAGAGATGGAATGGAGAGAACTGACAGAAATCCTGAAGAACAAATGATAATGGTAAGACGCGTATCCTTAATTTCCTGAGGTTAAATCACAACTACTATACAGAGTCATACCGGTTCCCTATTCGATCGATCGCCTTTCACTGTATGAAGCAAATCCTCGAGACGGGATTGCGCAAGATCTCGCTGCTGCATGATCTCTTTATCTCTTTCTCCATCTGCGCGAAGAGTAAACGGTTAGATGATCAGATCTACCATGTGCATAATTGAGATTAACAATGAAACAAACCTTTCGAATTTGGATATCCTTCTCCCTGATCACGCCCTCGGAATGAGCCGTTGCTGGGTACGGATATCTCAGTTCGTTTTCCAACCTGGCCAGTTCTCTTTGCAAGTGCTTTACTAGCGCTTTATCGGACATAACTACGTTGACCTGTGCGTTTGTGACCACCTCCTTTGCACAGCTCGCAAACAGAAGTGTGTTTCTGGATTGCTCAATGTAACTTCGCGCGGGGCTCATCGTGCAAATGATAGCAGTTCGAGCGTTGCCTCCTAACGAGAGCTGCAAGATGCGGGTAAGCTTCGAATCTCTGTACGGGATGTGCCCGTTTCTTCCCTTGCTGCATCACATTATGCCAAGATTTAACACCGACATATAAAGAAGTGCGTTTCAGGAAATATACCATTCAGATTTACACTGGGAACATATATTTCTTATTTGATAAAATTCAGAAATTAGGGAGAAACAGCAAGTTTTGGGTGAAAAATTTGCCCGCGAGATAGAATCGTAAAATGCCTATAACATGTTATTTCCTATTCATCAAAAGCTATCTAAATGCATAAAATATATAAAAGGTCGAACGGAGTAATATCAACCTTAGCTTGCGAATAACAGTTCCCAGTGTAAGCAGGCTGCGGTTTATATGGCACCCTTCTTTCAGTCTCGCACCCGCGGACATTGCCTGAGATGCGCGTTCACTGCCAGCAAGGTCGACGAAGTTCTGTACGTAGAACACGACATCACATATTTGCCTTTTCCCTACATTTTTGGCCAATCGAAATCAACAGTTTCTTACCACACTGGCAGACAGTGTGCTCAAGTTGTCTTTGCCCCGATACTCCCGAGCAGAGCTTTCAATTGTCTGCATTTCACCATCAGCTGTTAAAATTAAACTATTTCTGTCCGACAACTGTTATATTAATATCATGATCGAATTAATACCAGTCTAAGAATCTGATGTGATCTAGAGCTAGTCTCGTTCAATGATGTTTCTCCTATTTGCCTTTGCGCTGAAGCGAGGAGAAATCAGCAAGATCGTCAGTATATTGGCAATTTTCAGTATAAGTAAAGTTGCAGCGTTTACGATTGTTCATCACCTTCGCAGATCGCTAGCATGTCCTTCAGATGATTCCAATCCCTCAAAGTTTCTTCCGTGAGTTTATCCACAATAGTGCCTCTCTATAGCAAACAAAGAGTTACTATCGAGACAAAAACACCAGTAGTCATAAAATAGACCCCCCCCCCAAACACGAGATCCTCCTCACCTCAGGGTCATCGAGAAGCCTAAGAGGAGTGCTGTCGGCACTGAGAAGGTCACGAACAGCTTCATTATATATTTCCATGGCAGAGAACTTCAAGACAAACTCCCTCTCTTGGTGCTGTCAAATAATCATAATACCCATTTAAAGATATTATCTCGAATAATCCATTATATCTATGGAGAGTAAATACTATACCTTTTGTATATAGTCATAAATATCAGCCACTGAATACTCGGTAATCCGGACATGGTGTATGTCTTCCCGCTGCTTGTTTGCCCGTACGCAAAAATACTCGCTGAGAATTAGAATAAGAAAAAAGTAAATATGGGATTCATCAACATTATTATTGCATTTTGACTTAAATATCTAAACAAACACATGTAAATACATGTTAATAACCCATTCTTGTAAATAGACTCCATATGATAAGAATATGTTAACATACAAAAATACATTAGAAGACGAACAGAAGAAACACAAAAGAAAGAAACTATGAACACCAAAGCAAGGAAATATAGAACTGTAATTACTGTTTATAACCCCTAAGCCAGATACCAAGTCGGACTTGGTTGACTAATTACTAGCTACAAATGTTGAAGAAAACATACAAAAAAGCAACCATATACACAACCCACAACACATGTGCATGATACATATGGAAATTCAAATACTCGTAACTATTTTATTTCAACTTCTTTTAACTCGATTCTTTTTGTAACTTCCTTCAAACTTTCAATACAACAAAAAAAACAAATGCTGAAGAAATAATCAACTCAAGATGAGCTGACATACTTACAATTGATACCACTAACAACTGAAAGTGCAACTTCCTTCGCACCTTCCTCGTATACTTGCCTTGTCGTGCAGTCGATGTGGAACACTTTGTCTGCATCATGCGAAACCGAGGGAAAACAATATATATTACGAGATGACAAATACAGATAATCATCTACAGAAAGAAGTTATGCAGCAACCCAATTCAACATCCAGAATACCGTCTGTATTAATCGAAAATCAGATCAATTCAGAACTTATAAAATGCGAATCTAGACCAAAAAAAGCGATCGCCAAATACTTACCGAACGTGTAAGCAGTGGGATACATAGATCTCTCAGAAAGGCTGTTCTTGAAGATAATTGTGGTATCATTGATGCACTCCCAATCGCAAGGATCATTGTTGTAGATCTCCCTCTCATTCAGAGGCCTCAGCCTCACAGACACCAGTATCGTCTCCTCCTTCCCTCCCCCGCCACCCACAACACCCCCAATTTCCTGCACCCTCTCCCACCTCCCAAGCTCATCTCCGGCGATCGTCCCCATCCTTCCTCTCCAACTATCTACAACTCAAGATCCAAACTTTATGGAAAATTCAAACTACCCAAGTGGTGAAAAACCACAAACTTCTAAAGGTGGAGGAGATGATGCCCAACAGTGGTCTTTGGAAAATGGTGCTCGACAAATGCAGAGGAGAATGTTGAGGTGCTATCCATGCGTTGTGAGGTCCTCCATCAAGTGTCAATCATCCTCGACTGCTGCTCTGTCAGGACACAACAGTCAAAGAGAGTCACATTGACAACAAGAACACACCATTAACAGCAACAACAAAAACAAGATTTTTTTTGGCAATTTTCTTCCAAAACGGCCATTCCCATGGGGAACCACAGACTGGAGAGCAAGAAATGCTCAAAACCCGCAAGCATTTCTCGATTCTAACATCCAGAGATCCGAACTTTACCTTCTTGCACACCTACCCACCGGATCAGATCTCGTATAACCCCTCCAAAAGGACGTAAATCCAGCTCCAGCCGAAGGGAGAAGTGACGGCTTCACCAATGTGGGTCTCCAAGCACCGCAACGAGGACGAATCAGAGGTTCCCCACTCTGCAAAACGAAGGAAAATCGTAATCTAAGTTAAAAAAACGATCAAGAACCTGGAAGAACACGAGGATGGAGGGGAAAGAAACCGACAAGGGGATCAAAGATGAGAACTTTGATGGTTCAGAGCAGAGATGGAGAGGCGGGGGATTGTGGGTACCTCTCCTCTCTCTCTCCGTTCTTCTCTCCTTCTCCCCCTTCTCCTTCTGTCTCCCTCTATCTCTTGTTCCTATTCGGTTCTTCCTCTTTCTCTGGGGGACAGAGGGGACCGTTGGCGGTGGAATTTTTATTTTCAGAAACAGTTTCTCAACCTCTATTTTTAACACACCACCGATTCCTATCCACTCCCTCCCCTCATCTGCGCCCTGTGGATCAAGAACTGCCCATTTTCCAGCCCTCATTAAATCGTCACATGAATTGATAGTGATGTGTTACACCATTTCATTCCTCAATTAAAAATAGGGTTTTTACACCAGGACCTCCCTAAAAAGTGGTATTCAATGAACAACTTCCAGAACTTGCTCTTTTAGATGCGGCCGCATATATATTACAAGAAATTTTTTTTTCAAAATCAAAAGAAAAATTTGCAAAGCAATCGCAAGAGCTATTAAATGCTAAGGTGGATGTGTAATCATACGCGAAAAGATCGAATTCGGAACGATGTGATCAAAAGAAAAGGTGATGTAGCTTCGATTGAGGATAAGATGGGATATAACCGCTTAATGTGATTTGGTCGCTTGCACTGGAGGTATGCCGATTCACTAGCTAGAGGATGCAAGAGTTGGGATTAGGGATGCAAACGGACGGATACGGATATAAGTATCACCGTATCTTTATCTGTTTTTGAATACGAATACGGATGCGGATACAGATATTGACGGATATTAAAACTATCTTACCATATCTTTAAAAAACGGATACTGGTCGTATAAGAGTAATGTTAGAAATACTCTATCGGATCGACTTAAATATACACAAATTGGATGCAAAACACATGATATAAATTTACTAAATGTGTTTGTATCATAAAAATTATACATATATGATAAAAGAAGGTATAGAATTATGTTATATAGGGTTAAAAATAAATCTATGACTATATTTGTATATGAAAACGGATATACGGATACCGATACGAATGTTTGAGGATATCAAAATGATATCCATATCTGTATCCATTTTAAAATGGATACGAATATGGATGTATAAATCTATATAAAACGGATACGGTGACGGATCGGATACGGATATATCTGTAACTGTTTGCATCCCTAGTTGGGATGTTGAGCCGGCTGAGAGACACCGAGGAAGGTTTAAGAAGTATTGGAAGGGGAGTAAATCTTAATTATTTAGACCTAAGTTCAAAAATGATCAAAAATAGATCTGAATGGAGACAAAGAATCCATGTACTGAAACTATTTAATGTGGGAAAAGATTTTGTTGGTAGTGTTGTTGTAAATTCAAGGGTTGTGGTATAAGGGTTGTGATGTGTCTGTCGAGAGTAGATCTTCTGCTATAGCTTTTTTTGCAGCAAGGCATGTTGTAGATCTCGTTTTTTTTTGCGAAATCGATTTTAAAAATCCAACCGCATAAATTGAATTTATGATTAATGTTCTGCATACCTATCAAACATTGCTCAAATTTATATAATTATAGCTATTTTATCTTAACAGTCAAATTCAAGCCTTTTTTAATGGTTTTAAGTTTCTTAGATGTTAACTTTTTTTGTTAACCGTTAAGAACATCGGAGTTGAGCGAAATTTCATAGATATTTGGAACATTACTAATATATTCGATCTATACGATTAGATTTTGAAATTAATTTTGCAAAAAACGAGAGGATTATAGCAAACTCTGATGTAGAAAAAGCTACTCTGTTATCTATGCACGGATTTTATCATCATTAAAATTCTAATCTTTTTTTTTTTTAAAAAGTACAACAAAATACTCGACCATTATTTAATTTCGGAAATGGCGCGAGAAGAATGCGAATGGAGAAAAAAAGGGCAACAAAATCCTGGTCAATTATTTATACAACAAAGTGACACGAACCCAATATTTAAAATATTTCTCCTGCACGTCCAAAATTATTAAAGTCCCTGTCGTTGGGAAACAGAAAACGAAATAAAAGTGTAAGTTGTGGGCGTTGGGAGAGTGATGCGATCATTTAAACTTAAGATGGAATTGATATCGACAATATTATTTATGGTTATGGTTACAGTGGTTGGCATGTTAACTTCACACCATCGGAGTATTGGCATGTACTTATGCCATCAAAACATATGGTCCTGACTTCATCCTCACCCTTAATTATTAAATAAATGGCCCACTTCGCATCAAGCGTGTGATCAAATTCTACCTGCATCTAACGTTTAATTACTTAAACCCAACTTGATTATGATTAAGTGTATCACGAGCTTGGCTTACTTCCAGCTCCACAAGGCCGTCGGGTCGAGCTCGGCCTGAGCCCTGCTTGCTCGGCTCGATATGCCGAGTCAGTAACCATGCACAGCCAACAGATCATCCCATTAGTTACCTCGGCTCGACAATCCTGCTCGACTCGATAACTTTGACTTGACGGCTCGGTTTGATAAACCGGTTCAACTTGATATTATAGCTCGGTTGTTCATTACCGGCCCCATTCAATCATTTGGTTGATCAACTTCGAGTTGGCTCTTTGAAACAGCCGACAATTGGAGACCGCCGACAATCCGTGTGCGGTGAGTTATTGGGTTTTTTACACTTATGTTCCTCCGAGATTCTACAATTAAGCTACACCCCTATTTTTTTGCAATAACACTTGTGTCCCTCTATTTTTTTGAAAAAAAATCACAGTGCTACCCTTCCTCTAAAGTAAAATGGGATAAGTATGAATTTTATAAGAATATGTGAGTAGAAGTGTTATTTAAAAAAATTGAGCTGTAATTGTAATTGTAGAATCTGGGAGGAGCACAACTGTAAAAGGCCATGAATTTCTACTGAAAATAATGAAAGCGGAAATTCGGATGGTGGGAGATTTTGGCAGAGGAGTTGATGGGGAATTCGCCTCTCTAGAAATAGGGAACTGGTTGTTCTCTGGATGGCAAGTGGAGTAAGAAGGTGAGGAAACACCTAACCAAGTGAAAGTGATAGGACTGGATATGTTATGTGGCCAAATTTAACCACCCTCTCCCTGTTATTGAGAGAGGTTATTCTTAGGATGCGTTTGGTTGACGGGTTAAGGTGGGTTAAACTGGTAGAGGGTAACCCGTTTTTGAGTTTTGGTGTTTGGATAGATGGTTAAACTGGGGGTGAGTTGGAAGCGGGTTTGTTGTGATATGATTGTATTGAAGTTTGAAAAAGTGAGTAGTTATTGTGATGTGATTGCACTGAAGTTTGGAAAAATGAGTAGAAATGGAGTAGTTTATACTTTTATATGATATGATGGTATAATATATTTTTTTATAGGATTGATGATGTAAAATTGATTTATTAAATTTTTAAAAAAGATAAAAAGGTGGGCTCCACTAAGAGTGATTTTTGGGTTTTGATGTTTGGATATATGGTTAAACTGTGGGTGGGTTAGAAGTGGGTTTATTGTGATACGATTGTATTGAACTTTTAAAAAGTGAGTAGTTATTATGATGCGATTGTATTGATGTTTGGAAAAGTAAGTAGAAGTGGAGTAATTTATAATTTTTATATGATATGATGGTATAATATATTATTTTTTGATGGAATTAATTATGGAGAATTGATTTATTTAATTTTTTTAAAAAAGAAATAAAGTGGGGCCCATGATGAGAGAGAGGGAGTGGGTTAGGGGGTTACCCCACCAACCGAACATGGGCCTTAGGGATTTTTACAAACATAACCTTCTATAATAACATTACAAAAACCTACCTTAAATGTAAATGATAGATAGAAATACCCTATAATTTTGTTAATCCTGCTATAAACTTTGAGGATGTTCAAAATCTATCTATAAAATTATCAAGCAAGCAAAAAGCCTTTCTTACATGAAGCTAAGATTTTCTACTTAATTTTTTTCGTTCTTCACCATATTACATCAGAAAGGTAGTGCAACGGAGGAAAACTTATGTGGATGGTCATGTCAATTATCAAGTCAACTTCGCGTAGCTTTTGTGTTATCAACCACTTCCTCAAATGTATTGTATGCACAAAACGATCTTTCTGAGCATGTGATGAAAGTTAGTGACAAAGAATGTGCCTTGGGTAGAAGAGAGTTGTGGGTGTAGAAAATCAGGGATCAAATATACTCCTAATACCTAAAAACCTATCCGATTTTACCCAAATCCTAAGGTGATTATGTCGGAGCAATGTGGATCGAGTTAAATATGTTTTTGACATGTCCTATCACCTTCTACAATTGTCAAATTAGACAGGAACTTCCCGCTCAATTGTCCCATCACCTACTAGTATAGTATGGTTTTAAATGTTGAGCCGATCGGTCAGATCGATTGGATTGAGAACCGACCTCTATCCCATCGATTCTATCGGTTCTATGGAAACATGAAAATCGACCTGATGAAAAAATAGTAAAAGTTATAAAAATAATAAAACCCCATGCCTAAACTAAACCCCAGTGCTTGCCTACTCATCTTCCAATGGAAGCCACCGCCACCATGCGACCTCCTCATTCCCATCGTTCTTGCCTCTTTCTCATACTCCACATCTTGTGGATGCCATCGACGTCCCATCTCGCCCTATTCCTTCCCATCATCGTCGCCTCATCGTCATCCTCTCTTTCCAGCGTACACCATCACCCAACGTAGTCTCCTCCCTCTCATTATTGTCACCCCTCTCCCACCATGTTAAACTTGTAAGCCCTTGGCGATCCGTTAACACAATAAAAGTTCTTATTTTATAATATCCATCTAAAATGAATGATTGTGAATGCACTTATTTTTGAGGTCTTTTTGTACAATTAGGGTTATGTACCATGGTCATATTGAATACCATACATCTGGGTGGACACAAGTGATATTAACATGTGATATTCAATCTAAGAAAGAGAGTGATCTTTCTCTAACAAATGATTTCCAAACTTCTTGACGCAGGTCCACGACAAAGGAATAGTGATTCGGAGGTGTCAGAATAATCAAGTCAAAGAGTTGACTTGATAAGGTTGGAGGAAATTAAGACTCGGATCGTAACTATCATGATCAAGGACATATCCTTCGGACCAAAGATAACTGGTAGGGACACGATAGGGACATATATATGTATAGCTATACATATATATATACATACATACATATATATATGCATGAGTGTACACATTGGCAGATCGCTAGGTTGGTGGCCTTACCAAGGTCCATATACTATTGAGTTGGTATGCATATGAAGACATATAAGAAATATGATCTCAAAGGAATCATACATGTTCATAACTAATGACCGGGAGAGAGAGAGAGCGCTCAATCATGAGATAATTTGGGGTCAAAATGAATTCCATGATGGTCATCTTGTTTATGAAATGAGACATTCGAGATATTAATATATACTTTTGGAAAATATATGATTAATATTGTTGTCCAATTATCAAATGAAAAATTTATTGATATGTTCCAAAGAAGATAGTCAAACTAGTTTTGGAATTTGAATGCATCAAAGTCTTCCAATATGAACGATGAATGAGTATTGGGAATGCTCAATGTTAAATATATTCTGAGAGAATGATGAAATCGAATGGATTTTAGTGGATCCATTTCTTAGCTTAATGATTTGAGAGTTAATTAGACTAAGTCTCATCTCATTTGAATCCAATATCAAATTCCAATTCTAATTTCAATGTTCAAATATTGAAAAGTGAAATGGTAATGGAAATGGAAATAGATACACTCCTTGAGCGCATTTTTAAACTCCAAATGATTTGTACTATGATTAGAAATGATCAAAGAAGTTGGATTCAACTCACTGATGCATACTCTAGCTCACAGAGAGTGTGATGCATTTCGTTGAGCTCACTTAAAGTGTGACTTATTTCAGCCGAAGCTCAACATCCGTAAGTGACGTATTTTTGCTAAACATGATTCAGTACTATTTTAATGTAAAAATGGTTAAGTTCTATTGACTTACTCTTTTAGTAAAAGATTCAGTAAAGGTTAGTGTACATATAAATTTACATATACATTACATATTCTGATTTTCCCAATTCAAAAAATCGGTTCGATCAGTTTGACTAGTAAATTAAGCTCGGCGTGTTTTTTTCTCATTGATATGAATCCTAATGACATCATCGGTCCTACTGGTTTGAACCAACTGTTAAACCCAATTATACCAAACGATGACTAACTAGTTCAAAATCCAATCCAATTTTCAAAACCTCCTAGTTAAACATCTCAATCAATAATCCCGCTCCACATGAAAATAGAAGAGTGGGAATGGAAAAATAACATAGTCGATAAATATATAAATATCAAAAAATGACAAAATATCATGGCCAATTTTTAAAATATGTTATAAAAATACAACATAATAAAACATCGGCTTTAAATCTATAGCATTTCAAAACTCTTGCTATAAAATATATCATGTTCAATGCTCCATGGTATAATATATAGCATGTTGAGAATCCCTCCAACAAATTTATAGTATGTTTTTCAGTTATACATATTTAGTATTTTCACACTAAACCTACTATACATGATGAAAGTTCACATCCTTATTATAAAATCAAGAAACATGATACATATTTCAACAGAAGTTCGAATTATAGAATTCGACCCCAAAAAAGTGTGTGTATGTGATAGTGTTGCAAAATACAACATACATACACTTATGTCACTTACAACATTACATTCATATGCACGCAACTTTATATCAAGCACTAGCACTCACTTGACGTACCAACAACTCAAAACTTTTTTCCCTTGCTCACTTGCTTGTCCCACTTGCTTGCTTGATTGCCCCACTTGCTTACTTTCGCTCCTCTACATAATAGACTCCGAGACTTGTTTATATTTGTATTAGAATGGCAACTAAAATTATCGAATTCTCTACAAAGGTGGAGTTGAATGAACCCAATAAATTTCTAGAGATTTATAATTTAATCCCCTTAAGAAAACTCTATAAATTTAGAGTTTAATCACTTCAAGAGATCTCTAGAAACTTAGAGTACCACTTACTAAAGAAATATTTAGAAAATGAAGACTAACATGAGCATGCTATAAAAGAGATGGATGTGGTAGTGGTAGGGGCGTGCATACAACAACGACAAAGTCTTTTTTCCCATAGTTAAGTAGGGTTAGTTACATTGATTTTTTTGACTCTATTCAGATCTGTTTTGTTTCATTCTCAGGCTTGAATCCAAATAACTGAGATCCCTTTAGATGGTCTCATTCCAACACTTCTTGGATCTTCATCACCCTCTCTTAACCGTCTTAATATCCCAAATTTCACATATTATAACCGGTGCATCAACTGACATCCTTTGCAAATGGACAAACTATCTTAAGAGGTTTTCTCTCATCTTATCCTTTATCGGAGCTACACCAACTTTCCTTATGATTGCATCATTCTGAGTCCGATCTTTTTGTGTATGACCACACATCCATCTTAGCATTTTCATTTCTGTTACTGTCATTCTCTGCACATGTCTATAGCTCATAGGCCAACATTCTCACAACTGCTTTGTAATACATTCCTTTGACTTTTAAAGGGGTTTTCTTATCACAAAGAACAATAGAGGTTCTTCTCTACTTTAGCCAACCTTCATTTATTCTATGAGCAATATCTCCATCAATTTCCTCATCCTATAACAAAATAGATCAAAAGTATCTAAAAGAATCTTTTTTCTGAATTTTATCATCTCTAATCTTCCCCTCGAGTTCTTTATCGTTGTTTCCACCAAATGTGCACTCTATATATAAAATGGTAGTGGTGTGCATGCATTGCGAAATTAAATCCACTATCAAATCATATCATTAACATTTTTCAAGGAAAAACTGAGTTGGCTATCATATTTGTCTATCTATGTTTGATGTGTAAGATTTTAGTTAAATTTTTTAGGTTTGGAAATTATTTTTCTGCAGTAAAAGTGACTTGTATATACGCCTAAAAAGCTATCTAAAAATTTGCTTGAAACTTACTCACATGACATGATCATCAATCTAAATCGTCCCAATTATACGATTCTTAAAATCTAGTAGCTGCTAGTGTTTGGCTACAATACATGGAGCTACAAAACCCTTTTCTTCATAAAAATGTTTCATTCATTAATAGTAGAAACCACCAAAAAAAAGAACAAGGGAAAATTACAGATGACGACTCCAATTATACATCGACTCCTTATTAGAGCCTAATTTTTCAAATGTCGTAAGGGAACTCATTTTTTGTCTCAAACACGGGCTTATGTAAGCTTCCACAACCCTTCTATATCGATGTTAAACCCTAAAATCGATAAATCAGGTCCATGGTCCATGTTTGTTTTAAAAAAATGGAGCCCTTAATTTAAAATCGACACATAATTTAGACCCTTTTTGTAATTATTTGCATTGTAAAATGGAGGACACACATATAACAACAACATAAAAGATTTTACGATTCAAAGACTCAAAAAAGCAATGTTCCAGCTATCACAGAAGCAAGGGTGTTGCCCTAGAAATCAACACGAGGAGGACTTCGCTTTTCCTTTTCCACGAGGATCAGATGCTGGGGGCAGAGAAACAATAAGTTGAAAGCCAAAAAAATAAAAGTAAACGCACGTTTGGTCAACAAAAGAAGAAGAAAGAAGCCACATAATAAGCGAGCGGATCCTTTGCAGTACTACAGGGATCTGCAGTAAACCGCTAGGAGGCCCGAGCCGCTCGATCAAGATCGAACGATTCGTACAAAATCTGAGTTTTTGTGGGTCCTTATCGTGCAAACTGTTCGATCTTGATCGAGCGGCTCAGACCTCCACGCGGTTTACTGCAAATCCCTACAGTACTGTAGAGGATCCGCACTCACATAACAAAGCCATTGGGTGACCTAAATGTCACGGCAGCTTACACCTCAAGCTGACTCCTTCCAACCACTCTTTACTTTAGAGCTCTCACGAGCACTCCACTCCTAAAATAGACGTTGCCAATCCCTTCCCCTCGCCTGCCTTTGATTGTCGTCTGACTTTGAAAAGGGCAAAGAATACTATTCGTATGGTCCCATTTGATGCACATGAACCTTTTGGATCTTTTAATTTTTCACCTAAATGCATCTCAGTCTGAGGGCTTTCCCTTTGTTTTGTCTCTCACGAGAGAAACAGAAATAAAATCAAATTATCCCCCGCGGGAGAAATACAATATAGCAAAGTCAAAAGTCCAATATCAATTTGAATTAAAGTTGACATGTCCCATCACACCAATCCTTCCAAAATCTCTCACATGCACAAACATTACTTAAACATTACTTGTGATTTTTTCACTCGTGTCCTTAATTTCCACAATATCAGTTATGCTCCTTCCTTTTTCTACAATATCAGCTGTCCGTACTTTCTTACATAATTCACAATTATGTCATCCTGTTAAGGTAAAGTAGAAGCATAACTGATATTACAAAAGGCACAACTGATATTGCAAAAAAAGGAAGAGTATAACTGATATTGTACAAGTTAAGAAAGGTATAAGTGATAAAAATCCTCAATCATTTGTCTGGAAAGTATAGGGTGTCGGTCATGCCATGAAGAAGCCTTTTTTCCCTGTGGTATATATTGATGGAAGATACCTGTGGGATTTTTTTGTTTATGACCTTTAAAAGCCTGTTCAATTATAGCATAGCCTCTATGATATTTTAATTACATCACAGCTTCCAGGGCCGTCCATGAGTGTAGTTTTTTAGTGCAATGGCCAAGGATCTATGAACTTTAGGGGGTCCATTTTTACATGTATTCAACCTTTAGTTTTAAAAAAAATGGTATATGTTCTAATGAGGTCTTGTAGAATCATAATTTTAGTAAAACAACTCACCGAAAAATAAACCCTTGTGGAATTGATTTTTTCGATGAAATAACTCGGTGAAAAACGAAACTTTATGGAATCGATTTTTCGATGAAAAACTCATCAAAAAAATGACCCCCACAGAATCGAATTTTCGGTTAACAATTCAATGTTAAAATCCAAAATTTAATGGAATTATATAAAGGCATATTGTTCATAGAATTTTTTTTATAAAGGCCTGTTTCTCTTCTTTTGCCCCGGACACACGAAATGTCAGCTACGGCAATGACAGCTTCATGTAATCTTACTAAAATCTTTGCACCACAATCCTTGCATAGGGGCATATGTATTAAATTGAGTAAGATTACTGGGTCTTGGTGTAGTTATAAAGACTATAGGTGCTGTTAAGTGTAAATAGACAGGTTTTTAGGGGGTTTTGTAAAGATCCCTTGTAATATTCCTATCCTAAAGAGTTCACTACAACAAGATATTTTTTTGGGAAAAGAAAATAGGGTTTATATTATTTTATTTTTATTTCTGTTGTGAACTGAATAAAAATTTCCTTTTTCCTATAATAGTAAGATTTAAATATCCCTGAGGAAAACTTTGTATAGCTTGCACATCTAAATAGTTATTTGTATGATATGTTTTAGGGATCGAACACGTGATCGATCATCATAAAAATACGTAAAAGAAAGAAAGCATGTGATCCAACGGTGGTCTGTCACCTCTTACAACAATTAGAAAAGAGAATATACGTGTTATTTAAGTCCGCTCTTTTTGTCTGTATCCGCTCGCCCTCATTTCTTTTTCAACTAATTCAGAGTATTTACGACTTTGCATCCTAACTTACTTTAACATAGATAATTTCCTTCATGATCTTCACATCGTATCTATGTATGTGATGCTCCATCATCATCGCGTCTCCTCTCAATACAGAAGCATAGCTAATCGTGTCTCCTCTCAACGCAAGCACAACTCAACATCATTGTCTCCTGATATGGCAATATGTATCTTTGTGTAACGAGAGATTGTGCTAGCATCATCTTGTAAAGCTAATATGTTGAAGATTATGACGACATGTTGCTCTCCTCATAGCAGACACATAGGTTTAATTAGAAAAAAGTCCTTCACTTGTCACGACTCTCTCCTCGAGCTTCTTCGATTTATTCGAAGTCATCTACCTACCGTGACATAGTTGTTTTTCCCAAGTCAAGTTTTTGTATAACTTTAGGCATGTGTGTGCCCAACACCTTTGCAAGTTTTGTCAAATAGGCATGATCATATCGATTTTACTATCATGAATATGCCATCCTCATATTTAATAGAAAACTGTGGTATAGATGGAGGGGTAAACTGTGTATGTTTCTTTTCTGTTAGCATGGAGGAGAGAGTAGGTTGAGGGATAATGTGATTAGGGGTGTCAGAAAATTTTCAAGTTCGGTATTCGCTCAGGTTCGGCTCGCTAAAAGTTCGATTCATGTTCGATTTGGAAATAAATGAAACTTGAACACAAGTTTAGGCTTGACTAAATAAATGAACCGGGTCTAAAAATCATAGGTTCACTTAGATTTGATTCGTTAAAAGCTCGATAAACACACACGCATACATATTTACAAATCCTTATCATATAAGTGGACCTTATTTTGAGATAAGTGGATTTTATCCCAGGATAATGAATTTTGTCTATAGATAACTGAATATTTACGGGATAAGTAGGATTTATATCAGTATAAACTATCTCAAAATAAATAGTCACATCGAGATTACAACATCCATCATCTGTGTCTAGTACTTTTTCCTTCTTTATCCTCAAATCAACAGAACAAATATAAACCATACTTATCGCATATCATCCATATTATTCCTTATCCTCATCTGAACGGATGTAAAAATATATTATAATTATATTTTTTTAAAAGAGGTGAATCCTTATTAATTTAATTTTTCAAAAGATGAAAAAGAGTTAGATAACGAAAAAAACTGAATGAATGTTTATTCTAATTATAGACACACACACATATATATTTCCATTTCTTTTCTTTTCACTCCCTC
Source organism: Ottelia alismoides (assembly GCA_037367405.1). NCBI lineage: Eukaryota > Viridiplantae > Streptophyta > Magnoliopsida > Alismatales > Hydrocharitaceae > Ottelia > Ottelia alismoides. The sequence goes on along the minus strand of JAZKJV010000319.1, from coordinate 1,558,082 downwards.
TTATTAGAGAATTTCCAAGTTCAATATTTGCTTAGGTTCGATTCAATTAAAAAGAGGTTCAGTTCAGATTCGGTTCAAAAATAAATGAACCGAACCTAAAAAATGTAGGTTCGCTCAGGTTCGGTCCGTTTACACCCCTAAATGTGATATCTCCCATTTCTTTTTTTAGGGTGTGATTGGATTATTGGTAATACTTTTAAGGAAAAATTAAAGAGTTATCTGTTTTTCTAAAGTTGTTATATTTGAAAGTTAATTATAAGTAATAGAATATATATATATATATATGGGTTAAATGAGGTTGCCCCTCGGGAGAGCTAACTTTACTCCCCCGCCTCATTTCGTCTAATTTTTTATTTTTTTTGAAATTTTCTTCCGTGGAATTTCATCATTATATCCCAATATTATGTCATTAAAATTTTGTACGAAACAGAGACTCCTACGACCTCCATCCAGACAATCATTTTTTAACGGTAACAGAATTGTTAAAAACGACCCCGTCTGGATGGAGGCCTTAGGAGTCTCTGTTTCACACGAAATTTTAATGACATAATATAGGGATATATTAATGGAAATCCACGAAAGAAAAATTCAAAAAAAATCGGACGAAACGAGGGAGGGGGAGCCAAGTTAGCTCCCCCCATGGGGCATCCCCATTTTACCCCCCCCGCTCTCTCTCTCTCTCTATATATATATAGGAGATATTTCCAATGAGGTGCACCTTTCCTGGGTGCATGGAAAGCCCGCCATCCTAACCATCCGTAGTCAATCTAATGGTTATCATTAATGGCTCGTTATCTATATTTTTTAAATGTCGAAAAACCCATTACGGTCATTTTGGTATATTCTATATTTAGAATGCAACAAAATATCTCCTTAATTATCTCACATCTCTCTCTCTCCCCTGTCTCTCTCTCTCTCGACGACGACTCTCTCTCTCCTGTCTCTCTCTCGACGACGGCATGTGGGAGGAGGCTGCTCCGACGTCCTCCATCGCCTCCCCAACAGATCACGTTCACCTACGTCGCGAAGATCATCGATGACGGCATGTGGGAGGAGGCTGGTCGATTCCACAGGTTCAAACGTCGGAGATCGTGTTGGTGGATGTGAAGGTAAGTGGGGAGGGGAGGAGAAGGTTGAAGGAGTGCGTGAATGGAGGTGTGTGGGTGGAGGAGGACGTGCATGGAGGAGGTGAGTCGTGGAGGAGAAGGGCGGAGGAGGTGCGGGTAGAGAGGATGCTGGAGATGGAGGGCGTGCCCATGTTTTTACAATATAATGACCTATATATAAGAGGAGTGATCCTGTGAGAGCAAAAAACTGTGAGAGCATGCATTCTGGACCACTAGATTCTGTCTTCTCTCTCCTGGTTAAATCTAGTGGTCCAGAATGCATGCTCACATAACCAATTTCATGTCATAAGTTATGGTATTCTTCTCCTTCTCCATTGCCTTGCCTTTGCATTATGATTTACAAAGACCGACGACTGTAGCATCGCCTCATTTTCCATCCTCATCCCCTGAGGCAACTCGAGTATGTATCATCTTACCTACTCCCTCATTTTTTGCCATGTTAGTGAAGAACCCTAAAATCATGGCAATGTAGTTATGGTTCAATATCTCCATGGCCTTTCTTTGAAGATTCCCAATAAATAAATAAGAGGATATCATGACGATGACAAAGGGTTGAATTCCCAACTTTAGAAAGTGAAATGAAGTTGATTGATATCCATCGATACAAGTAGTTAAAGAGATCATATCACACGGCATGTTTCACGATTTTGTTCCTTGGATGATGATCATGGAAGCATGAAAGGGGAGGGACAATTAGCATCCATACCCATACTTGTAGGACCATGTACGATTGGCACCCCTTCATCGATTGCTTGGTTTATGGTATGATTGGACACATCATTAGAATTGTCTAGTCCACACTACTTGGACAAGATCCATCATGAGAAAGAGTATATATTCCTTGTTCTTATGTTTCCTACCCAAGCTCGAACCCGACCCGCTATTATATGGGCCGGGTCGGGCTAGCCCGCTATTTTAAAAAAATAAGAAATGATTATTTTTTAGCTTTGCAACCCAAAAAACATGTCATTATTTGTATAGCCTTTTGCAACCCAATAAAAAAAAATCCAGAAATGACTTTCACAAAAAAACATAGCATGAAAAATGCCACAAATCTAGTGGCAGATTATCAACATTTGAGAAACATTACTAATACTACAACATGCAACTACACCATCCATAGTGACTCATTGGATAGACATTCAGACAAATCAACAATACATTCAACTACAACAACCACTAGTTTGGCACTACCTTCCTTGACGATTGCGATGCCATGTGGGGCTGAGGAGGGCTAGGGCTAGTCACGGCCAGCGGGAGCGACGATGACGCTGGGGGTCCTAGCCGCCTAGGGCTAGGCAGTTGATGTTGTTTCTCAAGAGGAGGGGTTGTGTGTGTGTCGTGGTGGTGGTGGTGTGTGTGTGGGGGGGGGACCAACAATAGAGGGAGGCCAGAGGGGAGGATGAGGGCCAACTGAGGATGGGGTTGGGCCTGTGGGTGGCGGCACGGGGATGGGTGCGGGGTCGGGGGTTCTAGAGTACTATGTAGAAACACACCACCCACTTAGGGTTGGGTTAGGGCTAGCCTATAACCGGGTCGGGTTGAGAGCCCCTATTCGAGCCTCCAAATGGGCATATGCTCGGGCCGACTTGTAGGCTTTGGGCTCGGGCCCGAGCTAGCCTAAACCATGCCCGAAATTGGAATCGGGCCAAAAACAAGGCCCATGCATCCCCATTTATATTGCGGGCTCAGGCTGAGGTTGGGCTTTGTCAAGCTAGGTTGGGCCGGCCCGATAATTTGCTCATCCCTACTCTGCGGGCCAATAGTTTGTGGACTTGGTGAGAAGGCACGGACTTCCAAAATGAAATCTAGCTTCATAATAAGTGGATCAAGCTTCATCACACAGTAAACAGATTTAGGTTGGCTTTAAATCTCGAAGCAAATTTTGTTTGCAGTTAAATGGACCCTTTGTGATTCATGTCTTGTTACAAACTTACACACCCAAGTAATTTTAATCTTCTGCATTACTTCTACTCACATTTATTTATTTGAATACCGTGGAAATATAGATATAGATTTGATTTCTAATATAAGCCCCATAAAAGTAGGCCTATATTTTGCTAAAACTCCAATTTTATTATGGGCTCGGCCTAATAAAATTCGTCATTAATAAATTTTTAAAAATTGGAAATACAAAATAGACTCTAGCATGATGATGTTCCCAGAAATAAAATTTATTATCCAGTATTCATATTTTAAATGGATAAGGATAATGTATCCAACTGTTTGCAACTCCGTGCAGATATATCTATAATAATGATATATAAATTAAAATTTCTTTATATTTACAAGGAATGGAATCCCAATTCCTGAAGGTATTTAGGAATGACAATTCTCATGTATGAGGTAATTGGATTTCTATTGTAATTGTCAGTTCGACCTTACCGTGATCTAACAAACACTGGAATGTAATCGGTAAAGGAACGATGATTCCGTTCTCTCATCTATCCAGCATAAAAAACAGGGACAATATATTGTCCAATAGCATTGTTAAGTTTACTCATTGATAAATGAGAAGAAAACGATCCTTTTGATTAAATCGTGCACTCAATTTCTACTAAATGATGTTAGGGATGTTGTTGCCTATTCTTTATGCGGCATTTGGTTGGGGATAACCTCTCTGGGGATAACCTCTCAAAACTTATATTTCTACCTTTCATGTGGGGCCCGCACACACTCTCTCTTTTAATAAAATAATAAATTATTTTTCTTCCATTCATTCCATTAAAAATATTATACCATCATATCATCTAAAAATTATAAAATACTCATCTCCCCATGTTACTCTCTCTTTTAATAAAATACCCACTTTTCCAAACTTCAATACGATCACATCACAAAAGCTACTCACTTTTCCAAACTCTAATGCAATCACATCACAACAACCATTTCAATCCAATACCCTCTATCCAAACACCAAAAACACAAAAATTGATTATCCTCCCCATGTTATCCCGAGATAACCCACCAAGCAAACACATCCTTAGGGGACAAGGTAACACAAGATTCTAGTCTCCTAGTAGTACTAGTGTTAGGATTTTGCCAAATCTATTCTTATGTTGGTCATGTTCGGTCGGAGGATAGGGATTCGAATAAGGTCCTTATTTCTCACAATCACAATCTCGCGATAGAAGTTGGACTTGGTAACCATGCGACTATTGCATGAGACGAGGTATAAGGGTTGGTTGTATGTTCCTTCCACGATTGCTCCCTTCCAAGGATGAAAATAGATATGGATATATCTGTAAGACTTTAAGACACATGTACATGCTAAAATACAACAAATAAGTTGTGTATCGAGCTCTCATATGAATCTGATCTCGATACGGTTCGAGATCCGGATTTCGGTCCAAACTCTCATATAATTTCATTTTTTTAGATTTTAGACCCGACCCATTATCCAAATGAAGCATATGAATAGTATTATGTTGTACTCCTCGAGACCTTTCTAAAGACATCAAGATCATCCAAATCCGACTTTAGATGAGAAAGTTATGACCATTTGAAATTCATGAGTCAGTACTTGAATTCAGATCTGAATTCGGATCCGCCAGACCCCAACCCTTGTACAAATTAGTTGAGAGGACTTGGCTGAATCAGATCCGCATACATTGGCTTGAGCTTGTCGGAGTGGCCTTGAGCATCGTTAGACCACCGCCGAAGGTCACCGGAGTCGCCCAATCATGAAACCGAGGACATCGACGTGAAGAGCACGTCGCAAGGGACTCGTTTTTGTGAGATACGGATATCCCCTCCTTGTCGACGTTTCTGTAAATTTTATTTTCTATGAGATAGGTTCCGATTTCGTTCTCGGATCGCATCAGGGGTTTTCCGAACTATGAATGCGGGGTTCATATTGTAGTATATGGGTGTCGAAATTTCGATGTGGTTAGAAGTTTCACCTTCCTCATCTTCTACCTCATTCCCATGTAGTAATAGAGAGGAAGGTGACGATTAAGTTTCTAGTTATTTGTACCTCTCTTGCATTTTGTTCCCCTGAGATGATAGCCTAGCATCGATCACTATGATGGGATTACCTCCCAAAATTCATACTCCCTCTTTCATATGGGGCCAACTCTCCCTTTAATACACTAAGGGTTCGTTTGGTTGCAGGGTTGGACATGGTTGGATTGGGCAGGGGTACCCCTGTGAATAGTAAACTGTGAGGAGGAGAACCATGTTTGGTTGGAGGGCCAACCCGGGTTGGGCCAAGCCAATCCTGCCCAACCCTGCAACCAAACGAATCCTAAATAAATCATTTCTCTTCCATCCATTCCTTCAAAAATAATATATTATACCATCATATTATTTAAAAATTATAAACCACTCAACTTCTACCCACATTTTCAAACTTCAATACAATCACATCACAACAACTACTCACTTCTTCAAACTTCAATAGAATCACAACAAAGCCCTCTATTCAAACACCAAAACACAAAATGGGTTACCTACCCTCCCTCAATTTACCCCAAGATAACCCGGCAACTAAACACACCCTGAGAAATATCTCAGTGTTGAATTGCAAAGACTGAAAAACACGGGGCTATTAGTTTGTACTATTTGGTAATTATTTGACACTAAGGGCCTGTTTGGTTGCTGGGTTGGACAGGGTTGGGTTGGGCTGGGTTGGGGTGGGTGAATAGTAATCTGTGAGGAGGAAGTACCCCTGTGAATAGTAACCAGGGTTGGACCAACCCTGTCCAACCCAGCAACCAAACAGGCCCTAAGGGCCTGTTTGGTTGCTGGGTTGGACTGAGTTGGGTTGGGCTGGGTTGGGGTGGGTGAATAGTAATCTGTGAGGAGAAAGTACCCTTGTGAATAGTAACCAGGGTTGGGCCAACCATGCCCAACCCTGCAACCAAACAGGCCCTAAAAGGAAACCTTGCTTGTTATTGTACGCAAACGCTTCGATCATAGTTGTTAAAGCCGAATTGTTCGATTAGTTCGATGCAACTAGTAAAAGATAGGGTTTTGATAGATCTCGTCTAACTTGATTTCAAGTGATTAAAATAGATACACATATTACACAAACATATTGCATTATATAACACACATATTACAAATCAAAATACACACACATATTACATTATATCCCAAATCATGTTATATTGATTTCAACCGACTTGAGTAGGACACAGAAATATATTAAGCTGGAGCTCTTCTTAATAAATAAGGTGTTAATAAAATAATTTCTTAATGTGTTATAAGTTTAGACACCAAAATAGTTAAAATCAAAGTAATATGGTTATGTTTTACTTTTTTTTATATAAAAAATATATATATTTCAAAATAATTTAATCTTGTCAATACTGATTTCAACTAACTTGACTATGTTATACAAAATATCTTGACAGATATATTCCTTAAAAATAATGTGTCAATTAAGTAAAGTATCTTGACTGAGATATATTCCTTAAAAATAATGTGTCGATTAAGTAATTACTTAATAGTTTAACCTATAGAAAACAACATGAATTTTAATATTATGATCAAATGTGAAAATATGGAAAAATAGAGACTAAGGCCTTCGTTAAGGTTAACGTATGAAATAATGATGTCTTTTTAAATGTTGTTCTTTTTGAGAGATAAGAGTGATAGTTCATTGTAAAGTATATGTATATACAGGGTTCAATGGGGTTGTCCCCTTAGGGCAGCCAACATGGCTGCTCCCGCCTCATTTTCGACGTATTTTTTTATTTTTTTGAAAAGCATCACCATATATATTCATCTAGATATCACTCCTATATGTCATTCGAATTTCGTCAGAAACAGAGACTCCTATGCCCTCCATCGAGAACAGGTCGATTATAACAATCTTTAGACAGTTAAAATTACATGTTTTAGATGGAGGGCATATGAATCTCTGTTTCTGATGAAATTCGAATGACACCTAGAAGACATATATAGATGAATATACATGGTGATATTTTTCAAAAAATGAAAAAAATTACGGAAAAACGTGACGGAGGCAATCATGTTGGCTGCCCCAAAGGGACAACCCCATTTTTTCCCATATATATAACACTATTATTATTTGATGATCAAGATATCATCAAGTAGTCGTTTCCATTCAGAAGGCAAGTTTGGTACATGCCTAAATTTATGTCAATGCACAAAAGAAATCCCTGAATGATCTATCTGTCAAAGTTAATTATAAATTATAAATTGTGTTTATGGTGATAATATGGATACACATATTAAAACATGGTCCTTGCGTTGGAAAATTTATTTATGGTGCTATTACATATAAATAACTAGGACTTCTAACATAATTACGTATGATTTGCATTATACATAACAAATTTCCTGATATAATTTATGAAAACGTAATATTGTGCAAAATCAAGTGCTAAAAATAAATTACATTAAACGTTCTCCCCTAATTTCACATTAATAAAAAAATAAGGGCCAATAATATTAACTCCTAGAAAGAAAAGAAGATGAAGAAAAGATGGTTGTGATTATATGTAGGGGGGGGGGGGGGGGGTTGAGAGGGAGAAGATAGGGGTTTATGGAATGAAATGCGAGGAAAGATGGTGTATCTATAAGGAGATGGAAAGGGAGGACATGGGAAAGTTTCGACTGAGTTGGCTATAAATTACTTATGGGAGGGCAATGCAAGAAATTATTTGTCGAAAATGTGATAATTAAGCACCACATATTCCTCGCCTCGACGATTATGTTATTTGCTAGAGGCCTCATTTTCTGTTCGGGAATAAGCAGGAATAAGGATGTGGAATAAGGAGAATAAGGTCTATTCTTTGTTTGGCTGGAGGATAGGAATAAGGAGAATAAGGTGAAATAAAGGTAGATAAGGTGAGATAAAGATAGGAATAAGAGTGAAATAAGATGGAATAATAGGGAATAGTCGTACCACTGGGAACTGTCTCGGGAGGAGAATTGACCCCCTTATTCCACGACTTATTCTCCAACCAAACATGGCCGTTCTAACTTAGCATTAGACATGATTATACGACTCTCTTATCCATGCCGGCTCGGTCTGAGAATGACTTTGCATTTATTCCCTGATAGAGTAAAATTATATTACATGTACCATGTCAGCAAAATTTACTCTTTCTAAGGACACGTTTGGTTGCCGGGTTACCTTAGGGGTAACCCGATTTACCTCCTGTATTCCTGGATCATTCCTGGATTGGAATTCCATCTAAATCAATGTGACATCACATCACATTCCTTATTCCCAACCATCTACCAATCCTCATAACCATCCGAACAACTACTATTCACAGGAGGTTGCCCCAACCCACATGAACCCTTGAATCAAACGAGCCCTAAGGATGTTTTGTGACACCAATTCTATTTGCTCATCAAATCCGACATAGTTGCAGTGGAAGGACCATTTTACAACCAGTAAGGTGAAAAATGATATGTACATATCGAATGCCAATAAGAAGTTTACATTTTATGCCAAATAATCTTACGAAAGTTGACTATTGACTATTCTAGGGGGGCTGTCTAAATTATATAAAATAGGGTTTTTATCACTTGTGCCCCTCTGAGATATCGCAATATCAGTTATGCCCATATCTTTTTGGTAATATCAGTGGTGCTCCTCACTTCTCGGTCCATCATCAGTTGTGCCCTTCCGTCAGATTGACAGTCAAAAAATTAAAATAACCATGGTTTATTCAAACCATGGTGTGGTTAAGAAGGGTATTATGGTCAAAACACGCTGACCCCAAACTTATTGAAACTTCCAAAGCAAAGTGTTGACAGACACTCCGATCAGGGATTCTCGCACCAACGTCGCCGCCTTCTCCGACCAAGGACATGTCTATATCCGGACTCACTTGTTGTCCCGCGAGGATATCCCCCTCCCATCCCACCTGCAGGCCATCGTCGTTGCTTCGATGGAGCGCAGGGCAAACAGGGAGGATGATCCTCTTCCGCAGGTAAGACGCGACCTCTCATCGTATCATCGATCACTTTCTCGACGTGAGAATCCGTCCTTTTGAGTTTTCGTGTCGGTGTTGAACTTCCTATCATCAGCAGGAGCTTAATAGTTCATCCGCGCGACCCGAGAGCTTCAATGGTGTCGGGGAGGGGAGGGGGCGACCCAGGGGAGGGAGCACGGCACCGGGGAGGGGGCAGGGGCAGGGGGCGGCGGGCTGGGAGGAGGTGCAGGGGGAGGAGGTGCGGGGCTGGGAGGGGGTGCAACCCAATGGGAGGGGGAGCAGGGGGCGGCGGGCTAGGAGGAGGTGCGAGGGAGGGGGGTGCAGCGTCGGGGAGGGGAGGAGGTGCGGGGGGGGAGGAGATGCAGGGCTGGGAGGGGGTGCAGCCCAGGGGGCGGCGCCGGGGAGGGGAGGGGGCGTCCTTGGGGAGGGAGCACGGCGCCGGGGAGGGGAGGGGGCAGGGGCAGGGGCGGCGGGCTGGGAGGAGATGTGGGGCTGGGAGGGGGTGCGGGGCTGGGCAGCACGGGGCAGGGGCGGGGGTGGCGGGCTGTGAGGAGGTGAGGGGAGCTCGAGGCAGAGCTGGGCGGTGCGGGGCAGGGGCGGGGGCAGAGAGGGAGGAGGAGGAGGTTGGAGGAGGAGGAAGAGGATGGGGAAGAGGAGGAAGAAGAAGAGGATGAGGAAGAGGGTGTAAAATGACCACATAACCTTTTTTTAAATTAATTCCACTTATGTCCTCAAAGTTAGCCTCTGTTTGCACTGTGGATGGACGGTCACTAAACCGAAGGGCACAAGTGATAAAATAGCAAGAAGTGAGGGCCACAACTGATATTACCAAAAAGATAGGGACATAACTGATATTGCGATATCTCGGAGGGGCACACGTGATAAAAACCCTATAAAATATTGAGTTTCGACTTTATGTAATTGATTGCAACTTTGACGTTGATACGAACTAATTAATATTTGAATTCTTACATAAATTATTATATAAATTTGAAGTATATAATATAGTACAAATATCCTAATTGAAAGAAGGAGATAAAATTTAAGCATAAACTTAATTTCATCTTTAATGTTAATATGAACGATATGACATGAATTTCTCCATAATTTAATAATATTGTAAATATATATTATTCGACGTCAACATAATTGCATATATACCAAATATATATAAAGGGATTGGGGAGCCTACACTCATGTGTAGGTAACTTTCCTACACCCATACCTTTTCTCCTCATTTTTTTGAATTTTTTGAAATAGTTCATTAGGGAATTTACTTAGAATATTAAATTATATAAGCGTTTAAAATTTCATGTAAAACAGACATTCCTAACATCTCCATCGGAAGGGATCGATTTCAGCAAATCTGAGATCGTTAAAATTTGACTATCATGATGGATGAATTAGAAGTCTCAAAATAAGTTGAAATTTGAATGATGTGATGGTGATATATTGTGATCTAAATTCCATAAGGATTCAATTCAAAAGAATCAAAAAAAGAGAGAAAAAGAAGTGGGGGTAGGAAAATTACCCATAGATGGGTGTAGACTCCCTTTTCCCATATATAAATACAAAATTTCACCCTTCTACATCCTTGCTTTATTTTAAAGATACATTCGTTTGCTTTTTATGTTAATTATATTATATAACGTACATTATACACATAAAAATATTATAAAGTTGTTACGTAAAGTTATGTCAACTTACAACATATAAGCTAGTAAAAATATTCATGATCACATTTTTTAGACACAAATTCTGTTTTTTTATCATAGTACTTTAAAAACACGATATCTTGATTTTTAACATACTTTTTTTTCGATTATCTTAATTTTAAGCTTATATTACACAGAAGACCAAAATCACAGGTGATATATTTATCTACAATGATAACTCTATGGTATTATCTTGTATACTATATTTCCCTTTGACATCAATATGATCCGCGTGGAGCACACGAGTATACACTACTTCCATTTATCCAAAAAACCCCCGTACTATAGGGATGCAAACGGTTACGGGTATATCCGTATATGATCCGTCACCGTATCCGTTTTATATAAATTTTGATATCTGTATCTGTATTCATTTTAAAATGGATACAGATATGGTATCATTTTGATATCCGTAAACATCTGTATCCGTATCCGTATATCCGCTTCCGTTAATAAATATAGTAATAGATTTATTTTAACCCTATATAACATAATTTTACTATATTTGTATAGTTTTAATGATACAAACACATTTAGCAAACTTATACATGTATATTTTTTTTCCATAACAATGAATATTAACAATGAATTACATAGAAATTGATGGGAAACATGCAACAAGCTGCGCTGCCAATCCCTTTTGGATGGCAATTCGTATATCATGTATATCATGTGTTTCCCATCCAATTCGTATATATTTAATGTATATCATGTGTTTAATGTATATATTTAATGAATATCATGTGTTTTCCATCCATTTCGTATATATTTAAGTCGATTCTATAGTGTCTTTCTAACATTACTCGTATACGATCATGATCCGTTTTAATATATATTTAAGTCGATTCTATAGTGTCTTTCTAACATTACTCGTATACGATCAATATCCATTTTACATCCATGTCCGTTTTTAAGGATATGATAATATATTTTTAATATCTGTCAATATTCGTATCCGCATCCATATTTGTATTCAAAAACGGATAGATACTGTAATACGTACATCCATATCTGTATCCATCCATTTGCATCCCTAATACTACCCCGTGGTATTTATCAACGTTTTAGAATTCCTATTAATTACATCAAATTTAATTTCCCGAAAGTTCTTATGGAATAAGAAGATCCATGACATCTCTTGGTCTTGTATTTGTCTCCCGAAATCTGAGGGGGGACTAGGTATTAGATCGCTGGACACTCTTCAAAGGGCAATGATAATTTCATGGTCTTGGAGGCTGGTGAGTTCAGATGCCTCTATTTGGGCGACCTACTTGAGGCAGAAATTTCTCCACTCCTCCTCCTTCTGGGACGCTCAATCAGCCCCCTCTCACAGTTTGATATGGAAGGCTATTCTAAGAGCGAGGGAATCGTTTGCCAGCGCCGTTCAACCTTCTTCGTCCACTACTCGGTGGACTCTCTCCACATCAGGCTACTCATTTGCAAGTGCGGTAGATCTTGTCCGACACAAAGAATCGCTCAAAGCTTGGGCACCTTGGATTTGGAGGAGGAGCATTCCACCTAGGTTCTCCTGCACGCTGCTCAGGGCACTGAAGGAGAGGCTGCCTACCTTGGACCGGCTCGCAAGATTTCAGAACGGTCTCCCCTCGCTGTGTTACCTGTGCCTCAATCAACCAGAATCTCATGAGCATCTGTTCTTTGAGTGTAAAGTCACCTCCGCTATCTGGGAGACCTCTTGCTCCTCCCTAAATTTGACGTCGCCTCCTCGGCAGCACCTTAACGAACTATACACCTGGCTATCCTCCGATCCGGTTCAATCATCATGTGAATTGCTGGCTCTCACGCTCGCTGCTGTGGTCGCCTACACCTGGGAGGAAAGGAACTCCCGCTGGAACTTGGGCGTTCATAGGTCCGTGGAGTGGATTGTTGACAAGATTGTGAATACTTGTCGCTCAATGCTCTGAAAGATACTTAGACCGAGTTTTTTGTTTTCTACTCGGTTGTTTGTTTGTCATTTTAGTCCGGTTGTGGACGAATTTTTTTGGCGGTGATGTCTACAGGGTGTTACTGCTGGAGTTTTAGGCCGTTTGTGCCAATTTTGTAAATTTTGTAACTCCTTTTCTTATTGAAATACTTATATACCCTTCAAAAAAAAAATTAATTTCCCTTAAAGGGAAAAAAATCGACATCCACCAAATAGTCCCACGCCACATTCAAAGAAAAATCTCTCCAAACTGCAAGTCCGTGGACGAGCGAGGCACGTTCGAAAGCGACCCACGGCATCCCCTCGGCCACAGAAACCCCAACAGAGCCGGCTCCGCGGGCCCCACGTCCCCATTGTTCTCCCCTTCCCCAACGTCCGATCCCCCTCCTCCATCCGACGGCTCGATCTTCCTCCACGTCATCCGTCCACCCACGTTCTCCCTCCCTCCCCGACGCACTAACTACTCACCGCCACCGGAACAGCAGCAGCAGCAGCAGAGGAGAGGAGAGAAGTAGAACCACTTGGAACCCAGCGCTCTCGGCTTCCGGCGGCGGAGATGGAGTGATGCGCGGAGGGTGAGATGCGGACGATCTGCGACGTGTGCGAAGGGGCGCCCGCGATCCTCTTCTGCGCCACCGACGAGGCCGCGCTCTGCGCCGCCTGCGACGAAAAGGTACCATCACAATCGTCTTCTCCTCTCGCGATTTGCGTTGTGATCGCATCCTGTTGTTGCAAAGATCTGGAATTATCCGCTTAGGATGAACGTGTTCGATCCGTTCGATTTTTCGAAGGTTTGGTACGTGATTGATCCTGTCGTTTGTAATTGATGGAGGCTGAAGAACTTGCAATGTGCTCCGAGGATCATGACAGGCGCTTTGAAGTTTGAACCGACTGGTTGGATTATGAGTGTGCGGGCATTTTCTACTTAATCTCAGTGAAGTTGTGTTGATTGAAAATGATTGATTCTTGCGCAAGCTCGGAAGCGAGGTTGGTCGATTGGATGCCTGTTAGAGTGGAGGATAGCTTGGGGATCCGAGGGTTCAAACGATGAAAGATGCATTCTTTCTGGGAAGAGGAAATGCGTTTCGTAGTGAGGTTCCGTTTACTTACTATAGGACTTAGGATATTGCAGATGGATGCGCCCTGTCTTCTTAAGTTCTTTCCGCTGACCTTTTTTTTTTCGGGTGTTAGGCAAATGGTGGCATACTTGTTTCCGATTTCGCTTTGGAAGTCGTGGTTTGATGATTGGTCATGAAGGGGATACTATGTGATGACTTTAGCTAGGGAAGCTTGGATGTCAATGACTAACCACCAGTGTTTCAAGACGACGATACTGGTGAAAGGACCTCGATTTTCAATCATCTTTCCGATTGGCAACTTGATAGGTTGTTGCAGTAGCTGGAGCTATTGCAGGTCTACCTGCACAATAGTGCAGATGAATCAATTGGAGTGATCCTTAGTCGCTCAGTTGATGAGGGGTTTTACGACGACAACGTAGTCAGTAAATCCATTTTTTTGCATGCTATTACATATCAATTCTTCATATGTAGCATGAGTTGCCTATTGTTCATATTTGACATGGAACAATATTCTTATTTTTTTCGATAGTAAGATCTAAGATTTGTACCCACTTAATGGTCTAGTGGTAGTACAACGTGTCTACCACATAAAAGACCATGGTTCAAATCCCACTCTTACAGGAGTTGCGTTAGGTAGTCGATGACCAACGTAAAAAATAGTCGAATCTTTCAACATGGATTTGAGCAAGAATCCATGTAGCCGAAGAGAAGGCTTAGTACAATAGTAAGATCTAAGATTTCTGAGGATAAATATGAGAAACAAGTAGACATCTTATTTTCATGGGCATGTGCATAGTTCAAACATGCGAACTTGTGTACTAGCATGTCTATTATTTCGGAATCATTTTCATTCCATGAAGAAGACTTGAGATAGGTCATTATTTGGCAAACAACTTCCTGTATCCAATTGAAAAGAGAATGTCCAAACAAGTCATAACCACAACAACAACAAAGCCTTTTCCCACAATTAAGTAGGGTCGGCTATATGGATTCTTTGCCTACATTCAGATCTATCTTTAGTCAATCTCGGGCTTATTTCCAAAAAAACTAAGATCCCTTTGTATAGTTTCCTTCCAACACTTCTTGAGCCGTCTTTGCCCTCTCTTAGCCGGCTCAACACCCCAAAACTTGCATCTCCTAACTGGTGCATCAACTGACCTTATTTGCAAATGATCAGACCATCTTAAGCGGTTTTCTCGCATCTTATACTCAATCAGAGCTACACCAACTTTTTTTCTAATTGCATCATTCCGAATCCGATCTTTATGTGTGTGTCTACACATCCACCTTAGCATTTTCATTTCTGCTACAACTATTCTCTACACATGTCTATGGTTCACAGGCCAACACTCAGATCCATAGAGCATAATAGGTCTCACAGCTGCTTTGTAAAACTTTCCTTTTGATTTTTAAAGGAATTTTCTTATCACAGAGAACAACTAAGGCTCCTCTCCACTTTAACCAGCCTGTCTTTTTTCTATTAGTAACATCTCCATCAATTTCTCCATCATGTTGCAAAATAGATCCCGTGTATTTAAAAGAATCTCTCTTCCGAATGTTATCTGTTGGGAAAAATGAATAGCTTGATTATTCATGAGACCCCGTAGCTCTCTTATATAAGAGAAATGCCCTGGGTAAATAGCAAGAGAGGTACATAAAGAAAATAAAATAAGAAATAACACCAAAGATGTACAATAATCTCAACACCCCCCTCAAGCTGGAGCATATATGTCTATCATGCTCAGCTTAGAACAATATCTTTGGAAAGGGCCTTTAGTAAGAGCTTTGGTGAGTATATCAGCAGTCTGATCTCCAGTAGAAACATGAGAGGTGAATATGAGACCCTTCTGGATCATGTCTTTGGCCATATCGTGATATACCGACGATATATCGGTATAGACAGGTGACCGATATGGCCGATATTTGGCCTTGTCAGGCCATTTTCTTCATGAAATCGGTTCGATATCGACGATATGGCGTTGATATATCGACGATATATCGTATCGACAAAGTACCGATATCGATACCTATATCGATTTGACCTTCGATGGTCTCTGCTATAGTGGCAATCCACCTCTATATGCTTTGTACGTTCATGGAATGCATGATTATTTGCAATAAAATGTGTTGCCTGATTGTTACATAGAAGCTTCATAGGAAGGGGTACATCAACTGCAAGATCTGTCAAAACCAGCCTTACCCACATCATCTCTGTGATTCCCTGAGCCATGGCCCTGTATTTGGACTCTACACTAAATCTATCAATTCTGAAAGCTTCTGGTACCAAGCTCTGGGACTCTACTTCAGGCCGTAGATCGCCTTGTGGAGCCTACACACCTTCTGAGACTCCTCCTCAGCAGTAAACCCTGGTGGTTACTGCATTTAAACCTCCTCTTGTAGATCTCCATAAAAAATGCATTCTTCACATCAAGTTGGTAAAAAGGCCAGTCCCGTGAAACAACTGATAGGAGAATGCGTGATGTCGAGTGTCTGGCTACTGGAGAGAAGGTATCCTGATAATCTACCCCATAAGTCTAGGTGAAGCCTTGTTGCGATTCGCACTGCCATCTGCGCTACTTCACCATAAATATCCATTTGCACCCCGCAACAGATGCACCTGGAGGGGTAGAAACAACACTCCAGGTACCACGAGACTGCAAAGCGGCCATCTCCTCCTCCATGGCAAGTTGCCAATTGCTATCCTGTATGGACTCCTGATATGTTCGTGGTATAGTAATAGCTTAGAGGCCCGTAACAAACCTCCTGTACTCCTCTGAAAGATGGTCCAAGGAGACATGTGCAGCTAGAGGGTACGTAGCACAGTTGCGACGAGGCTTCCTCAAGGTAATAGGAACATCAAGGTCATCAACCTCTCTGTTCTCTAGTATCAGCTCCTCCTGTGTAGTATCCTGTAGATCAAGCATAACACCAGTGCCATCAGTAGAAGCAATGTGTTCACTACATACGTGTGGCGTGCTGGATGACGGGGAAGGTGCATGAGCAGAGGGACGAGTAGAGGACCTGTGAATGTAAAATCGAGGTAGGAACTAAGCCAGGGTAGATAGAGGTGGAGGTGGTGGAGGAGGTAGAGGTGGAGGTGACTGAGACTCAACATGAGGCGTTCTTGGTGGATATGATGGGGTGGTGGAACAAATATGTCCTCACCAGATTCAGCATTAGACAACATGTCACCTGTAGGAGAAAAATACATAGTAGACTAAAAAAATGTGACATCAACACTCACACAATATTTTCTCCCAACAGGATCAAAACATCTATACCCTTTTTGGGTACAAGAATAACCAACAAATACACATTTGACAACTCTATGAGAGAGCATGTCACGACCAGGAGTAAAATTGTGGGCAAAAGTCACAGATCCAAAGACTCTGGGGTAAGTGAGAATAAGTCCTTCTCGATAAACACAATCAAGAAAGGAACTTTTTCTCCAAGCATAGTAGATAGCATGCGGTTCACCAAGTAACATGCAGTGAAAACCGCATCACCTTAGAAAGAATGAGGAGCTCGACTCTGAATCAAAAGAGTCCTTGTGTCATCCAAAAAAAGACGATGTTTGCGTTCAACAATACCATTCTGCTGCGAAGTGTAAGCACACAAAGTCTGATGAACAACACCAATAGATATAAGCAAATTAGACAACTGTAAAGTAGAAAACTCCAAGGCATTGTCGGTGAATAAATTTCACATTAGCAAGAAAAAATGTTCTTAATCTCAATAAGAAAAGATTTGATAACATGACCAGCTTCAGACTTATTCTTCATTAGGAATACTCAAGATAGTCTAGAGAAATCATCCACATCAACCGTGTAAAATCGATGTCCCTGAGGATCAAGAACACGACTAGGACCCCGGATATCAAAGTGAACCAACTCAAACAACTGACCACTGTGATGGCTCTGACGACTCGAAAAAGAGGAATGATGGTGCTTCCCAAGCTGACACGCCTCACACTCTAAGGTAGTATGAGTATAAATCTGCGGGAGGATATGACATAACTTCTAAAGATAAAGGTGTCCAAAGCGAAGATGCAACATGAAAGGAGAAACATATGCAGAAGGGATATTAGCAGCACCAATACACGGAGGTTGGACAAGTCTGTAAAGTCCTCTCTGCTCACGGCCACATCCAATCACCCTGCCCATGAGTATGTCCTGAAACACAAGAGAAGAATCAAATATGGCATGCCAATGTAAATCTTTTGTAATCTGGCTAATAGACAAAAGATTCATTTGAAATGCTGGAGCATGTAAAACATTCTGCAGACGTATTAAGGGGGCTAAAACAATCTCCCCCTGTCCAACAATGGGTAGATGAACCCCATTGGCAATCACCACTGATCTACCAGGAGGGATAAACCTGTAAGAAGTAATCTGTGCTCGATCGCCACACATATTATGAGATGCTCCAAAGTCCATGATCCAATTAGACAAATCTGATCTGCTACTACTGGTAAAGGCATAAGAAATACCCGACGAGCTCGAAGAGACTCTAGCAACGTGTGTGACATCTGAAGACCCTGCAGTCGAAGTAGTAGGAGTAGTCATCATCTCTCGCAGTCTGGAAACAATATCATCAAAGCATGCATCATGAGCCGTAGCAGGAGCAGAAGTAGGCTCGGTCTACTCAGTAACTCGGGCAGATGCATGATACACATGCTTCTGATAACATGTCTCCTCAAAATGACCATGACAGTGGCAATGTGAACATGGACCTCGCTGACGTCCTCCTCCTCGACTACGTGGCCCTCAGCCATGAAATTGTGAAGTACCTCCTCTTCCACGAGAGGCTACCATAGCATAGGGAGTCCGAGTCACAGTAGTAGATGAAGTAGTAATTCTGCTCAGCCTCTTGTACATCTCCATTGGAGGTATCGTCTCTCCAGTAAGTAGTTGAGTACGTGATGCATCGTACTCAAAGTCAAGAGATGACAAAAATGCTCCTATCATAGTAGCATTCCGATATGCATGCTGCTTCTCAGTGCTAGTGGTAATAGGCATGAAGTTATGCAGATGCTCAAACATGCTCTGAATAAGCCTACACAATCACATATACAGGATTGGTTGTATCTGTATACTCATACAACCGTCATCATCTCTTGTTGTTATTGGCTAGAGACGAAAGTCGTGATTTATATGTTGTAAATCATGAAAGACCACTCAAGATCTAAGTTCAGAGTGCACGTGCGCAAGGGCAGCGATGCACGTGGGAGTAGGTGTGCGTTGGCGCATGTGCTCACGAACACGGATGCAGGGGGGCACTATACGCGGGTGCAAGGCGCGCAGGTACGCGCAAACTCGTTGTGCGCAGTGGTGCAAGCTGCGCAGGTGCGCGGGCGCAAGGTACACAGGTGGGCGCAGGGGCATGACCGCGCGATGCCCGAAGGGTACGGGCACACGTTGTGCATAGGGCGCAGTGACGGCTGACGACGCTGAGAAGGAGGAAGCATGCCAGCGACCGGGGGGGGGGGGGGTAGGGTTAGGGTTAGGCATGGTTTCAGATATCGCGAAATTTCGGTTTCGACAAGGAACCGAAATCTCGAGCGAAATGGCGATATGAGGCCAGTTTCCGATGGTCGAAATTTCGACGAAATATCGTATCGACGGGGTATCGATACGATATCCGAAACCGATATTTAAACCCCTGGGTTAGGGTGTGATATAGGAACCCCGATGTATGACTGTTGCTCCGATACCATGCTGGAAAAAATGTATACCTTGATTATTCATGAGATCCAGGGCTCTCTTATATAGGAGAAAAGCCCTGGGTAACTAGCAAGAGAGGTACATAAATAAAATAAAATAAAAAATAACACCAAAGATGTACAATAATCTCAACATTATCGTCACCAATCATCACCTCTATTCCTTCACCATTGCTTCCATCAAATGTGCACTCCATATATTCAGTCTTAGCCCTACTTATACGAAATCCTTTAGTCTCCAATGCATGTCTCCAGACCTCAAGCTTCGCGTTTACTCCATATCTAATCTCATCAATCAACAAAATATAATCAGCAAATAACATACACCAAGATATCTCATCTTGAATGTGACTTGTCAATTCGTCCATAATTTAAGTAAAAAGAAATGGAGTCAAAGCTGAATCTTGATGTAAACCAATGCTGATGTCAAAATAGTCAGTCTTCCCAGATTGAATCCTTACACAAGATAAAGTCCTATCATACATATCCTTTATGAGGTTAATGTATAGGTCATGTACTTGTCTCTTCTGCAAAACTCTCTACAATATCTCTCGTGGGACAGAATCATAAGCCTTCTCCAAATCAATAAAAATTACATGGAGGTTCTTCCTTTTAACTCTATAAATCTCCATTGTTCTCCAAAACAAATGGATGGCTTCAATAGTTCAGCAACCTGGCATGAATCCGAATTGGTTCTTTTACTTTGGAAAGTTGCCTCAACCTTCTTTCGATCACACGTTCCCAAATTTTCATAGTACGACTCCTCAGCTTGATACCTCTGTAATTTAAACAAATTTGAATGTTTCATTTGTTCTTATAAAGATGCACCACGATCAATGTTCGGAAATGCGGTCCATGCGGCCGCATATGCAGCTGCATATGCGTATCCCATTTGACCGAAGCGCATATGACATATGCGATAATATGCGGTCAAAATGCATATGCAGTCCGCATATGGGGAAAGTTGCCTCAACCTTCTTTCGATCACACGTTCCCAAATTTTCATAGTACGACTCATTAGCTTGATACCTCTGTAATTTAAACAAATTTGAATGTTTCAATTGTTCTTATAAAGATGCACCACGATCAATGTTCGGAAATGCGGTCCATGCGGCCGCATATGCAGCCGTATATGCGTATCCCACTTGACCGAAGCGCATATGACATATGCGATAATATGCGGTCAAAACGCATATGCAGTCTGCATATGGGGAAAGTTGCCTCAACCTTCTTTCGATCACACGTTCCCAAATTTTCATAGTACGACTCATCAGCTTGATACCTCTGTAATTTAAACAAATTTGAATGTCTCATTTGTTCTTATAAAGATGCACCACGATCAATGTTCGGAAATGCGGTCCATGCGGCCGCATATGCAGCCGCATATGCGTATCCCACTTGACCGAAGCGCATATGACATATGCGATAATATGCGGTCAAAACGCATATGCAGTCTACATATGGGGTATATGCGGTCGCATATCTGATATGATTCATGTTAATACATAACATGTTGATGACACATTAACTCAGTTTTTTTCCGAGCAACTTTTATGTCATCATTTACATTGATGCATCTTTCCATTATTCTCGTATATGTTGCATTTGGGAATATAATCTAGGATATTCTTTCTCATATCCATTTTTCCCATTGTTCTCAACACTTATTAATGAGTCGTCTGCTTTTTGAAATTTCTATCTAATGAAATTCATCTTATTCTTCAAATAAAACGTGAAATAATTGACTAACAGTCTGACACTTTACATTTTTGTACTTCTAATAATTTTATATGCAAATACAACCTTTCCCTATATTTTATGTCAATATTATTTTGTCCCTTGGAGATACATATATGTGTATAATTTTGGGTGTATGATTTGTATACCTATGATTATTCTTTAGTTTTTGTTATCTATATGATCTATATATACATTAAAGGTTTTCTTATAGAATTCATGTGTTCTATGTTGAATCCAAATTTGTATATGTATATATATGCATTAAATTCAAAATACATACTAAAAAAATCCATATATAATATCATGCTTATATATCTTATTGATTATATTATCTTATTTTAAATTTTTTATTTTGGATTTTGTTAGATCATCATATTTTATATATAATCACATTGTATTTTTATGTTAATATTTTAAATTAAAATATTATAAACCGCATATACTTCCGTATACTCCACCGCATATTCGCTTAGTCGCTTTAGACCGCATGACCGAACGATACCACATACCGCATTTCTGAACCTTGACCACGATACGCCTCCAATGTTCAGGCATTTTCTTGCTTCGTCAAATAACATTGAATAGCTTCGTAAGCCAAGTCAAACCATGCTCACCTAAAACTCTCCATACTTCTACATGGACGTCATCCGGTCCTGCACCTTTCCCAGGTCTCATAACCTTCAAAGCCTCCTCTACTTCCTTTCTTTTTATTCGTCTATAGCTTGCACGATTCAAGTAACTTTCACTACTAGCTAGATCACCCAACTCCCAAAGTGATCTCTCTATTTCCTTCCCTAATGAAAAGTTTATGGAAATATTTCCCATCTAGTCTCTATATCCTTTTGAGTAACAAGCACGTGATCTTCCTCATATGTAATGCATCTCACTTGAAAAATGTCTTTGGTTTTTATTTTTCTTTCTTTGGCCAACCTAAATATATCCTTCTGGCACTCACCCGAGTTGAGATTTTTGTGTAAAACCTCATAAATTTTTGACTTAGCTTCACTCACAACCGTCTTTGCTTCCTTCTTCGCTATTTTGTAGTTTGTTACAGTTTCCACTGTTCTATCCTTAGACAAAGCTTTAAAGCATACTCTTTTAATTTTTAACTTCTCTTGCATCCCTTCACTCTACCACCAAGCCTCCTTTTGACCTAAAGCTCCTCCCTTTGACTTGCCTAGTATCTCTTTGGCTACCTTTCGGATACAAGATGATGCCGCCTCCAACATCTCGTTTGCACTTCCGCTACAAACCCAAGATAAGTCTTCTAAGACCTTCTCCCTGAAGCTTGATTGCTTTAGTTGAAGATTCCGCTATCTAGTTCTAGTGATCTTGAGAACCCTCCTTTTCTTTACTAGCCCTTTTATTTGCACATCCACGACTAACAAGCGATGTTGGGTTGTCAAACTCTCTCCCGGGATTACTTTGCAGTCTTTACAACACAACCGATCTCATCTCCTCAACGCAAAGTAATCTATGTTCTAGTTGGGCCACTCTTATAAGTAATTAAATGCTCCTCCCTCTTCTTGAAGTGAGTGTTTGCTATGAACAGATCATATGACGTTACAAAACGCAGAATGACTTTTCCCTCTTCATTTCTATCCCTGAAACCGTGGCCTCCATGAACACTAGCATACTCTGAAGCATCCTTTCCCACATGCCCATTAAGATCTCCACCTATGCAAATCATATCTCTTTGTGGGATTCCTTGTAAAATCTTATCCAGATCCTCCCAAAAAGCTTGTTTAGTCCTTTCATCTAAACTAATTTGCGGTGCATAAACTGAGATGATATTCAGAATTTCTTCAAGCACCAATTTGAGCAAAATAATCCGATCCCCGAGTCTTTGCACCTCAGCCACGCAATCTTTCAAATCCTTATGAACAACCACTCCAACACTATTTCTACCCTTATCTATATCTGAATACCAAAATTTAGATCATGTCTTCTTGATCTTCCTTGTGTTCTCTCCAACCGATGAAAAACAAGTCATAACCGATGACCAAAAAAACTATCCAATCAAGGCTACTTGTTGCCTTTTTTGGATATGGAGTATACTTAAGAGTCACTAAGTCTCTATTTGTGATCATGTTTTACGTCTTGATATCATGTCTTTTGAAGAAGATATTTATATATAATTAATACTTGCAATGAGAAAGAACATGAATGACGCCCGTGCCTAGTGTTAGAGTATGTGTCCTATGTAGAAATGGGTAATTAGATCTCTCCAAGGTCCAATTACCATATTCACTGGTTTAGTCCCACATCTATTGTTAGTGGGACTCCGATTTGTCTGTGGAGCTATATAAGAATCCATACACCCATTGTAACATATGAGAAAGAGAGAGAAATACATAGTATCTGTCCCCTGAGAGGTCTTCTCACATGGTTTTATCTTGCTCCTTATGGAATAGGGTTCCACGTTAAATCCCGACGTTCTTCCAATGTTTATATTTCTTAATCTTGGATACGCTTCTGCATTATTATTTTCTACATGGTATCAGAGCGGGTATGATTCTAAGCGTTCTTGAATATTCAGATCAGGTGCGATTTTGGGTTGAAGGTTATCATTATTCATGTTCGTACTTTGTTCAAGATCAAGTTCTAGGGTTTCTTCCTAATCCTTCGTCGACGCCAACAATTATCAAAGAGGGTTCGATTTTGTTTGACATCAAGTTTGAGAAAGCTATTCGGGTTCATGGTAGAATCATAATTATTGTCATCATGTTCCAGCGATTCCAACACATTTTGAAGGAAATTTAGGATTTCCCAGAACCCTAATTTTTGCACGATATCAAGTATTTACAGGCAACGACATACAGAACCAGTGTGCCTCTATTGTTCGAAGGAGTGCGAGAGGTGCAACCCTCACATGTACATCATCCAAGAGTCTAGGGTTCAATATCTAGAACCCTAAAAGCTGTCAAATGCATCAAAATTTTCCTACGATTTGGAATGGCAATGCCATTTCCAGTCACTTCCGAGAAGAAGGGGAGCCTTTTCTCCAAAGATCATGCCTCGATGCGCTAACCAGATTCTGATGGGTTTCTCCAGGCGAAAAAAACCAATCGGGGTGATGGGTTCTCGTGAACTCGATCCTCCCAGTAGCACGCTGGGGGTGACACAACCTCTGCTCCGGATCTACAATCGCATCAAGGCCAAACCCCTCCTTGCCAGGAGCTGCCAATCGTACAAGAACATCTCCATGAGGTGCATCAACTCTGAGCGATATGGGAGAGATACAATTCTCCGATGAGCCAGTACGGGAGAGATACAATTCTCCGATGAGGAGACTTTCGGAATCCATTCTCTATCAGTTGTGGACTACGACGAAGATATTTCCACCTCTTTTTTCAATTTGACCCTTGAGAGAGAATGGAGCATTTGCAGGCCAGAGTTCTCCAGGTGGAGACTCATTCCAGTTTCAGTGACTGACAGACGTAGTATGGAGCACATGTTCTGCGACAAGCAGACTCAGTTCAGTTCATACTCTAGCCCTTCAGTTCCTCCTTACCAGTGCAACATGAGAAGCAACATCCTCAGTAGTCAGCCATCAGAGTTTGCATTGGGTTGATAATATCTGTAGTGTCTTGTGTTCTGAGCGAGCGATTTCTTTCTATTTGTCCAAGTTGAGCATTGCATGCTCTAGCTTGAGGGGGAGTGTTAAAGTATGTGTCATATGTAGAGATGGGTAATTGGATCCCTTCAGGGTCTAATTATCACATCCACATGTTTAGTCCCACATCTATTGTTAGTGGGACTTCGGTTTGTCTATAGGGCTATATAAGAAGACCCACATCCATTATAACAAATGATAGACATAGAGCAATATGGAGTGTCAAAAAAAAAGACATAGAGAAATACAGAATATCCAACCCTTCAGAGGCATTCTCATGTGGTTTCATCTCACTCCTTATGGAGTAGGGTTCCACGTTAAATCCTGGTGTTCTTCCATTGTTTATATTTCTTTATCTCTGATACGCTTCCGCATTTTCGTTTTCTACACCTAGTAATAAGTTCACATTATCAAGATAATTAGTGATGAATTATAGAACTGTCCAACGCATAAGCCCTAAGTTTTTTGGGTCCAGGATGAGGGTTATTATTGATGTCAATCTTTTATCGACATGTCTTGAAAGAGATATATCAAGGACATATCGAGTCGAGATACATCACATATATCAGTGAAAGTCTAGAAAATGGTTCAAAAAAGCAATTTCTTGCAAGTCAATACCATTTTAGCTCTTAGATCAATAACTAATATAGAAATTTACTCTTATAGGCACGGACAAGTCATACTTAGTAAATTTATAGTATATTACATTGCAAGATGACGATATTGGTGAAAGGATCCCAATTTTCAATGATCTTTCCAATTAACAACTTGGTAAGTCGTTGCAGTAGCTGGAGCTATTGTGTGTCTACTTGCACAATAGTGTAGGTGAATCAATTGGAGTGATCCTTAGTCACTCAGTTGATGAGGGGTTTTACAACATCGTAGTCGGTAAATCCATTTGTTCTTTTTGCATGATGTTGCAGATCAATTCTTCATATGTAGTGTGAGTTGCCTGTTATTCATATTTTGACATGGAACAATACTCTCATTTTTTTATAGTAAGAATATAATATTTCTAGGTATAAAGACGAAAACCAAGTAGTAGACCTCTTATTTTCATGGGCATGGGCATGGGCATAGTTCAAACATGTGAACTTATGTACTTGCATGTCTATTATTTCAGAATCGTTTTCATTCCTCGAAGAAGACTTTAGATAGGTCATTATTTGGCAAGCAACACCGTATTGTGTTAGCTAAGGTCTTCGCTTGAATTGGTCAGTGCATTCAATTGAAAAGAGGATGTCCAAAATAGTCATAACCGAGCACAAAAAAGACTTTCCAATCAAGGCTATCTGTCGCCTATTTTTTTGAATATGGAGTATACTTTCGAGTCACTAGGTTGCTATTTGTGATTAATACGAATAAATGTATTTTTACATCTTGATATCATGTCTTTTAAAGAAGATATTCTATATGTAATTAATACTTGCAATGAGAAATGACATGAAGGATGCCCATGCCTAATAATATGTTCAAATTGTCAAGATAATTAGCGAGGAATTGTAGAACTACCCAACACATAAGCTCTTAGTTTTCTTGGTACAGGATAAGGTTTTTTAATCAATATCAATATTTTATCGATATGTCTTGAAAGAGATACATCAAGGATACATCAAGTCAAGATACATCACATATACGAGTGGAAGTATAAAAAATGGTTCAAGAAAACAATTTTCTACCTGTCAAGATCATTTTACTTCTTAGATCAATAAGTAATATTCAAATACACTCTTATAGCACAAAGAAGTCATATTTAGTAAATTTATAGTATATTACATTGCAAATGCCGCATACACACTACCCTACTATTAAATATAAGAAAATAACCAATGAAACTCATAGAAATACCACGCGTTCTAAAATCAACGAGGCGTGCATTTTAATCTATACTAAAGTAAAATCTTACTTGACTGATTGAATGAGCTTTCGTGCTCTTGCAACGGTTAAACGATCCTCTTTAGATAATTTATCCAATCCAAGGATAGCTATAATGTCCTGAAGTTCTTTGTAACGCCATGAAGTTTGCTCAACTCTTTGCGCTGTTTCATAATGTTCCTTGCCAACGATCCCAGGTTGGAGCGTAGTTGATGTTGAGTCCAAAGGGTCCAACGCTGGATAAATCCCTTTGAGTAATAATCCTCTTGATAGTATGGTAGTAGCATCTAAATATGCAAATATCGTGGTAGGAGCGGGGGCAATTAAATTGTCTGCAGGTGCATAAACATCTTGAATAGAGGTTATAGATCCTTCTTTGGTAGACACAATTCTTTCTTGCAAAGATCCCATTTTCGTACAAATGGCCTTTCCTGCATGTTCGGATATAGCCAAAACCCCGAATCTAAGGCTGCTTGGCGTTCCAGCTCAGTTCCAACTATGCACTTCTCAGACCGAGAAAGCGGAACCGCTTGGCGTTGCATATTAGAGCTCATTAAAATAGTTTAAAATCCAATTTCACTCGTTGCAACGACACTTGCTTTTTCTTCTTCTTAATCAGGTGAGATCTTTGTTTTCAAGATGATACCGTTGCCGGGGAGGCACATCTTGGGTGTGTGAATTCCAATTTCCAAGTCAATTTTTTTGCCTTGGTTTTGCTTTTAATTTTCGTTTGTCGCGATTTGTTTCATGTTTTGATTCTTTTCTTTTTCGATTTCAAGTTTTGCTTTTTCTGTCATACTTTAGTGGCTTTTGTTTGTTGCCCAAGTGGTGTGGGGCTTACAGATCAGCCGATGTCCTAGGAAATCGAGTTAGTTGAGAGACAAGAGATCAGATCTGACTTTACCCGAGTTGGTTGTGAAGGGGGTGATGCATGGTCAATTGAGGGATATACGTTTACATCTTTGGTGTGCTATCTGGCAAGCATATCAATTGTGCAAAGGTCATCTCATCCCACTTGGCCTCTCGGAAGTGGTGGCTTTGAATGTTAGGTGGATCTTAGTGAACTCGCATGAGGCCTTCCCTATTACTTACTTTGGGCATCCCCTTGACTTCTCGCATGTTACAAAAGGCTGACATGGCACAACTGATTAAGAAGCTGGAGCAGAAGCTTTCAAGATGGGTAATATTTTGTCTCTCATAAGGTGGGAGGTTGGTCTTTCTCAAGACTGTTCTCTCGACGATCCCTATCTTCTTAATTGTTACTCTCTTAATTTCAAATGGGGTTCGATGAAACCTTAAGTTGAATATGCATCAATTCTTCTATGGTGGAGGCGACGACCAATCTAAGGGGTTGCATCTTATGGCTTGGGATGATGTTACCCTCATTATGGTCTAAGGTGGGGTCGACTATTTTTTTGTCTGTCTAAGACGAATATGAACCTATTGGTCAAGTAGGTTAGGTGCAACAGGGATTTGTTCTATAGGATGATTCATAACCTACAGGCTTGCGACTCGGTTGCTTAACATGCCCCTAATCTTCCACATGGGACATGTTCTATTATCCTGAAGGTTTTTGCTTAGATGTGCCCCATTTTGTTGGATGGTTGCTCTTTCTATTTCAAGAAGGATGGCTGGTTGGAAGATGACATGCTTTATTTTAGATTCCCTAGTCTTTTTTCTTTGGCGGTAAACCATGATATGCTTGTGGATGATGCTTGGTCTAAGGGGTCTCAGTTTCCCACTTTCCATTACAGTCTTTCGGACCATAGAATATCTAAGTTTTCGCAACTTTTGGAGGCCTTAAGTGAAGCTGGTAACCCCTCTACTCTCAGAGATAATTGAGAGTGCAGTGATGGTGTCTTCTTTGTGAAGAAAGCCTATATAGCTTCGATAGAGTTTATAACACATGATGTAGATGATTTCAAGTGTGACTACAGCCTGATCCTACCTAGAAAGTTGTAGATGGGAGTGGTGGTGGTACGAGTGATGTGGGGGTTGCGAGATGGTGCACAGGTGGGAGAGGTAACGATGTTGGCTTGAGGGGGCAGGTCTAGGCAGGCGTGGGAGGTTGTGGTAGCGATTCCAGCGTAGGGAGAAGGTGTAGCGGCACAGTCGTGGGTGTAGTGACCACTCAGAGCACTGGCTTGGGCATGCTGACCTCCAAAGGAGTCGTCAAGGAGGACTCCAAAACCTCTTGGATAAGGTGGTCTTTTATTTTTTTCTAGAGGTTGTGGTAGCGGTTCCAGCGTAGGGAGAAGGTGTAGCAAGCTAGCAGCACAGTCATGGGTGTGGTGATTACTCAGAGCACTAGCTCGGGCATGTTGACCTCCAACGGAGTCGTCAAGGAGGACTCCAAAACCTCTTAAATAAGAGGGCTCTTTTTCCTTTTTTTCCTTGTATGCATTTGATTCATGTTGCATGTGCTTCGTAATGGAGAGACCTTCACGGACAACATCTTTTATTTTTTCCCTTGATTGTTGGTTGGGTATCACCACCTTTGTTGTACTAAGTATATTAGTAATTGTTTCTTCCGCCTTCAACTTAGCTTGATGACTTTGTAAATGAAAATCTCTCACCATGTGCTTCCTCGATCGTCTTGAAGGATCATTAGATCGTGAGAACATCATGTACACCATGCTCCGATACCACTTGATGTAAATGAAAAAATCAGACGGAAAATAAGAGATGGTGGAAGGAGGAAGGGAGAAGCGTGCTAGTTATATGGGATCTTGGGTTGAAACATGAAGATGCATGGGAGGGAGAATGAGAAAAGGGAGAGGAGAATTGAAGAAACCTCAAAATTTTCTATAACTTAAATTGTTCCCCAAAAATGTTGAACTACAAATAAAAACAAAAATATAAAGGAAACTAATCCTGATTTAAATAAAGTTGAAAATTGCAATGGATTTAAATTAGATTAACCCTAATTTAATTACTGACTCCATTTGAACAAAATTAGGACAACAATAAACCCTAAATTGATCAAAATCCTAATTTTATCTTAATTCCCCATTCCGTGCTACATCACCATCCTACGAGGTATTGAAATATCACAATATCTCATCTATATATTGATGATATATAAGTATTGCTAGGTTCAAGATGTCGATATCACCATTGATCTACCTTTTCTGGATATAGACCAATAATGTGTGATGTCATTAATATGCCGGCTTTTATCATCGCTATCAACGAAAGTTGATGTATTTAATGCACACATTCCACCATTTCCATTGATACCTTCGATATCATGTCGATAGTCGATATGTCATTGATGTCAACCATGCTGCTTGATTTCACCTTGTTTCTTGGCGGGGAGAAGCTTGGAAGATAGTTTTTTATTTTTTAAGTTTTTAAAAGTTGGCCTACGAACCATATATATGTGCAGAGAATGGCAGTAGCAGAAATGAAAATGCTAAGGTGGATGTGTGGGCATACACACACACACACGTAAAGATCAGATTTGGAATGATGTAATCAGAAAGAAAGTTGGTGTAGCTCCGATCGAGGATAAGATACGAGAAAACTACGTAAGGTGGTTTGGCCAATTGCAAAGGAGGTCGACCGATGCACCAGTTAGGAGATGCGAGTTTTGGGATGTTGAGACAGTTAAGAGAAGGCGAGGAAGGCCCAAGAAGTGTTGGAATGGGACTATTCGAAGGGATCTTAGTTTTTTGGATCTAAGTCCGAGATTGACCCAAGATAAATCTGAATGGAGGCAAAGAATCCATGTAGCCAACCCTACTTAATGTGGGAAAAGGTTTTGTTGTTGTTGTTGTAAGTTTTTAAAGGTCGATTTGTTCTAGATTTTGTATTACTGCTCCCCATATTAAGACATTCAAATAAAAATCCAACATGAATAAAGAACTGAATTTATGAATTTGTTTGGTATCTTATGGCGAGACCTCCATTTTTTAACGGAGAGCTTCACCCCTACTTTTGACGATGGAGATTAAGATCTCCGAAATTGGTCAAAGCATATCTACATGCATATTTCGTACATGTTAAATAGTAGTTGCTACTTAATTCTAGTAATATAGCGATATGGAGCCATGGTGAACTCCATTTGGTTCATGTGGAAATTTTAGTTTCTAATCTACGTTAGGTCTTCTTTTCCTTAAAATTTGCTTTATCATGAAATGATGTACTGATATATATGTTATTTTACTCGCATGTCTGATATCCAGTATCACTCAGAATTTTTGTTTATATATAGTATGCGATATAACATACTATTAATGTGCTAAATATACATTCCTCATGTCTATAAGAGTGTTTTTGTTTTTGTTAATGTTCTTAGAACGGGGATGATTTTAATTCGCGAGAAATTGCTTTTTGGAGCCATTTTTTGATATTTCCACCGATATCTGTGAACATCTTATGTCCATTTCTAGACTTATTGATATGATGCAGATATTGAATTTCAAACATTACATCTTAGTAAGGTCTTTAGATACTTAGGAATTGTCATGACTACATCCATATTCATCTGTCATGGCTGATTCATGAATTGGCTGACATGACTTATGACAAATGAGACATTTGGATTCGTTATTATTATATAGAAAAAAATCTGACTATCTTTCTATATTGTCTTCTATGAATATCTTCTATATTATCATCATAGAGGCTCGTATTCGGATCATGGGGACTACATTAGTTGGCACCTTACCATGCACGTCTCCTCAAAGAGATATGTAATGGAATTTTTCTAACTCATAATTAGCCCGTTGTAATTCCTGGCAAACTGTAAGACAAGGAAATACTGAAGCTTCCCAAGTTCTTTGGTGGCAAACTGTTGTCCTAGAACGATCTTGATCTTGGACATCGTGTGCATCATCTCTAGTAATCACAATGTTGTCGACATACACCAAAATGATAATATTACGTCTAGTTGTCCATGTAA
Organism: Ottelia alismoides; assembly: GCA_037367405.1. Classification (NCBI taxonomy): domain Eukaryota; kingdom Viridiplantae; phylum Streptophyta; class Magnoliopsida; order Alismatales; family Hydrocharitaceae; genus Ottelia; species Ottelia alismoides. The sequence continues at coordinate 1,526,441 of JAZKJV010000319.1, read as the reverse complement.
CAAACATAGAATGAACTGTGGAGGGAGTAAACCATTGCCCCCCTATTAATTCAGAGAGTTTCTGGAAGACTGGAACCGGGCTTGTGGGTTTAGCTTCAGGCAATCGATAACCTCATGAAGTCTACACACACCTTCTAGAATTAAAATGACCTAGAGGAAATATTCATAAAAGATCACATGCTAGAAGGAAAGACCACAAATATAATTGGCTAAAATAGAATAACATGTACTAGTATTGCAACATTTTATTTTTATTTCCTTTTCTCTTATATTATCAGACCCACTTAATGGTCTAGTGGTAGTACAGGGTGTCTACCATACAAAAGACCAGGGTTCAAATCCCACTCTTGCAGGGGTTGCGTTAGGTAGTCGACGGCCAGTGTAAAAAACAGTCGAATCTTTCAACATGGATTTGAGCAAGAATCCATGTAGCCGACCCTACTTATAGTGGGAGAAGGCCTAGTACAATTTATTCTCTTATATTATAATTTGTCCTGTCCTCCCAGGGTCTTCACTCTTCAGGGATTTCTGTGAAATGGTGAAAGGTTTTCCACATTAACTCTTTTAACTCAGCCTCCATTTTGGATATGTTCATTTTTATATGATATTTGTGCTTGCAAATGGTCTGTTCTTTTTTTCTTTCATAAGATTACTACAAAAGCCCACACAAGATCAGTTTAGTAGTGATGGTACGAGGGGATAGTTACAACTGCAATAAAAATCATCTTGATTGAAGTTTCTTTCTCTATCGATTTCTCACATAAGACCACATGCCCACATCACTGCTGCCTGGGAGTTTAAGCATTTATCTCATTGTACTTTGATTAGATGAATGCCTGCTTATTTTAATGTTTGCATTTTTATCTTGTCTAGTTAATATTTGTTTTTCATGGCATCCACTTTGGTGGTGCAAGGCCGCTATAGCATTCTCATCCAGTCTTTTATTGCCACTAAGGTTCTCTTTCCTCAAAAAATAGTAATGGTTGAGGCTACTAATACTCGACAGTCTTTTTTTTTCTTTTTGACTAGTTTCCATTTCCTCCATTTCCCATCATTTTGTAACTAGTTCCTAATATGTATTCAAAATTAGACATCTCACTGACAATTCTATTGTTTAGTGAAATACAATTGTTTGAACAAAGGTTTGTCAATGTCTTTTATTTGCTAATCTTGGGTTAACATTTTAGAATACTGGTTCATTTATATATGTATTCACCGGACTCAAGACGGGTGTGGGAGGAGTTGAGTGCGAAGAAACTTTTTGGGCTTTGGTGAAGGCTGGAGGGGCTCAGAGGATGGTAGGCGAAGGGCCGTTGCCACCATCTGGTCTATTTGGTTGGCCAGAAACGAGATCATTTTTAAGCACGAGCGCTTTTATTATGAAAATGTGATGGCTCATGCTTGAGCACTTTCTGATGAGCGGTCTTTTTAATACGTTGTAATGTTGTGTGGCTTTAATATAATATAAAAATGGGCTAGGGTATACATTTTCATGGTGTACGCCCCATATTCCTTCAAATATATATATATATATATATATATATATGAGGAAAGGAATCCTACTCCATGGAGTAGGTAACTTACCTACTCCACTTTCTTTTTTTTTTCATTTTTTTTATTTTTTTGAAAAATGCTTCCATGGATTTGCATAATTATATCCCTCTAATATGTCATTCAAATCTCGTCAAAAACAGAGACTCCTACGGCCTCCATCCAGAACATGAAAAATACAACAAATCTGTGACCGTTAAAAAATGACTGTCTGGATGTAGGCCATAGGAGCCTTTGTTTCTGACAAAATTTGAATGACATATTAGAGGGATATATTTATGAAAATCCATGGAAGCATTTTTCAAAAAAATAAAAAAAATTGAAAAAGAAGAAAATAGAGTAGGTAAGTTACCTACTGCATGGAGTAGGATCCCTTCTCTCTTTCTCTCTCTCTCTCTATATATATATATATCTGTATTCAGTTTATTTTTCATGATGGTGAAGCTTTCTTACTCAAATTTGTTATATAGGTGCACAAGTGTAACAAGCTAGCAAGTCGGCATGCCCGAGTAGGTCTTGCTGACCCTAGTGAAGTCCCTCGTTGTGACATATGTGAAAATGCTCCTGGTATGCAGACATTTTTCCCCGACAGATTTACAAGAATCTTGCAGTTGAATTAATTTTTCTTATGCGGGGATATGTATAGCCTTCTTTTACTGTGAGATCGATGGGAGTTCCCTCTGTCTGCAATGTGATATGATTGTGCATGTTGGGGGCAAAAGAACCCATGGTAGATACCTTCTATTGAGGCAGAAGATCGAGGTAATCACAAAAATTCTTCAGCCGGTTTTTTCAATGCAGTGTCAAAGTCTGGAGTCTAATTTTGCTGTGATTAGTTTCCAGGACATAAAACCAGTAACCTTGAAGATGGGGCAGTGCAGTGTAATCGAACCGGGCATAGGGAGCAAAATCACATGAATAGAACGGCAGCAGAAGCTCTAACGCAAAGCAACAGGATGTTGTCTGTTGTGGCATCTGGGGGAAAAACTGATAACAATGTCGGCACAGATTCTGACATGATTGATCTAAATGCAAGACCCCGACGTACCCATGATCCTGCTCCAAATCCACTGGTAAGCATGTTTGGCACATCCTTCCTTTTTACAGATTTGGTTTTTGTTACCTGAACTAACAATATCTCCGTCGTTTGTATAACCAAAGGTGCACAGACCGGACACTGGCAACAAAACTGGTAATGAAGGTGCAGGTGTAGTTCCTTCACGACCCTTTAGAAGGGAACACGAGAAGTGAATCCAAACGTATTTTCATTTGTTACCATATCATCGTTTCACTTTGCTGTCAACATTTAACATGGGGGGTTTATTTTGCCGCTACACAAACTGTCAGATGCTCGTAAAATCATGCTGTTGGACTAATGTTGAATGCAGGGGATTTTGGAAGGATGATGTGAACTTTTCCCCTCCGGATCAATTATGGATGTTTTAACTTGTACAGTTTGAAGTTTTGAACATCCTTGTCGGTGCAAATAAACGAAGATTAAGGGCCACTTGCCACAGGAGAAATATATTTTTTTACTTTTGTTCACCATGTGGGTGACTGTAGAGTAACCATGATCTTGTCAATGACGCGGTGTAAATTTCTGTTGGAATTTTATGACTATTTGGACTTGACTGTTTCTGCAAGAAACATCAACAAACTAGTCTAACTTCAAATGGTGTGTTGGACTGTTGGTTCAATTGAGGATCAAATGGTTTAACATGCAATCAATTAAGTATAAGATCAAATGGTTACAGGTTTCATGTGCATGTATATGTGTGCTTGTCAGTATTCAATCATTCTTGCTGCTATTTTGTGTCATTTGAAGCCTTGTTTATATTTATCTGCTCTGTTTTTTTGGTTCATCGTTTTTAGAGTTGTTGTCAGTTGTATCAGCGAATGCAGCCTTCTCTTCATCCGAGTATACATTGGCATATTGCTTTCTTCATTTTCCTTGTCTTTCCACAGGTATCATGTGCTGTTACTGGATGCACGAAGAAGGAAGTCGGGGTGCGTGTTTGATCGATGTGGATGGGATTAGGTTATTTGATTTGGGTGGATGATATATCACCCATCAAAAGTAATTGAGTTAAAATTTTGATTGGGTCAATTTCGATGGGTGAAAATCAAACTAGGTTGGTGAAATATCAGGCTAACACAATACTGTGTGGAGTTGGGGATCCTCAAATGTTGAGGTCATTCAGACATGTTAAGGGATGCTGATGAGTTTGATGTTGAGATAAGTTGGGGGGATGTTGGAGTTAGGATGGGGGATAAAATCATGGATGCGCAATCAGCCACTTATGCAGAAGCACATGAAGACACCACAATGTAATGATGGTTCATCACCTCAACCGCAAAAGGAAAAAGTTCATTATAAGAACAAGTATAACTCTTTCTGTTTCCTTGCTCTCTTTCGCCTTTCTCTCTCTGTCTCTCACGATTACATTATTGTCCACATACACTCTTGGATTGATTGTCGCAATTAATCAATCTCAATCAATCAAGAGCCACTCAATCTCCATCGATCAATATCATAATGAGATTTAATCACGTATTTATCAAATCTCCTTTCAAAAATACATGAAACCCAACTCTACCATGCTAAGAATCTAAAAGTTTCAATCCTAACAATTTCCCCTTTGAGTTGAACTCCATTGTGATCTTCACGTTCTCTTGATTCTACACCAAACCATCCTCATTATTTGCAAGCTCCTCTGTCAAGTTGCCACCATTTCTAGGTGCAGCATCTGTTGCTGGGTGCTCTTAACATGCCTTCTTCTTAGCACACTCGCATAATTCAGTGTTGTGCATTATGATGCAACACCACACACCAGTCGTGACTAGGGAATGCTCGATCATCCTCTTTTAAAGTGAATTGCATTCGCTTCTCGTTGTTGCAAGCTTCTGCAACAGAGATGTTGATAATCGGTTATTCTCTTATTGCACTGCTCATTCTGGGAATAATTGAAGCTCGATCACTTGTCACGACTTTTCCTCAAACATGTACATCCCGATTGATATCCTTGTTCCTCATATCACCATGTGTGTTTAGGCGTGAATGTGTTTTGATTAGACGGTTAAGGTTTGAATGAAACTGGCAAGGGATTTGAGATTGACCATGATTTGGTAGAGATTGTGGCTAAATGCATGTGAATTAAGGTCTGATTTCACTCAATTTAAGTATGTTGATGCAAATAATTAGATATTCATCAATTTTGCATGTATTAATGCAAATTTACAAAGGATGTCAGTTGATGCACCGATTAGAAGATGTGATATTTGGGATGTTGAGCCGATTAAGAAATGGCGTGGAAGGCTCAAGAAGTATTGGAATGAGACTATCCGAATGGATCTTAGTTATTTAGATTGAAGCATGAGAATGCCCAAAATAGATCTGAATGAAGGTAGGAAATCTATGTAGCTGACCTTACTTAATTATGGGCAAAGGCTTTGTTGTTGTTATATGTATTAATGCAAGATTTTGGTCCTTAGTTTATTGAGCTTTACAATGGATCATAAAATCGTTGAGCTGATAGGATGAATAAGAGAAATAATAAAAAATTGTAGATGCATAAAAAATGTATTAAAACAAAGTCTTTTCCAACATTAAGTAAGGTCGGTTAAATGGATTTTTGCCCTCCATTCAGATCTATCTTGGGTCATTCTCGGGCTCAGATCCAAGAAACTAAGATCCTTCATGTATAGTCTCATTCCAACACTTCTTGAGCCTTCCTCGCCCACTGTGCATAAAAAATGTGTTGTTTACAAAATATTGTTTGCAACATAATGATGAACTTATATTCTTAGGAAACTGAGGTGATGAGCAAATAAGGAATATGAGACTACGATCTTCTAATTCTAACTATTTCTTCCTTGTTCCCCTGATTGTTTCTTTATATTTCTCTAATCAATTCCATCCCTCTCCAAGATTCGTTGAGTCGATCATGAGATAGAAATAGATTAACAATATCAACCTATATAGCCTTCAAAGAGATGGATTTAATTAACAATTTACACTTGAATGTATTACTTATTTTCGTTTCGACTTTCACCCATTTTCACATCTTAAGATACCTAAAAACTATTTTTTATCTTTTTATGTGCGAAAGAAAGCACGTTTGTGAAGCATATATAATAGTGGGCTGTATAGCGGTGCAACTGTTTGAATATTTTCCTTGATCAGTGTGTTTTAACAACATGAGCTAAAGTAAAAATAGGTAAGTTTTACAGCAATTGCTACGTAGTTATGCAAATGGGGCGAGGGAGTTAACTTGGCTCCATCTAGACGGGATTGATTTCAAAAATTCTGTACCGTTAAAAAATAATTTTCCTGATGGAGCCCGTAGGAGTTGCTGTTTCACACGAAACTTGAATAACATAATATAAGGATATAATGATGAAAATCCACGGAAGCAACTTTAGAAAAAGAAAAAAATGGTGTGAGGGAGCCAAGTTAGCTCCCCCCTAGAGGGCAACCTTATCTAACCCTATATATATAGGGGGCCCTTCCAATAGGACGTAGTCCTTCCTGAGTTCTGGAAGGCCGGCCTCTTTTTGTGGAAAACACGAGCACTTTAGTTGAATATGTATACAGTTTGCATTATAGCTGCACATTATAAATACAAAATCGCACAAAAATTACGCATTACAATACAAACATTAAAACTGCACATTATAATACAAATTGTATACGTATCCTACTAAAGTCATCGTGTTTTTTTTACAGAAAATGGTCGGCCTTCCTGAACTCAAGAAGGGATGTGTCCTATTATATTAAAGTGCTTGTATTTTCTACAAAAAGAGGGTGGCCTTCCTGAACTCAGGAAGGATTGCGTCCTATTTGAGGGCCCCCTCTGGGGCCTACAGGATCAACCCTCTCTCTATACACACACACAGAGAGATAAATAGATAGAGAGAGAGTTGATCCTGTGAGAGCCCCAGATTGTGAGAGTATGAGAGCACTACCTCTGGAGCATTAGATTTTGAGTGGTTGAGATGAGATGTTGATGTGATGGTGTTGTCACTCAAAATGTAATGGTCCAGAGACATTGCTCTCATTCTCTCACAATATGGGGCACTAAGAGGATAAACCCTATATATATATATATGATAATAGGATTGATCATGTGAGAGCATGAGACAATGATTCTGGACGGCTAGATTCTGTCTTCTCTCTCCTGATTGATTGCAGGAGGAGAGAGAATAGCAAAATCTAGTGGTCCAGAATCATTGCTCTCATGTTCTTACAATTTTTGGCTCTCACAAGATCAACCTTATATATATATATATATATATAGAGAGAGAGAGAGAGAGAGGGAGAGGGAGGGAGGGGAGCCTACATCATGATGTATGTAAATTACGTACATCATGATGATTTTTTTCAATTTTTTTTATTTTTTTTGAAAAATACTTCCGTGGATTTTCATAACTATATCTCTCTAATATGTCATTCAAATTTCGCCAGAAACAGAGACTCTTATACCCTCCATCCATAACAGGTAATTTTAACGGTCTTAGATTTGTTGTAGATTACTTGTTCTGGATGGAAGGCATAAGAGTATATGTTTCTGACGAAATTTGCATGGCATATTAAAGGGATATAGTTATGAAAATCCACGGAAGTATTTAAAAAAATTTAAAAAAAATGAGAAAAAATAAGCATGATGTAGGTAAGTTACTACATCATGATGTAGGCTCCCTTTCCACATATATATATATATATATATATATATATATATATATATAGGATTTAATGGGGCTGCCCCCTGGGGGCAGCCAACATGGCTGCCCCGCCCCCTATTTCGGCGTGTTTTTTATTTTTTTTTTGAAAAATAAAACCATGTATATTCATCCCTATATCCCTCCTATATACCATTCGAATTTCGTCAGAAACATAGACTCTTACGGCCTCCATCGAGATGATGTCGATTTAAAAAATCCTGTTACCGTTAAAAAATGATTGTCTTCATGGAGGCCGTAGGAGTCTCTGTTTCTGACGAAATTCGAATGGCATGTAGGAGGGATATAGGGATGAATATACATGATGACATTTTTTGAAAAAAAATAAAAAAAGCGTCGAAAATGGCACGGGAGCAGCCCCATTAACCTCATATATATATATATATATATATATTTATATATATATATATATATGAGGATGGGGAGCTTGCACCAAGGTGCATGTAACTTTACATGCACCGGTGCTTATATCTTTCACATTTTTTTACTTTTTTGAAAAATACTACCGTGTATATTCATCTATATATCCCTCCAATATGTCATTCGAATTTCGTCAGAAACAGAGACTCCTATGACCTCCATCTAGAATAGGTAATTTTAACGGTCTTAGAATTGTTGTAATTGGCCTGTTCTAGATGGAGGTCATAGGAGTCTCTGTTTCTTACGAAATTCGAATGGCATATTGGAGGGATATATAGATGAATATACACGGTGGTATTTTTCAAAAAAGTAAAAAAATGTGGAAGATATAAGCGCCGGTGCATGTAAAGTTACATGCACCTTGGTGCAAGCTTCCCATCCTCTATATATATATATATATATATATATATATATATATATATTTCAAATGAGGTGGGGGCTTTTCTGAAATTGTAAAGGCCACTATGAATTTAGTAAAAATGTTGTTACATTTTTGTAAAATTATAAACTACACATTGTAAAAAAATGAATTTTGTAAAATATAGCATCCAAATTTAAATTAATTTTTCATCCAATATAATAATATTTTCATAATTTTATTTCACTATACATGTTGTGTTAATATTTATTGTTATATGTATGAAATAAGAAATTGTAAAATATATTGGGAAGATGCCTAAATTGAGGGTGGCTCACCATATATATGGTGAGACCCCACCTCATTTGAAGTTTCTCCTATATATATATATATATATATATATATATATATATATATATATATATATAGAGAGAGAGAGAGAGAGAGAAGGGATCCTACTCCATGGAATAGGTAACTTACCTACTCCACTTTCTTTTTTTTCAAATTTTTTTTATTCTTTTTGAAAAATACTTCCATGAATTTTCATAACTATATCCCTCTAATTTATCATTCAAATTTCGTCAGAAACAGAGACTCCTACGACCTCCATCCAGACAGTCATTTTTTAACGGTCACAGATTTGCTGTATTTTTCATGTTCTGGATATGGGCCATAGGAGTCTCTGTTTCGGACGAAATTTGAATGACATATTAGAGGGATATAGTTATGAAAATCCATGGAAGCATTTTTCAAAAAAATAAAAAAAATTGAAAAAGAAAGAAAGTGGAGTAGGTAAGTTACCTACTCCATGGAGTAGGATCCCTTTCCTCATATATATATAGTTGGCCTTTCAAATAGGACGCAGTCCTTCCTGAGTTCAGAAAGGCCGGCCCTTTTTGTATAAATCACGAACACTTTAGTAGAATACGTATACAGTTTGTATTATAGATGCACGTTATAAATACAAAGCGGCATACAAAACTGTGCATTATAATACAAACATTAAAACTTCACACTATAATACAAAACTGTATATGTATTCTACTAAAGTCATCATGTTTTATACGAAAAAGGGGCTGACCTTTCTGAACTCAGGAAGGACTGCGTCCTATTTGAAAGAAATCCTATATATATATGTATATGTATATATATATACATGTATATATATATATATAGGTTTTCTTTCAAATAGGACGCAGTCCTTCCTGAGTTCAGAAAGGCCGGCCCTTTTTTGTATAAAACATGATGACTTTAGTAGAATACGTATACAGTTTGTATTATAGATGCATGTTATAAATACAAAGCCACATACAAAACTGCGCATTATGAAATCCTATATGTGTGTGTGTGTATAGAGGGTTGATCCTGTGAGAGACAAAAATTGTGAGAGCATGAGAACAATAATTCTGGACTACTAGATTCTGACATCTCTCCTGATTGATTGCAGGAGAGAGAAGAGCAGAATCTAGTAGTCCAAATTCACTATTCTCATGCTCTTAGAGATTCTGGCTCACAGGATCAACCATCTGTGTGTGTTGCGGGAGCATGAGAGCAATAATTTTGTACCACTAGATTCTGACATCTCTCCTGATTGATTGCAGGAGAGAGAAGAGCAGAATCTAGCGGTCCAAATTCACCAGAGGGTGCGAGTGAAGTTATAGAAAGGAGCGGACAACAATCGAGGTCTGAAGCCCGGGAATCAATACAAAGGCCAGCGCACTAGCTTATCTATGATTACCTGCGTATTTAGTCATCCCATTATTTTCTCTATAGGGTCGCAGTATGACTGCCCTTTTCTTTCATCACACAGAGGACGCGTACTCTCGAGGCTGGGTCAGACATGGCTCATCTTCCTCTAGTTCTCTACCTGCCGTGGGACTTGACACACATGTTTTCGTAGGATTTTCTAGTGCTAATGTCGTAGAGGATGATTCTTATACCGACCTCTAGAGGGTGCTATGAGGGTATGATCAGGCAGGTCAGTGAGGGCGTTGAGCTACTAGGAGAAGTCAGCACTTTTGATCCTGAGGGATGTCTACTCGCCTCCTCTTGAGGGAGGGAGTAGGTCTAAAACATTCCACCTTGCTACGTATAAGAGGGGGTTGGAAAGTAGTCCCATCAGGGGTCTTAGAAGGTAGCTTAAATGTTTTCTCCGGGTCTAGTTAGGTTCGAATATAGTTTTCGCTCTCCCAACTAGATATAAGCTTCAGGTCTAAGTGTCCGGGAGTTGAGACCTGATGATAGGCCCGAGTTCGCCTCCTGATATCAATAACTACCTGATATCAACTCTTGGCTGAGGTCAGGCAGTTATTTCTTTTTTTGTATTCCTCTGCAAAGACAGAGAGTGAAAGTTGACGTATGCACGAATGCTAACTAAGGTTGAGTTCGAAGGGCTTCTGGTTTCCCGCGCTGTGAATATGATAAAGGTGGTTTGTATTGAAATGCTGATATTGTGGAGATCTGATCCGGCTTGGACTTCTGTCGAAAAGGTTTGGCCCTCAGTGGTCTTTGACCGTTATGAGTTTGATCCGCAACTTGATTCCGAAAGGCCCGAAACCATATATAGTCAATTGTCCTCCAGAAACCAATATATCTCAATTGCGCCCAGAAACCATATATCTCAATTGAGCCATGAGCCCTATAACTCAACCAAGCGGCCGGGATCATTTAGTTCTCCACGCTTTGGCTCGGGTTCTGACGTGGGATGATGCGCAAAAATCGATTTCTTCTTCGATTCGAACGTCAATCTCAAATAGCTCCAACTAGATCCCATAAGCTCGTCGAGGTTGTGGGAAGGAATTTGCCGCGATGATTTGCTTGGCCAAGCCCTCAACTATCTTATTAAGGCCGACGTAGTCTGTTGCTTTGATCAAATGAATCAAGAGAAATTGCTGGAATTGCTTGGAGTACATCTTGGTCCCTGGAACGAGGGGGTCTACGAGTTGATTAGGCATTTCGTAAAAGCACGCATTGGCTTCACTGGTCAGTTAGGACTGGGTCGGAATACCTCAAGGCTGCCCAGTCTCCCCATGTTTGATGAATGTCTATCCCCACGCTTCAGATCTCGTGTTCGAATAGGGAATGGTTAAGTTACGTTCGCTATGCTGATGACATGGTCTTGGGCATAACAGTGAGCTCTGATTCCGGACTTCATCTGAAGCAGACTCGTCAGATGCTCTTTCGTGCGTTGCGGCCTCTTGGCTTGCGGGTTACCCTTTGAAACTAGTCAAATATTAAGCGCGAGCCTCTCATCCGAGGTATAAAGAATTGAAAGAGGAAACTATATATTAAAGCCTCGGTCTGTCCTAATAGTATTGTGAGTTGAGGTCAGAGGGATCCATTGAGGTATCCCCCCCAACTATATATGACGCACTTTGGCCGATGTGGCGGATGCTTTGTATCGCGATTAGCAGGTGGGTATTGAGTTGGTTGTGTTTGCGAAAATTGCGCGGAGTTCTCTTTCTTCAATTTAGGCATAAGTTGTTTGTGAGCTGACTCTTTCCTTCCATACTAGTCCGTCATACTCTCCGGTATACTAAAAAGAGTCACTCTTTCCGAGTTCCAAGTCGACGAAGCGAGGAGAACCAGGGGAAAGATCAGCATATGGGGAGGAGGGGGCGCAGCGAGGATAGAGTCACGTCACGTGACAGTCAGGGGGGTGTATGAGGGTGGCTGCTCGAACGTGATTCATTCAGAATGCCCGAATAGAATCAAAGGCGAAACTCCCAGGCCTATGCCCCGAACCAGAACCTGTCCCTCTCGGGCAAGTCTGTTGGGATCACCCACTAAGGGTTCTATTTTTGAATCAGAAAGGAAACATGAGAAAGTGGAGGGCCTACCCGGATGTTCCCAAGCAAGCACTCAATTTCATCTCTGCCTTTTCCGGCTTTGCTGGTGGGTCTTGTCGCAGCAGCTTTCTGGTCCTTCAGCTTCGCTTGACCTCTTCCACTAGATCAACCACTGGAGCTTGTCCTGCTTCTGGCGCTGAATAAGAAAAGTCAGTTGACGTGCTTATCCGATCTTAGTCTAAAGCAGTCGGGAATTCCTAGCTAAAAAAAGCATCTCCAGCTCGTAGGCTCAATCAGCTTATCAGTTTGATCTGGATCAGGTATTGCATTTCCTATTCCGGGCCGGACGGCAGGCGACTAACGTCAGAAGCAACTTCCCCGTCTCCTCTAGTTCAGAGACATCATACTCTTTTGCAATGGTCATCATTCGCGTTCATTTCTCGATTTGACCTTCCCGACTCGACCACCCAGGATCAAAAGTAGACTATTTTTCTCTTATCAAGAAATTCCCCAAAATCTAGATAATCTAGTCGATTTCTTCTCTTCTTCTTCTATATTTCTTCTCTTCTATAGAGTTCGCACTCCAATTTTCCACAAGCGGTCAACAACCAACCACAGGGGGAATGACGAAAGGTCCCTACACAGGAGCTGAAAGTCAGGCCTTCTGCTATTCTGGAAAGAGATTCGACTTGCATGTTTGAAGCGATGGCTACTTTGGGAAAGACCCGCCCGATGTGACATGTCGACAATCTGACCCAGGGAGCTTCCAACCGTCATTAATTAAGTGAGTCGAGGCCTTGAATGCTCGTATACATAGCTTACACTGGAGCCCTGACTTGACCCTAGGATTGATCTGACGAATGGACGAGAATTGAGGAAGTCAATGGAACATGGAGTGGGGAGTTCCAGTGCGGGGCGGGGCGAGGTCATTCATCTGACTGATCTTTCACCTCCATGGTCGCCAATTTCTCTAGGGCTAAACTCAGGTAATAGTGAAGCCTGAACCCGGATGTGAGAACATTGGATAGGCATCGACGGATGAGAGAGAGTGCAGGACGATCAGAACCAGGATGCGATGAGGGGCGGATGAGACATAGGCGACCTCAACCCTGGAAGCTATTCATTCTGGATGCTACCTAATGCCACATCGGGTCCCCTTTCCCTCAATGACTAATGGTCGAGTGGGACATCAATAGTCTAGTTCTGACCCCTCTTATGAAAAAAAGAAAAAGAGTGGGGTTTTTGCTTCCTGCCTTTCCCCGATTCGATCTGCATTGCAAACAGCAGCGCTCTATACATAAAAGCAAATAGCCATATTAGAAAATGAGGAAATTTGCCGTGGAGAAAGGGTCTTCTCCAAATCCTGGTGTCTAGTATTCCAGCAAGGAGACCTTGCGAACAACAATCCATTTGGACTTCGGGCCGACCCCCTTTCCCGGGTCCTGATCGTCGCGGGGGACTATCTATCTATTTCTCCAAACCACAATATCTTGAGTACCTATGATGGTGACTACATCCGCGGCATGTGATGTTTGGACATAGAATCGAGTCCTTGTGAATGGGCAGAGCCAGGTGCTCTTATTTGACGACGGTAGGGACGATTGCTTCGTCATCCTCCAGGATCCCCTCGACGAGTTTGAGGTGTATAATAGCTTGTCCTGTGATCTACAAGACGATTCCCTGTCTCAGGGATCGGTCGACACTATATTTGATTTGATATTGATTGACTTTGACTTAAGCTTATTGATTTCAGGTGAGTATAGGCATCTTCAATTCATCTCTTTTTTGGTTTTTCTGCACCATATTTGATCTTCCTCTTCTTCGATCCAGAATTCCCAGCAAATCTTTGACTCCCCGAATACAATGGGATTTCACACCTGGCGAATCTTTGACTCTACCTCCTCTGATTAAGACTATAGGACACTCTATTAGATCAGTAAGTATGTACTATGCCCATGGTCGATCATTTCATTTACTTGACTGACGGGAAGTGGAATGCTCATGCTCTCACGGTTTCTGGCTCTCACAGGATCAGTCATGTGTGTGTGTATGTGTGTGTGTGCGTACGTGCGGGTGTGGGGGTGCAGGTGTACGTGTGTGTGTATCGATATCAATATTTACTACCTTACCCTCAACGAAACCCTTGATTCTAAACCCCTCATGACTAGGTAACATCTTTAATAATATTACATTAATTTATATTTTTAATTTATTTTTGTGAATAGATAAATCTTTATACCAAAGAAAAATTCTCATTAATCATTATTTACATTTTTTGAATCAAATAACTCATCTCAATGCCATTCACTGTCTTCCACGAACAAAACATGTGTTCTAAGTGTGCTTAACTTAGCTACTTTGATTCTAATTCCAATGTTTATTAATCACCAATCAACATTAACAATGATAAATTCGATATGTGCAATATTAAGGTCATAGATGATCTATATGTGTCATCTAAGAGTACATTCGTAAGTTATTTAATGTTATAAGAACATGGATTAAATACATTTCCAATATCTATAGTCAGTAATCAACATTAACAGTGATACGTTCGATATGATCGATAAGTGCAATATATTATATAGGGTATAAATGACCGGTATGCGTGATATAAGCGTGTATTTGTAGGTTATTTGTTGTTGCAATATCTTAAATGATCTTAATTTCTGAGAAAAAATGACAAATAGCTTTTTTAGCCATTTCCGACATTTCCACCGATATCGTTGATATATCAGCGATATATCCCGATATATCCTTTTTTGTGCGGACCAATATGATATCAATATCGATATTTCCTACAGTGCCTCTTATTTAAACATTGACGGACAAATAATAGTTGGGAAAAAATAAGTTCCAAATGACTGAATTAGAAGGAGCTTTTATTATTGTTGTTTTACATGCCTTTGAGTTCAAAAGCTCTCTAAGCTGACAAGTAATAAAGAGTATACAAGAATGTTACAGTAATCACCTATGAAATCTACCAATAAGGTCAAATTGGTGGATATCTTCACATCAAATTTAACCTCAAATACAAATAAACTGAGGCCCTTTTTTGGAGTAAAAGGTGAGACAGTGTACCAGTAAAGCCTTGGAAAGGTGCAGTTCTACATTAGAATGCGGATTGTAGCCAGGCTGACTGCAGCTATAGAAACTAGAGTACCGATGCAATATTTTATTACATCATACTTTGCTGCTTCCAATTGTGCCTTCAATGAATGTATTTCCTGTATAACCAATTTAAAAAAAAGTTCGATTTTGATTTTCATATCAAAACAAGATAGCCATGTAATCTTGACTAATTTTAGTCTGGTTACGAGATCATACTCGGTCAATTTTGTTTGTAAGATCATATGTTTCAGCATTTTGCTTGGCCAGCTCGTCACGAATCCGCCTACAACCATATTTGCATATGTTATAAAAGAAAATCTGAGAAACTCCATATTGTTGATATAACAACAATATCATAATATACATAACAAAAGATCAGTTTCTTCCTCGTATCCATCCCTCTGAATGTAGGAGAAAGCTTTATATATTTTCTAATATGAAGAGCACAGGTAGCAGTGGTAAAAGAGTCGTGCATTTGTCACAATATAATTTCCTACAGGAATAAAGATTTGGGTTGAGATTTCTAATCAACGATTTATGTCGGATTTCTGGATTAGCAACTTGCATTTGAAAAGTGCAAGCTGCTTCTTCTAAGATGCCAAATGGAACTGTTATCTTCCCCGTCCTAAGGAGTGGTTTAATAGTAATGTCACGGGCTTAGATCGTCATCAAGGAAAACTAGTCCCGACAACCTGTTGAGTTCGGGCCTAAATAAACATGTTGACAACTACACAAAATGTTTAAACTCAAGTTATCAAGTAGTAATCCCCATCACTTATAAGACATCCTCACACTTTGTGACTATTAGCTGTAACTGTAAGACTGCATTAAATGTTACCATCTCCTCACTTAATTGTAATGTCTGAGGCTTCGATTTCCGGATTGTTATCAAGGAAAATAGGTCATGACAACTTGTTGAGTTCGGGCCTAATAAAACCTGTTGGCAACCACACAAAATGCTTAAACTCAAATTATCAAGTAGTAATCCCCATCGCTTATAGCACATCCTCACATTTTGTTGTTACTATTAGCTGCCGGACTATGTTTTAAATATTACCACCTCCCTCACTTAATTGTAATGTGCCATGTTTAGATTTTCGGATCCTTATCAAGGAAAATAGACCCTAACAACTTGTTGAGTTCGGGCCTAATAAGACCCGTTGACAACCATATAAAATGCTTAAACTCAAGTTATCAGTAGTAATCCCCATCACTTATAGCACACCCTCATACTTTGTGACTATTAGCTGTGAGACTATGTTTTAAACGTTATCACCTCCCTCACTTAATTGTAACGTCTCGGGCTTAGATTTTCGGATCATTATCAAGGAAAATAGACCCTGACAACTTGTTGAGTTCGGACCTAATAAGATCAGTTGACAACCATACAAAATGCTTAAACTTGAGTTATCAGGTACTAATCCTCATCATTTATAGCACATCCTCACACTTTGTGACTATTAGATGTGAGACTATGTTTTAAATGTTACTATCTACCCTACTTATATTCGTACCATTTTCATTGCGATATTACCCATTACTTCTTCCCAGTAACAGTAACGACGACCGATATGGGTAATTTTTTCCTTCTATCTCTTTGTAGAGATGGATCCACCATGCAGGTAGCCCTTTCCGCATCAGAAGGAAATCGTTATGCTACCATTTGTAACATCACAGACTTAGGTCGTCTGACTGTTATCTGGGAAGACTTGCCCTCACAATTTGTTGGATTCAGACCTATTGAACCCATTGACAACCACCCAAAAAACGTAAGACAGTTTTAAAGTAGTAATCTGCACCACCTATAACCTACTCTCACATACTTTACGAGTATTGGATTTAGGGCCTATGTTTTGAGGTGTTACATTAATCCTTCATCTTACCAAGAAGCAGTTGAATTCTTTATTAAACTAAAGGAGTGGTTGAATCCTTTATAAAACTCATCGCACTAGTTAAAAGTGAGGGGCTTGAAAACACATTTTTCTAGACATCTTTGGATTAGTGTTCAATGCAAGTATAAAATCTAAAAATAGCAAAATCATGGTTTTACAAAAACCACCTCTAGAATTTCTTACCCTCTTTCAAGATTTAGATCCAAGCGCTGTCCAGCAGTAACCTTGTCTATCTCGTATCTGTTAAACAAGGAACACAACAGAAATACACACGGGAATTCAAAATCATGACCAACATATAGAAATCATGCGAAAAACACACCCATTTCAAATAAAAAATAATGCAACGTTCCCAGACCTCAACTCACTACGCATTTTCTCAATGTCATTTTTAAATTTTTCTGTCTCCCGCTGCAATAGTGAAAATGATGTTCCTGCACCAAGAAAGTGGGAGTCTTTTGTCAAACATGACATTTGGTACAGATGGAGGACTCATGTGTAGAAAAGGATGAAAATGTAGCAGCATCTAATCAACTTACTTTGATGTTATATATTGAACAAAAAAAGATATATTAATTAAAAATCATTACATGTGAGAACAAGCATCCTTCATCAATTACCGCCGATGTTAGTCTCAGCTAAAGAATCAACCTAGAGCCACTTAAAAAGTGTTTTAACTTAAGACACTCGCTTCAAAAGAAGAGTACTTGTAGGCAAAGACAATTATTAAAACGTACTCAGGTGACATCAATTTGCAACGAATAAATGATGCCTGAAAATTGACCATCATTTCAGTTCCCTGCAATTTAGTTTCCTCATCAAACCAACATAAGTAGAACTTTTAGAAATATCCATTTTTGGTAAACATTTATGATACAAATATGCTAGTCATTCTAAATGTTTGATATATGGACTAATAATAATGACTTAACACACTTATCTTCAGAATTAATAAAGTATAAACAACATCATAGATGATAAATCAATATGCTAACATAGAAAGTGTGCTGCATGAGAACTGCTGCCAAGGCAGGAACAGTTGTGCTCTGATTGTGTGTTCTGGGTGGTGACTGTTTGCTTAGTTCTCCAGGAATATCTTTGCTTGTGAAGTAACCTTTTAGCCTGATCAAGTAGCCATGTCACCTTTCCCATCATAAATCTAGCATGATTTCTGGAACTCGGAAAGCAGGTTTTGGCTATATAGCCACAAAAACTGATTCAATCCTGGATGAGACTTACATAAAAAGTTGATGTGGCACCAATAAAGGATAAAATGAGGATGTCGCATTTTAGGAGGTTTGTTCATGTGCAGAGAAAGGTTCCTCAATTTTCCACTTCAATGATTTGAGGAATTGGGATGAGAATGTTGCAGCAGAGAGTGACAAAGGAATGCTAGAGAAAAAACTGTCAGAACCCTCTTATATTTATCAGATCTAAATCGTATGTGTTAGAAAATAGGAAGCGGAAGCGGAATCAGGATAAAGAAAATAAACTGAAGAACACAAAGTTTTTTAAGTGGAACCCTACTCCCTAAGGAGCGGGATGAAACCACGGGAGAAGCCCTCAAAGGGGCATGTCTTGCATTGCATTTTCTCATCTGATACAGGAGGTCTGGAGCCTCCAAGTCCCACCGCTGGGAGATGTGGGACTAAACATATGGATGGGGTAAATGAATCCTGGAGGTATCCATTTACCCATCTACAACCCAATAGGCGCACAACCAAATACTCCAAACACTACCCCTCAAGCTGGAGCATGCAATGCTCAGCTTGGACAAACAGAAAAAAACTCAACTCACACTACAGGACACTACGGACAATATCAACTCAACGCGCACAACTGTCGGCTACTTTCGAGGACGTTGCTTCTCATGACGTGCATGTAAGGAGGACGAACGGGCTAGAGCGTGAGTCTGTTGAATCTCCTCGTCGGAGAGCATGTGCTCTAAACTGCGCCTGTCAGAGTCACTGCAACTGAAACGAGTCTCCTCGTCGGAGTACTCTGGCCCGCCACAACATGTGGACAACTGCTCCATCTCTGAAAAGGGCCGAACTAAAAAAAGCGTGGAAGAGCAATCCTCGTCAGAGGTCCACGGTCGCTGGAGAATGGAGTCTGAAAAAAGTCTCCTCGTCGGAGAAATGGAAAATCACTCAAACATGGAGTGCCTCGAACTTGGACTCTGACCAATCTGATGTCGAGTCTGAATGTCTGAACTTTAGAGTCTGCAAAATTCGGCTGGTCTGGAATATCTGTCTCCGGAGAATATGAATAGACATGTGACTCTACATATACTCTCCATTTCTCCCATACTGGTCGGAATGAAGACATCGACCAAGTTGGGAGAAGTTGAACAGGATCTGTTCTATAGGCTCGTACTACTGAAATCCATTAATACAAAGAAGTCAGGACCATAAGTCTGGTTGATGATATGTCAGCCCTTGACCTGAGTGTGATTAACGGCACTGGTTGAGACCTGAGCTTGATTACGTGGCTGTAGAGGATTGTGTCCTGATCGATCCCTGTTGGGAGCGGTAGGGGTGGTCTTGGGTTTGTCTGACAGACCTCACAAATTTTAAATTTTGGATCAGAGGATGGCAAGTTGGTGGAGAGCGAGGGGGAGTGCGAGGGGGAGTGCGAGGAAGAGTGCTGCTTTGCTTGGAGAGGCGGGCGTAGGGGAAGGCGTCGGTGCGGGTGTCCCGGAGGGGCTTCGAGGCGGTTGCTTCGGCGTTGGGGATGGTGAGAAGGGGAAGGAGGTGGCGCGCAGGGGAGTTGGGAGTCCGCGGGGCGAAGCGGATGTCGTGGTGCATGGGGATAGTGCCGAGGAGCTTGACGAGGGGGTGAAGGGGGTTGGGTGCAGGTGTCCCACAAGAAACCGGAGAAGAGGTGCTTCCGGTGTGGGTGTCGGGGGCATGTGGCGTCGTCCTGTGGTGTTCCACCGAGGTGCTTCGCGTGTGGGAGGGTGGGCCACGTAAGGCCTCTTGCTGGTTTCGTTTCGAGGGTGGTCCTGGTAGATATCCGGCTCATGTTGGTGTTGACAAAGGCGAAAGGGAGGCTGCAAGTGGGGCCTTTGTCGGGCGGGGGCAACGATCTTTCGCGCATGTGGTAGTGGGAACTCCGGAGAGTGCAACTGGTACCAGGGTCGAGGCTGCTACGAGGACGATGGGTGCCTCCAAGAGGCCGCTTTGCATGGCCAAAGGACCGGCTTTTGCCGCTGGTACGCATGAGAAGGGTGACGTGAGGGGTGCTAACAACCTGGCGGTGATTGAGACGCCTTACAAAACTGCATTTTCGTGGATACGGTGAGGGATCATCTGCATGGGTTCCTGGGGTCGTAGTTCACAGGGGACGTCGTGGTTCTTGATGCAAGGCATTGTTGTGCCCGCAGCCTTTCATCGTTGCAGCGAGATCGGTTAATTAAAAATGGTGCAGTGGATGATATTTTTTGGAGGGATTTGCGCTTTGCGGACGTGGCGTGCTCTGACGTCGAGGTGTGCGTGGCGGAGGTTCGTGGAGCTCCCTTTCTTTCCAGATCGGTTCACTACCTCGGTCGGGTTCTCCGACGGTGGGGAGAGGTGCTCGCGGTTGTCGATGATGGATTGGCGCCTGGTTCGGCTCATGACATCACTTGGGTCCTGTTGGAGTGTAACAAGGGTTTTCTTGATGATGCTGTTGGCCGCGTCTTCAGCGAGTCTTTGGAGGCTAGGCGCTTCCGTTGTAGAGTGGAGATGACAATCGTCGATTCACCACCTCCGCCGGAGATGACGGGGGTGGTCCAAATCGCCTCGCCGGAGATTCCTAGGGTGGTCGGCGTCGCCTCGCCTTCCGGGCGTCAGGTGGCCATCCCTGGGGACGCTTCGCATGGCTCGTCCCATGGGAATGATTTCGCACGTCCTTTCGGATTCCTCTCTCAGTTGCTGTGCATGGTATCTTCAAAGGGCGGTTTGTCTACTGACGTGGCAAGGGTGGTTACTGATTTCTCTGCGCCTCTTCACTTTTGGGCTCGGGCTTCGGATCCCGACATACGGGTTCGCCATGCGGATCCTTTGGCGGGTCGGGCGGTTCTGGGTGCCAACTACTGTGTCTCTCTCCTGTCAGACACGGAAGGCCGATCGGACGCTACTCTGGTTTTTCTCTCCTCATCTGCTGCGGCCTTCTCGGACCAAATGGCTGACGTGGTCTTCTCCTCTGGGCTTGCGGATGCCCCTCCAGTGGGGCATGGCTTCTCTTGGACCTCTTCGGGATCTTGGGGTTGGCTTCCTAGCGATCGACTTTACCCGCGTTGGAGGGCCCCTCGTCCACCGCCACCGGTCTAGTTTCTACCTCTCGTCCTTCTGTGGCGTTACTTGAAGTGGAAGGTGCTAGAGCTGCAGAAGGAGCGTCTGATAAGAGATCGGGGAAGAGGTACAGGAGGAGGAGTACGGCTCGGCCGGCGGTCCCTGAGCCACACTCGTGCTCGACTCTTAAGGATTCTGTTGCGACGGTCGCTGGTGTTGTCCGGTTTGGGGGGTCAGCAGGATGGTTCCCTATGAAGATTCTTACATGGAATGTGCAGGGATTGGGGGAGGCGGATAAAAGGAGAACTATGGGGGCACGGTTCACAGAATGGGGCTGCGATGTAGTCATGTTGTAAGAAACGAAGCTTCAAGGGGTAAATGATGTTCTATGGATGTCATTCGGTGCGGGTAGAGTAGATGAGGGCAGGGTTCTCGATGCGGAGGGGTGTGGCGGGTGGCTTGCTTATTGCGTGGAGGTCTGCGGCTTTGGCTATGGGCTCAGTTCTCAGGGGGAGACATGTCATCTCAGTTCTTTTGGTATGTGTGGACACCTCTTTGCCTGTTGCTTTTTCTTGTGTATACGGGCCTTGCTGCCATGTTAAAAGAAAGGAATTATGGGAGGATCTGCGGGAGGCGAGTAGGGTGTTTGCGGGTATTCTGTGGCTCATTGGGGGCGACATCAATGTTACCCTTCGAACGGCGGATAGGCCGCGTTCCAGGGGTGGTCAGGACCCGGATTCGTTGGATTTTGCTGAGGTCGTGGATTCTTTGGCACTCGAGGATTTGGTTGCGGAGGATATCGCTTACACGTGGAGGAACTCCAACTCCCGCTCTCGTATTGATAGGTTCCTGGCATCTACGGAGCTTCTTGATGGTTCCCCTCTTTGTACGGTGACTGCTAGGCCACGAAGCATGTCTGATCACACTCCACTTTTGTGGGATTCTGGTGATGTGCCCGCGTTGAGGGGTTTTTTCAGGTATGAAAGGTGCTGGTTATTGGAAGATAACTTCAGGGAGTTGGTGGCTTCTCATTGGTCCCAGGTACAGGCTGATGGGTCCGCGGTTTCAAAGTTTGCCCACAAGCTCGATTCGTTGCGCAAGAGGCTGTCTTCTTTCAAGAGAGAGTCTAGGGCGGCGAGGCTTGCCGCCGGGACGGAGGTGGAGGGGGTGGTCAGCAGCCTTGATGCGGCGGAAAATGATAGGGAGCTTTTGCCGGAGGAGTTGGCTGTGTGCTCGCTCGCGCATAAGCAGATCGCGGCTGAGGATCTTAAGCGTGTAACTGAGTGGTGTCAGAGGTTGAGGGCTTCATGGCTGAAGGAGGGGGACGCTAATACGACGTTCTTTCATCGCATTGCTAGCGAAAGGCGACGCTCTAACTCTTTGCGCTCGATCACGATAAATGGCACTCGTGTGGTTGGGGACCGGGAGATGGGAGGAGCAATCACTGCTCACTTCAAGGAGTTCTCGACGAGGAGCCTCCCAAGGGTTTGGAGATGGACGGGGGTTGGGGCTACGCCGCTTTCGCCCTCACTCTATGAGGGCTTGACGCAGCCGGTGTCCTTGGAGGAGGTTAAGGCGGCGGTATGGGAGTTGAACGCGGATGGGGCTCCGGGCCCGGACGGCTTCCTAGTGGCCTTTTATAGGGACTTTTGGGAGCTGGTTGGCGAGGAGGTGCTGGGGGTTATCGCCGAGTTCTGCGGTGGCAATGCTGGCTTCGATCGGATCAATAAGGCTCTCATTGTTCTGTTGCCTAAGTCCCCTTTGGCCGAAAGGATTGAAGATTACCGCCCCATTGCTATTTTTAATGCTTTTTACCTTATCGTGGCTAAGGTTTTTGCTTTGCGGCTTGGTAGGGTTCTCGATTCCATCATTTCCCCGCTGCAATCGGCAGGGAAGACAGATCGCGGATTGCCTTACGCTTGCTTCAGAGCTGGTTGCGGATTGGACGAAGGGGGGAAGACGTGGAGTGCTATGGAAAGTCGACTTCGCGAAGGCCTACGATTGCCTTGACTGGAAGTTCATTTGGTCGGTTCTGCGGAGAAGGGGCTTCCCGGAGGTATGGATTTCTTGGATGCGTCGTTGTGTAACCACGACCTCTTTTTTGATCATGGTTAATGGCCGCCCGGAGGGGGGTTTCTTCCAACCAAGAAGGGGGGTGTGTCGAGGCTGCCCCCTCGCTCCCCATCTGTTCGTCATAGCTGCGGATGTCCTTGCCCGCATTGCTGGCCGTGTTGTAGATTGCGGGCTGTCGACGGGATATTCCAGGGGTGGGATGGTCATGCAGCTGCTACAATATGCGGATGACACTATCTTTTTTATTGAGGGGGGCCTTTCGGAGGTCTCGGACATGTCTGCAGCCCTTGACATATTTATGAGTTGTCGGGTCTATACAAGAATGTCAACAAGTCGAAGGTGGTCCCTTTTGGTCTCTCGGCGGAGGAGGCAGACGCTTGCGGTCGTATCTTGGGGTCTCATACTGGCTCCTTGCCTATTGAGTACCTGGGGATGCCTTTGGTTGTGGGAAGAGCTAGGTTGAGGGACTGGCTCAAGGTCGTCGAAAAGGTCGAGACGAGGTTGGCTGGATGGAGGTCGGCCATTCTTTCTAGGGGGACGCCTCGTCCTCCTCAAGGCGGTGCTCTTCTCTATCCCAGTTTATTTCTTATCTAACCGTCGGTTGCCGGGGGGGGGGGGGATTCGCAATCGCCTTGAGAAGCTTATGCAGAGATTTTTATGGGGCAAAAATGGGGGGGATTCACTTGGTGGAGTGGGGTGAAATGACGTAGCGCAAGAGCGATGGAAGGTTGGGCGTGCGGAGACTGGAGCATATTGATGAGGCCTTCCTTCTTAAGTGGGCGAACAGGATATGGGGCCCAGGAGAGGATTTTCGTAGCAAGATCTTGCGCGAGATTCACATTGTTAGTGGGACGCCTCCTTTGGGGGCTAATATGGTGGGAGCCCAGATGCCTTTTTGGAAAGGAGTGCTAGAGGTTTTCTCAAGATATATATCTCTCTTTACGTCGGTGCTTGGTAATGGTGTCTCTTTCAGGTTTTGGATGGATGATTCGACGGGGGGGGGGGGGGGGGGGGGCTTGAGCTCGCGTTCCCTCGCCTGTTCGCTTTGGCAGCTGATAAAGATGCTTGTGTCGCCTCTTGCTGGTCGGATGGTAGTTGGTTCCCGGCTTTCTCTGCTAATTTCTCTGATCAGAGGCTCGACGATTTTCTGTCCTTGCTGGACGCCATCAGGGACGCAGGTCGGCCTTCTGGGGGGAGAGATCATTGGGCCTAGCGGAGGGGCCCGTTCTCGGCGAGGAAGGCTTATGGGGCGATCTGTAGGCCCCCACCATCGCGCTCGGAGAGTATGGTGTGTGACTGCAGTTTTTTCTGGGGTCTGAGGCTCCCTGAACGGATTGGATTCTTCCTGTGGCTTTTTCGTAGACAGAGGCTGATGACGAGCGATCGATGCACTAGGCTACTTGGCAGTATCTCTGATAGGTGTGTTTTGTGCGACATTGCAGTGGAGTCCATTGAGCACCTCTTCTTCGCGTGCCCTAAGGTCACTGGGGTGTGGGAGGATGCGGTTGTAGACTGGGTTTGCATTTCAGATTTGGCGTCCTTTTGTGGCTCGTTGGTGGCCAACAAAGATAGGGAGCAGAGGGCGCTCCTGTGGCACGTGGCAAGCTTGTGGGCGATCTGACTGGGCAGAAATGCAGCTCTTTTCTCGGGACAACGTTTTTACAAGGAAAACATCGTTTTGTACTGTGCGCATTTAGTCAATGATTGGGTTTTGGGATAGTTTCCTTTTTATCGTTTCTTTCGATACCTTTGTAAACTACATGTTTACCTTGTTTTGTTAATAAATTGGGGCGAACACCGCTGAGTGTCTCCCCCTCTTTTGGGCCTCAAAAAAAAAAGATGGAAGGGGAAAATAACATGCATTTTTTTAAGTCGTTCACAATTTTTTTACGACTTTTCATTCTCTTTTTTTTGAAATCATCATTTTTTTACATTTTTAAAGCCGTTTTACATTTTTTACGGCTTTCATTTTCTTTCCTTTATTTATTTTTTTCAATTTGCATACAGCTTTTTTTATTGTACGCGCCTCTTTTTTTTACGAACTTGTCGGCCCAACGCAGACCCAATATCTCAGCTTGCCCTCATTTTTTTTACATAACTCACGGCAGACCTATTCTCTCTTTCTCTCTCTTTTTTTTAAACCGCCTCCTTTTTCTAATAAACCCGCAACCCTAGGGTTCCCCCCAAATGGGAAACCCCGACCCCAACGGGGTTACTTGTCGTCGCCGTCGCCCCCTTTGGGGATTTGGGGTTGATCGCGCGCCGCTTGGAGATTGCGCGGCATCGCCGCCGACCTAGTGGAAGGGGTCACCTGCCTGGAGGTCTCCCGTCTGGAGGGCTCGTCGCCGATGGAGCAGGTGGCGCCGCCTGCTGGTGCTTGGGGGGCTGCTCCGCCTGGGGTTCTATCTGGAGCAGGCGCCAGGAGGTGCCGAAGGAGAGACTCGTGAGAAGGAGGTCTCGCCGCCTGAAGAACTAGAGCAGCCTGGAGGGCTCGCCTGCGGTAAAGGAGAGAGGAGCCGAAGCGGGGCTGGGGTGCGATGTCTGTGCGCGCCTAGGGGCACGCATGTGATGCTGGAGCACGAAGGATGCCCGCCTGGAGCCTGGGGGGGTGCGCCGCCAACACGGCTGGAGGATCTTCGCCCCTCTTGCGCGGATTTTTTTTAATCTGAATCTGGGACTGCGCTTGGGCTGATGTGCGCATCGCCGCCAACGCGCTGAGATCTGGAAGATCAGTGTTGCGTCTGCACGCGTCGCTGCCTCTTCGAACACAAAAAACCCTAGAACAGATCTGGCAATATCACGGAAAGAACTCCAGCCAGGAATATCTTTCCCGATCTCTTGAAACGACAGCCCATCACAGTAAGAAGCGTTGCCGATCTCTGGAAAATTGGAGAACAATATGCAGCCCTACGAATTTTAGGGTTTCAAACAGAGAAAAAAATCTCCAAGAATATAAAATCCGAATCTCGAAACACCAATGCAAATGACTCCGCGAGAATCAAACCGCTCTGATACCAGGAGAGACTTCATTGCCCCAGCAGCGATCTGGATGGAGACGAGTAGGGTGCCGCTTTGAGGAGACTGGAGGGTGCCGTTGCTTGCGAGCCTGGAGGCTCTGCCTGGGAGAGAAAGGATCGATGGCGAGACTTCCTCTATACGGCTAGGGTTTCAGATAAAACCCAGAAATATGAACATAAACAGATCTCCGCCTGGGTATAGATCGTGCGCCTGGAGACCAGCCACCGCCTTTAACAGTTTCTGGATCTGGATTGGGCATCGTCTTGAAAATTAGGGTTCCCAATAGGAACCCTAGAACTGATTCCACCAATAGAAATTCAAGAACTCTCGAAGAATCTCAAATATATTACAGTAAATCGAAATCTCGGACAAAATACAGAACATAATGAAAATCTCTGAGAATCGACCCGCTCTGATACCATGTTAGAAAAGGAAGCGGAATCAGAGATAAAGAACACAAAGTTTTTTACGTGGAACCCTACTCCCTACGGAGCGAGATGAAACCACGGGAGAAGCCCTCAAAGGGCATGTCTTGCATTGCATTTTCTCATTTGATACAGGAGGTCTGGGGCTCCTTATATAGCCTCCACAGAGCCTCCAAGTCCCACCATCTGGTAGATGTCGGACTAAACATATGGATGGGGTAAATGGATCCTGGAGGTAGTCCATTTACCCATCTACAGCCCCAATAGGCGCACAACCAAATACTCCAACAGTATGGTCAAGGCCAGACCTAATTTGAGGCACCAAGGCCTAATTTTTATTTTGATTCTGAGAAATGTTCACTTTTACGTTGCCTCTGCCGGTGAGGAAAAACCTTACAGGTTTCTGCACGATGCAAAGTTATCTTCATTAAGAAATGTCAAATTGCTTGCATGATAACTTGAGACAAATGACGATTCAAGATGCCATTGAAACCCGTGTGTTGCCCGCTCTATGATTATTCTAGATGTGTATTTCAAAAATTCTTCAACCCACCGATGTTTAAATTTTACTATGTAGATAAACAAAGACAAACTCTTCCAAAACTTGACATGAATACGGCAATTCATATTTTCCATGACATAATCAGGTCCATTCATTTCCTTGGTGTTGGAGTATGTATCTATAGGTTGGTAATGAATCCCTCGAAGGTTCAATTACCACATCCAGAGGTTTAGTCCCTCATCGTTTATGAGTGAGACTTGGTCTTATTGGTTCCGCTATATAAGAAACCATACACCACCTGGATTCATTGAGAGAAAGCAATAACTAAAGATTTAGCCCTTGAGAGGCCTTCTTCAATGGTTTCATCTCGCTCCTTATGAGAGAGAAAGCAATAACTAAAGATTTAGCACTCGAGAGTCCCTTCTTCAGTGGTTTCATCCCGCTCCTTATGAAGTAAGGTTCTGCAATATACTCGGTGCTCTTTAATTGTTTTAATTATCTCTCTAATTATGCTTCCGCATATACATTTGCTACAATTGACATCAAGATGTCTTTCAATAAATCAAAGGTCAATTAACCTAGAATCCTATAAAGTAACCAAGGTACATAGCCCACAACTATAAGCTCCCTTACAATTTGAACATTCTATGAGGTGTGAAATGATATTTGCTCTCTAGACATGATGACATTATGCTCTTACTCCTTGAAACAAAGTTAATGAAAATTATCTTTAGACCTACCCACCAAACATTCATTACAAGTCACAGCACGATAAGAATTCAGCTTTGTGTAGTCTAACCACCCAAAAAATAAGAAATTCTTTAATAATCCAGAAAATAACCACCTATAATCACCTCATATCAAGTATAATAACAAGACTTATATTACAACTTTTTCCATCCAACGACGAATAAAATTTTCTCAAACAACCAGCACTAATGAAGAGGGAGATGCACTTACTTACTTATAAGAGGGGGCTCGTATAAAACATGGATAGATTACTTTGAGATGGAGAGAAGAGATCAGTTGAGTTGCAAAGACTGCAAAGTATCGCAAGAGATAGCTTGACATCTCAACATTGCTTGCAAGACATGGATGTGCAAATAAAAAGGTTGGTAAAGAAAAAGATGGTTCCCAAGGCCATTAAAACTAGACGTGAAATCTTCAATTGAAGCAATCAAGCTTCCAAGGAAAATGTTTTAGAAGACTTATCTTGGGATTATAACAGAAGAGCAAACGAGATGTGGGAGGCGATAAACATCTTGTATCCGAATGGTAGCTAAAGAGATGCTACGAAAGTCTAAGGGAGAAGTTCGACGCCAAAAGAAGTTGGGTGGTGAAGTGAAGGAATGCAAGAGAAGCTTAAAACTAAAATAGCTTGCTTTAAAACTATATATAGAATAAAACAGAGGAAATTATCACAAATAACAAAGCTAAGTCAAGCTTATGAAGTTTTATACAAAAAAATCTTGACTCTAAGGAGGACCGGGAGGATATATTAAGATTAACCAAAGCAAGAGAAAGAAAGACCAAAGATCTCTCCCAAGTGAGATGCATTAAGGATGAGAAATGACATGTGCTTGTTACTCAGAAGGATATTGATGCAAATCAAAATTTCAGTGGTGAAATATTTTAATTTGATGGTGGAAAATGTTTGGTGGAAGAAAGAATTTGAGGGTGGAAAGAAAAGAACTCTCGTCGGAAGTGATGGATTTGATGAAGAAGAACCGCAGAGATCGCGTCGAGGGAGAAGGGAGAGGGAGAGATAAATGAGATAAATCTCAAATTTTAATTGGCTCTGGATGATTCACACATTAGACTACCATCCCTTTTATACAGGAGGCGATGGATTACAAAAATAGAAAGCGAATAAAATTCAAATCCTAGCATACCTATTTGGATTTTGATTAAATTTAACTAATTAATTGGAGATAACAATCGATCTCATTATCTAAATAAAAATTGCAACAGACTCAATTGGACGGAAATAAATCTAACCTTAATTAGACTCTAATTAACAAATGAAAAATTGAACCACAATTCGCCGTTTCACACTGCATCAGCTCTCTGCTGCTTCTAAAAACCCATCTCCTGATGAGCGTCTTTGGCTTGAATTGCAACGTTTGGGAGTCCTGGCGGAAAGAAGAAATGAGACGGGCCCTCGTGGAATCGACATCATGACGACAGGATGATGGTCGAAGAACCGGTGTGGCATGTATGGAGGCATCCATGTAGTGGCAGAGAATTCTCACTGAGTTGTTGTGTAGGAAAAAATGGAGTGGCATCTTCAAAGAGGAATCATGGAATTGGGAGAGGCCATGATTGATAAAAACCATTAGATTATGGTGAAAAGAGATGTGAGTAAAGTGTCTATAGCCTCCATGTTCTTATATAGGAAGGTCCAATATTCCTTATCCCAATAGAAATTCCAATAGGATTAGGATCGAATTGCTTGCCCCTTTCCCATTGCAGTCTTATGTTTGTAATTTTCTGGAGGGCGTGTATGCAAAATGCATACCCCTTTACAAGAAACCCTCCTCGTTGACTTATACTTTACCTTAACCTTTTTATAAGAGGTTTTGGGGTGGGGGCATAATATTTCTATTAGATATTTGACCTATTCTTGTAGAGCATGTAGCTGATCAAAGGACCCTCTCCTTCTCCTACTAGGGTTTGGGCTTTCCAAACATGGTGGCAACACGAGATTGACGGTGACAACCCCCATGAAG
This sequence comes from Ottelia alismoides, assembly GCA_037367405.1. Lineage (NCBI taxonomy): Eukaryota > Viridiplantae > Streptophyta > Magnoliopsida > Alismatales > Hydrocharitaceae > Ottelia > Ottelia alismoides. The sequence goes on along the minus strand of JAZKJV010000319.1, from coordinate 1,496,561 downwards.
GTCCATCAGCAGTGGCAAGCGTGCGAGCATCGCATGCATAGCCTTCTCTGGGCAACATCGGGTACGAGGTATGGGGTAGCATTAACGGGAGTTCTACTGCTGCTTGAGTAGGCTTCTTGACTAGGGTCACAAGCCGCAGTTGCGACGACGATAACAGCTCCGAGGTCGAACAATGGAGGGAATTTGCGCAAGGTGGGAAGTGTTGCGGTGGTGCTGTGGAGAGTTGCGGGAGAGGGGATGACTGCAGTGGCGGGGAGAAGGGGTTGGCAAGAGGAGGCGATGGTGCTTCGGTGGAGGATTAGGGATGCAGCGGTGTTCGGGGAGTTAGGCTGAGGGTCCGGAATTGTCAGAACAGGGTTATGCGTCGGCAATGAGGGTTGTAGCAGGGCTGGGACAACAGCAGGTGGCGTCAGGGTTGGCATTGGTGGTGGAGAGGTGGTTGCAATGGTGATGGGGCTTGTTCGGGGAGTGTTTGGGTGGTGGATGGGGCATGTACCGAGACTAGGGAAGTAGGTGGAGGTGTTGGGGCAGCCGGAGGGGACGGCGGAAACAGTTCCACCTGCAGCGGTAGATCTGAAACATGGTGGACAACAAGCAAGATGTCACTGATGGTATTTTTTCTTGTTTTTCTTCCTTCTGGTAATCGTTGGAGTTCTGTTACATGACGTGATGTAACCCGCATTTTTTCTTGAACGAATGTATCTTCATCGAACCACGAATCTAGCCAATATTGCACCTTCGAGGTCGATTTGTAGAGATACTTCGGCAGCTTTCTCCTCTCATACGACTACATATAATTCGAATGTCTCGCTTCATACTTCGCTCTCCAATATGGAATAGGATCGTCGAGTCGTGGAAAGGAAATGGTTGCCATGCTCTGATACCAAATTGATGCAAATCAAAAATTTCAATGGTGAAAAATTTATTTTGATGGTGGAAAAATATCTGCTGAAAACAAGTTGGAGGAAGGAGAGAAAACTCGCTGGTTGCGAGGGATTTAGGAAAAGATGGCATAGATTGTGTTGAGGGAGAAGAGAGAGGGAGAGAGATAAATGGAGAAACTCCAAATTTGATTTAGCTTCAATTGTCCCAAACAAAGGGCTACATCACCTTTGTATAGGAGAGGGATGAGATTACAAAAAGATAAATAAAATAAAATTCAAATCCTACTTATCTAGTTTACTCTAAATAGACTATAACCAACTAATTGATCTAATTTTTTTTGAAACCAACTTTTCGGGGGAGGCACGGCTCGGTGCTCGCCCCAAACGTTTTATTAAAAAGGCGAAGAAGCAAAAGAGAGAGAGATACAGAGTTAAAGGATCTAGTAGATCCGCTGGAAACCCTAAAAGAAGACGCACTACAACAAAGACCAATCATTGGAAAGCATAGCCGAATGCCCAAAATATTCTCCTTGTAGAACCTTTGTCCCTGAAGATCGTCGAGTTACGCCCCATCCATATCGCCTAAATGCACGCGAACGGACGAAGGAGCTCCCTCACGCCTATCTTTATTTGACCGCAGAGAGTCCCAAAACGCCGAAGCAGAGGAAGTGTTGATCCACGGAATTCGGGCCTCTGCCCAGATGACAGTAGTGCCTGGGCAAAGGAAGAAAAGGTGCTCCGAAGTCTCCAAACCGCCACCACAAAGTGCACAGTCCGTAGAATCGAACCCCGCGAAAAACCTTGCGCACCTATTGCGAGTCAATATCCTCCCGTGTCTGAACAGCCATAGAAAGAACACGACCCTCTCCGGGAGCTTCACACGCCAAAGAAATTTAATATCCATGCACATGAGGTCCTGTTGCGATATCTCCTGCTGCGAAATAGCCCTGAACGCCCGCCTCGTGGAGAAGACGCCATCGCGCCAAACCCAGTGATCCCGACCGCCCGAAGGCCTGGGCGCATCCCTAAGCAACTCGAGGAGAGCCAGTAGGTCATCGAACCGCCTGATCAGAGAGGTTACTGGCAAATGAAGGGAACCACTCATTCCCCCGACCAAGAGGACGCCACCGACGCCCGAGGATCCCGCGCCAAAGCACACAGAGGCGCGGGAAGGTATCACCGAGGGGGGCCACCCCTGCCCACCTATCGCGCCAGAACAAGAAGGAGTTACCATTCCCAAGCACAGGATTAAAGAGATGAAAATAGCGCCGAGTAACAGATACGATCCCACGCCAGAAGGGGGTTCTAGAGCGACGATCATCCAAATCCCGCACCATCTCCACCCCAATAGAGAGCAATCTCGCAGAATGGAAGGGGAAGAAGCTGTTGGAACTTCCCCCAAAGCCTATTGACCCACTTGAGAAGGCAACGCGTCATTTACGCGATCAAGCCGCCGAATGCCAAGGCCGCCATCGCACTTCCTCTTAGTCACCTCCGCCCAGCCCCCACCAGGTGAGGGCCACGCGAAGAAGGTCCCCTTCTCCCCCAAAGAAAGCTTTGCATCAAACCCTCCAGACGCTTCGTAATCCCCACCGGAATAATCCAATTTGATAGGTAGTAGATAGGGATAGAAGCAAGAACCGACCTAATAAGAACGAGCCGACCTCCCCGAGAGAGCATGCTGCGCTCCACCCGGCGAGCCTCCTTTCCGCCTTGTCCACAACCTTGTGCCAATCACGAAGCTAGATCTCCCCGCCCCCAGTGGCATCCCAAATAGTCGATTGGAAGCGAGGACGGAGGAGTCCTAGCAACAACCCACACGCATCCGCCGAGCCCGCATCCCAAGCGATAGGAATCACCTTGGACTTGGATTGATTAATGAGAAGTCCCGAAAGCTCGCTAAAGATTTCCAACGTCGCTGCCATCCCCTGACCTCCTCAATGCCACCCTCGATGAAAACAATAGTGTCGTCCGCATCCCTCAAGGGTTGGGACGTTCCGGTTGCCACAAGAGAATCTCATGGAAAGGCCACGATCCACCACCCGAGCCACCATCCGGGGCAGCACGTCACCGCAATAACAAGAGTAAGGGTGCCAAGGGGCAGCCCTGCCGCACACCCCTTCTAGGCTGAAACCGATCCCCAACGACGCGGTCGTTCAACATAATAGAGAAAGAAGCAGTAGTAATGCACCTGCGCATCCATGAGATCCACAGCTTTGGAAACCCACGAGCCCGCAGCACCATCTAAAGGAATTTCCAATCCATCGAGTCGTAAGCCTTAGCAAAGTCCACCTTCCACAGGACCCCGCGCTTCCCCGCCTCACCCAACTCTCCACCATCTCAGAAGCCAGAGCCGTAACATCTTAAATTTGGCGACCACGGATGAAGGCAGCCAGAGAGGGCACGATTAAGTCGTCAAGCAACGCGGCAAGCCTTCGTGCAAAAACCTTTGCCCACGATTAGGTACAATGCATTGGAAATCGCAATCGGCCGAAAGTCTTCAATAGCGCGGGGAGAGGAGATCTTAGGCAACAAAACGATAAGAGCCATATTGACCTGGTCGAATCCCGCGTTTCCTTTGCAAAATTCCAAGATAACCTCCCAAACCTCCTTCCCAACCTGCTCCCAGAAGTCCTTGTAGAACACAATGGGGAAACCGTCCGGACCTGGCGAGGCGTCACCGTTGAGATCCCAAATAGCATTCTTGACCTCCTCCAGGGAGACCTCCTTAACCAACTCTGCACAAAGCAGGGGCGAGAGCTGCGGGGTGCCCTCCCCCGACCAGAACCAACGATTAGGTGCACGAAAAGATGACGACTCCCTGTAGTATGCGGCAACCTCTCTCTCCAAAACCCCCTCACCCACGACCTCCCTGCCCCGAAGGAGATGGAATGAATATAAGTTTGAACGTCTCCTGCTACAGGCCACCCTATGAAAATAGGAGGAGTTAGCATCCCCCTCCCTAAGCCACTTGATCTTAGCCTTCTGACGCCATTCCGCCACCCTCTTCCTTTCCTCCCTCTCCACCACAGCCAACGCCGCCGACCTAGAGGCAAATTCCTCGGGGTAGAGGTCCCTCTCCCCCTCCAATGCATCCAATGCCGCCATGATCACCTCCGCATCCTTCCTGGAAGACGCCCGCGCCTCCCGCGACCTTTTTTTAAACAAGGCCAAACAGTTCCGCAGACGCACTAACTTCTTTACAAATCTGCCCACCACCGACCGACCACTGCTATCCTCATTCCAAATGTCAGCCACGAGATCCCGGAAGTTATCCTCAAGCAACCAACATCTCTCATATCTAAAGAAACCCGCAGACGGAGGAGAAAGGTCGGAGACCCATACTAGAGGAGTATGATCAGAGAAAGAACGCGGGCGAGAGAGAACATTCGCAAGGGGAAACATCGACATAACAGCCTGTGACGCGAAGAACCTGTCAACGCAAGATTTTGACGAGGAGCTCCTCCAAGTGAACGCAGTGTCTGTAGTACACAGATCCTCCAAAGCCATAGAGTTAACGAAATCCGCAAAATCCGCGGAGCCCGGATCTGTGCCCCCCCTAGACCGTGGTCTATCAGAAGCACGCAGTGTAACATTGAAATCTCCTCCTATCAGCCAAGGAGAATCCGGAGCCTAATTGACTAACTAATTAATTGGAGATCACATGTGATCTCGTTATTTAAAAAGAAATAAGATTGCAACGGATTCAATTAATCCTAAATAAAATTACCATGAATCTAATTGGAAAATAAAATTCTAATTTAATAAGGATAAATTTTGGATAGGGCGAAATATTCTATTGACCTTCCAATTTGTCGTTCCACACTGCATCAGCTCTCTGTCACTTCGAAAGACTCATCTTCTGATAAGTGGCTTGATTTTCAGGTGCAGTAGCAAAGAAGGATTATTGAATTCATTGAGTAATTTGCTCCAAGTTCGTATCTTTATTACTCAATTCCGCATTATGTTTAATTCCTTTCGATTGGGGGCGCATCTACAAGTTTCCTAACCCTTAACTTAAATAAAGGCCTACCCATATGAATAATCCTTTAACCTTTAGGTAAAGAATATTCGTAGGAGGGTTTCTTGTAAAAATTTTAAATCAGCCACCACTCACTTTTTTATGGGATACGAATCCACCTAGATGGAAAGAAATCCCCTTCGTAGGGTTTCCTCCCTTCCCATCCAACGATGGTGGCGCCTCTACGAGCAAGGGTGGTGGCAACGACGACCTCGTCGGTTAGGCAGAGACGGGCGACGATCTTCGAGCATGGTCGATCCCAAGCTCGTGTAAATTGAGGAGGGTTGCGCGTTAGGCAGACAACAACCAGCGCATTAGGTAGCCAACAAGAAACACAAAAAAGAACACTATTTAGGAATTTGTCTCAAAACAGTTCGGATCTTTTCAACATGGATTTAAGCAAATATTTAGATTCCGTTGGGGCGTTCCCTACTAGTAATGTGTTGCATCGCCCGAATGTAATGAGAAGTTAATAAAGGCCACTACATTGTTGTCCGGATGTAGTTCAAAATTTACAAGGGTTCAGGAACGCATACGAGTAAATAAGCTAGTTCTGTTGCATCGCCCCCCAAATACATGCCAAAATTTGCAAGAATTCTCGCATGATGGATGCATGCGAATAAAGAAGTTAGTCCAAAAGAGGTTGCAAAGGAAGTTGTGGATAGTAGTTGGAATATTGGCACTTTGACTAGCAAATCGATGGAGGTAGTAGATACAATGGAAAGAAGGAAGATTCAGATACTTTGTCTCCAAAGGACAAAATGGGTTGGAGAGAAAGCAGGAGAGATTGAGAAGACATGATTTAAACTTTGGTATTCAGGTAAATATAAGGGCGGAAATGGTATTAGAATAGTTGTTCATAAGGATATGAAGGATTGTGTGGTTGAGGTGCAAAGATTCAGAGATCGTATTATTTTGCTAAAAGTGGTGCTTGAAGAAGAAATTCTAAATATCATATCAATTTATGCACTGCAAATTGGTTTAGATGAAAGGACTAAACAAGCTTTCTGAGATTTGGATAAGATTATGTAAAGAAAATCCACAAAGAGAGATGATTTGCTTAGGTGGAGATCTTAATGGACATGTGGGAAAGGATACCTTAGGGCATAGCCTCAATTTTCAACGAAATTCCACCGAATTTCTTTGAAATTTCCATTTCTCTAGGTCACCGAAATCGAAACGTTGCCTTATTTCTTTTTCCAGGATTTCAACAAAATGTCAACGAAATTTGATCGAAATTGCATGTCATTTCGGCAAAACAACAAAAATAAGGGTATGTACCCTTCGCTTTCATCAAAATTTGCATATATTAATAAACTTTCACTTAATTATTCGCCGATGTATTGAATTGTTAGAATGCTTTACATTGTTTGAACAAGTTTATTTAGTTAGTATCTAAATTTTAAATCTAAATCCAAACCTAATCAGTTAGACATGAGATTTAAGAGTCAAATTCATGTTTAACAAGACAGAGAAAAGGGATATTAACTGGATGAAAGCCAGCATGTACTACCCGTCACCCACCTGGCACCCTATACCTGAGAGGCTCCTTTTTGAGTTCCTTGCTACTGAAGAAATTTATTTTTTGTACTTTCTTTATTTTGATACATATGTTTTGATGGGTAATTATTATGTGTCACCTTATTCGTATTGACGAGGTGATTATCATAGCTTTTGCTTCCAGTTTAGCATAAATTTCTGACTCTAGGCAATACATTGCTCTACATACATGTGTGATGATTATGATAATAATACTACTTCAAAACATATATTTACAATTTTATTTTGCAAATAAGTGTGCATTTCTATTTTATTTATTGACTTAGGAATATTAAAAATCTTACTTTTTGAAAAAAAAGTCCGTTTAGAGTCATATCCAAGATTTCGACGATTTTACCAAACTTCTTTTAAATTTCTCTTTTTGGACTTGGCAAAACGAAACCAAAATCCTACATTTAATGCTTTTCTTTCTTGGAGCTTCTCTCTACTACACGGTGTACGTCCAGTTGTGTGAGTGCTAGGTTGTTAGCAACCTTCCGAACCTTCCAAATCTATTAGTCATACAAGTATTTCGTTCTCATTTATTGAGTTCACTGTTGTAAAAGTCGGCCGACTAGGTCGACTAGTCGGTTCAACTAGTCGAGTCGGGGGAGTAGCTTACTCGACTAGGTCTAGTCGGCCTTTAGTCGGTCAACCCGACTAATCGGGCCGACTAGTCAGCCTAGTCGGCCGAGTAGTCGGTCGACTTCTACATAGAGGTTTTTTATTTTATTTTTTTTGCTTTTTTTAAAATCCAACTTATTCTTATATACTTAATATTATATTTAAAGTCAATTACTCCTTTTGTTTCATTATGATAGTATAGAAAATGTATGAATCTATGCAAATATATAAGGATATATGTATAAAAAATGATTTATATTGCAAATATATTAGAATATATAAATAAAAAATGATTTATATATTTGAAATAATTAAAAAAATCAAAACCGACTAATGACCGACTAAATCCGATTAGTCGCCCGACTGCCGATTAATCATTAATCAATGGCCCCACCGACCGAGTACCGACTACCGATTTCTGCAACCTTGATTGAGTTAAAAAATATTACAAATCACAGGTCGGATGAGTATGGGAGAAAGGGGAAGTATTGTGTGGAGTCACAGGTCGGATTCAGATTATCCAGACCAGACAGATTTTCAGACTCTACGGTTCAATTTCAGACTCTGCGAATTGGTTCAGAGTCCAAGTTCGAGGCGCTACATCTTTGAGTGACCCATTTTCTTCGAGTTCTCCAGAGAGAGACTCCTTTTCAGATGTGCACATGTTTGCCATCATTATTTTCAGTGGTCCCCATCTTTTGTTTTGGTCAGAGTTTTCATGTGTTCTATAGGACTCCAGAGTAGAGATATCATTCCCTATGCTATGTGGGCTAGGGTTTTCATGCGGTTCCATAGGGACTCCAGAGTAGAGATCCCATTCTCTGAGCCAATGTGGGAGAGACCCACTTCTCTGACGAGGAGACTTCTTCAGACTCCATTCTCCAGCGACCGAGGACTCCCACGAGGATGTCTCCACGGCTTTTTCAGTTCAGCCCTTTTAGAGATGGAGCAATTGTCCATATTATTGTGGCAGGTCAGAGTTCTCCAAGTGGAGACTCATTTTCAGTTGCAGTGACTCTGACAGGCGTAGTACAGAGCACATGCTCTCCGACGAGGAGATTCAGTTTGACTCACACTCCATCCCCTTTGTTCCTCCTCACCTGCACGACATGAGAAGCAACATCCTCGACAACAACTGATAGTTGTGCGCGTTGAGTTGATATTGTCTGTAGTGTCTTGTAGTGTGAGTTTGAGTGATTTCTTTCTGTTTGTCCAATCTGAGCATTGCATGCTCCAGCTTGAGGGGGGTGTTAGAGTATGTGTCACATATCATGTAAGATGGGTATATAGATCCTTCCAAGATCCATTTACCACATCCATTGTTTAGTCTCACATCTACCAGTAGTGGGACTTGGAGGGTCTGTGGAAGCTATATAAGATGCCCAGACCTCATGTATCGGATGAGAAAGTCAATAGACACATCAGCCATTTGAGGCATTCTCCCATGGTTTCATCTCACTCCTTAGGGAGTAGGGTTCCACGTAAAATCCCGTGTTCTTCAATTGTTATTTTATTTCTCTGATTCTGCTTCCGCATTCCTATTTTCTAATAATAGACATATGCAAAGAATGACAATAAAAAAAAATGAAAATGCTAAGGTGGATATATAGTCATGCACAAAAAGATCGAAATAGGATGACACGATCAGAAGGAAAGTTGATATAACTCCGATAGAGGATAAAGTGCGAGAAAACCGGTTAATATGTTTGACTAGTTGCAAAAGAGGTTGACTAATGAACAACTTAGAAGATGCGAGATTTGGGATGTTGAGCCGGCTAAACAAGTGTTGGAATGAGACTATCCGAAGGAATCTTAGTTGTTTTGATCTAAGCCAGAGGATGACCAAAGATAGATCTGAATGGGCGCAAAGAATCCATGCGTGTGGAAAAAATGGATGTAAGTGGCACTTGAATAAGGAAACAAATAAGTACATTTCTCCTACTCTTTATCATAAGATATACCATCATACCGTGAAAAAGGTGTAAATCTTTTCTTTTTTTATGTACAATTTGTCTGCAAGAATTGATTTTCCCAGTTTAATTCACTTGGAGCACAAGTGGCACTCTCTGTGTTGCCGCAACAACCCAAAACACCTACAAAAGCATCTACTAAATAGAGCTAGGACATCCAATGTGACAAAATAAACTATAGAGACTAAACCAACCATTATCGCTAGAAATGAAATGTTTAAAATAGCCACTCCATCTTTTTCTAGATCGACACAACCAAAAATTGGGTGACGTAGACCCAGAGTAGTTCTTATTAAATAAACTTGCAACCAGGTAAATGTCATAAACTAACAGATTTGCAGGTTATTCCTATGAGAAAATGAAGAAAGTAGACATAAAGAAACGGGAAACAATAATGAGAGGGACCATGGCTTGGGAGAAAGGATATTGCAAGAGTGAGAATGAGATGATGGGAACCTTTCGTATTTGATGGTCCTTCACTAGCGACAGTAGCTGTTTTCTTCATCAAAGCTAGCTCCACTATGCTATATATTCTCTCCACATTATGGTTGTTTGTTAAGGGAGCTTTAGCCTTTAGGTAATAATACCCAGGATGGAGCTTTGTTACCTTGGGAAATTATCACTGACTCACATCTTACTTAGCATGTGAGCATAAGCCCAATGAGAAACTTCATGTGGCACAATTATCACAATCTTCAATGAACAACTAAATATGTGATTACCAGGACACAGGATCAAGGATCTCTATTATCACCTAGAGCCCCCCAGACAACAGTAAATGATTAAATAGTATAGTTATAAGGAGCAACACTTGGACACATCTCCACAACCTCTTTATCATCAGGCATAACATGTGCCATAGAAGATCAAAAAGGTACCACCCCACTATTATTGGGTCGATTTGGCAGCATCGAATAGGACGGGAAACATGGAAACATCGGAAGGTGGCGTCTTTTCAATCTATACAGAAGTCACAAAGCTCATCCAAGGGTCAGTGATGCGGATTGGAAATCGGCGTCGACGAAAATGATAATTTTTTATGGTGGATTTTTGGAAGAAGAAGAGAGAGGGGTTGAGAAGAAGAACTCGTCGGGAATACGAGAGGTTGAGGGAGAAGAACGCGGAGATCGCAGGAGAGAGGAGAGATAGAGAGAGATAATGAGATAAACTCAAATTTTCATAATACTTCACTCCATAAAACATTGGACCCTCATCCCTTTATATAAGAGGGATGATTTTACAAAATTAGAAACTAAATTCAAATTGGAAACTAACTTATCCTAATTTGACTCCGACAAATTTAAAATTCAAATTGACCTCTAATTATCCTAATTAGACGCTAACCAATTAATTGACTAAAATCAAATATACGAATAAATGTTGGAGATCACAGGCGATCTCAATTATTTAATTAAAAATTGCAACGACCTAAAAAACGTAAATAAAATTAACTACCATAATTTAATAAATAGGTGGCCCTATATTTCGGGTCCACGCTGCATCAACTCTCCTCCGCTTTTAAAAATTCGTCTCCCGACGATGAATCTGCAGGCTTGGAGGCCGATCCGGCGTGCTCAGTCATTGTCTGGAAGGATAAGTGCGGAGCGAACGGCGGAGTCCATACGCGGGCGTAGATGCCGCGTCGTCGTGGTCGAAGAACAAGTGTGGCGCGAACTGTGGCGTCTTCTTGATTGTGGTTTTTTCTTTGTGCTGACCGAAGAATTGATGGGGCATGGACAACATGGCCTTCGGAGCCTCCATAGCGAAGTAATAACACAAGGAGAGGAGAAGAGGAGATGTGTCCAAGGAATGAAGCCATGGGGTCCTTTTATACGGGAAGCCCAAGGCCCTAGTCCTATTTGGATAAGGAGGATCCCCAGTTTTCTGATTTGTAGCCCTCTTTTTTAAATATTTCGGCCTCCAGGGGTGTGGGTGCAAATTTCGCACCCCTTCAATCTTCTTGGCCTTCCTACTCCTTTTGGCCCTTCTGCAATTATGGGGGTTTGGGGGTTTTTTCTTGCAATTTTCCCCAATCACTTTCCAATCCCACATTCTGTGGGATTCACGATGCGCGACCTTCGGAGTTCCCGTTAGGGCACGCTCGCGTTCCTCGCGTATATGACGCAGCCTGAGGCGGCGGGGGTTGGTCAGGGCTTCGCGCGGGAGGCGCGGCACCGTGGGGCGGCGGGGGTCGATCGGGGTTTCGCGCAGGTGGCGCGGCGCGGTGGGGAGACTGCGACGTTGTGACAGGCGCGCAGGGGGGGGGGGGTAGCGGGTCTTGAATGGCGGGGTGTGCGCGGTAGGCGGGGCGAGGCGGGGGTATATGGAGGTAGCGGGCGATGTCGGGGGGGGGGGGGGGGTTGGAGAAGGCGGGCAGGCGCCAGAAGGCCTCGAGAGTAAGGGGGAGGCGTCGGCGGGGGGGAATGGGTTGCTGGTGTACGAGCGCTGGGCGCGGGACAGGGGAGGTGAGGCGCTGACGGGGGGAAAGGAAGGGTGGCGAGGCGACTGGCGGGTTGCAGGATGATGAGGGTGGGGGGCAGGTGGGTGGTGGGTTCTGGACCGTTGGTTTGGCGGGGGTGGGAGAAGGTGCCGTCAAGGTTAGGAGGAGGGTTGGGGTTGCGGGAGAGGGTGGCGGGGCCGTGACCGGGGGCTGTGCTGTGGGGGGGTATGGGGATGACAGAGGGGCTGTTAGGGTGGGGATGACGGCCGCGAGGGCTGGGGAGGGTAGGGGAGTTACCTGGGAAGGCTGGGGTTGTGCCGGGACGGTCGACGAGACCAACGGGACCGATTCCGGTGGCGAAATCGGGTCTGGAAGGTGCTGGACAGCGGCTGAATCGTCTTCCTCGGCGAGTTTTTCTTCGTTGAAACTTGCGGTAGCGGCTTCGACGGTTGGAGGCTTTGATTGGGCGTCGCGGAAGGCCTCAAAGTTAGCCATTAGATCTCGAAACATGGAATTGAAGTTGGTTTGCAAGTCACGTATCATGTGCTCCGTCTCCTTGGTGTAGGCGGCGATGGTGGAGATGGCTCGTCGTGTTTGCTCGGATGAACGATGATCCCTTGATGCATGTCGGTGTGAGCACCTGGACGGATCGTCAGATCGTGAGGACGATCTGTAGGCCATGCTCTGATACCAAATGATGCGGATTGAAAATCGGCGTCGACGAAAATGATATTTTTTTATGGTGGATTTTTGGTAGAAGAAGAGAGAGGGGTTGAGAAGAAGAACTCGTCGGGAATACGAGAGGTTGAGGGAGAAGAACGCGGAGATCGCGGGAGGAGAGAGGAGAGATAGAGAGAGATAATGAGATAAACTCAAATTTTCATAATACTTCACTCCATAAAACATTGGACCATCATCCCTTTATATAAGAGGGATGATTTTACAAAATTAGAAACTAAATTCAAATTGGAAACTAACTTATCCTAATTTGACTCCGACAGATTTAAAATTCAAATTGACCTCTAATTATCCTAATTAGACGCTAACCAATTAATTGACTAAAATCAAATCTACGAATAAATGTTGGAGATCACAGGCGATCTCAATTATTTAATTAAAAATTGCAACGACCTAAAAAACGTAAATAAAATTAACTACCATAATTTAATAAATAGGTGGCCCTAAATTTTGGGTCCACGCTGCATCAGGTCACCCTACCGAAAGGAGCATAAAGAACTTGCAAGCAAAAAAAGAAGGGGAAAGAATCCACGAAAAGACATTGCTCGACCCTCGTTCAACTCCTATTTATTATGTATCAAGAGGCTAACACTACTACTTGACTTGTTAGCTTCGTTTGACTGCAACTATATTGCCAGTGTCGATCGTCGCATGTACTGGCTATGTGACTCCCAGGCTCCACAATAAAGAGCATTAAAGTACCTCCATGTTCTCCCCAAATATATAAGAATGTACTTCCACATCTAATGATGCACCTCGACTCTCAGGTGGTCGGGCGAATGAATTCTGGGGAAAATGGAAAAACTTACCCTCCCCCTGAACGAATCGAAGGGCTCGAGGAAATTTCTTCCTCCTATTCTTTATAAAATATGAAATTGAAGTATAGATAGACGTAGTGCGAACTTCTTTATTGTTGCTGCTACTGCCTTCTGTCCCTTCCTCTCCAAGTGAACTCAGTTGTGTCATAGACAGGGCATGTTCCATTCCTAGCATCTTTCCTCCTCATAATCTTCAAAAGAAGAACTGACATACTACTATCTGTTTGAAAGAAATCCAGACGTGTCTGGAAGAGATTCTCTAGCAATCAAAGAACTGGCTTGATTCAGGAAGTAGATAGCAAGACCGGGTCTTTTGCTTTTGCCATATCTATAGAGATACTACAAGTGCTTTGTCCCACGTTCCATCGATGCAGCCATATGGTTCAATGGTACTACCAAAAAGTCACATGTCCCTCTTTCATCGCGATCTCAAACAATGAGGACCTCGATCGTGCTTCTGGTTTCCATTCCCTCTGAAAATTATTCTGCAAAAGAAGAATGGGATACCATATTCCTAAGCTATGTCCCTATATATACTACTTTAAATTCCGAAGTTTAGGGTTGAGTATCAGAACTTGGTTGGTGTTAAGTCACCCAAATTAAAACCAACGTATTTAGGTGGATAAAAATAGAGATCACTGCCATGTATCTATTTAAAAAAAAAGAATCTAAAAGAGCTCCATAGTCTAGTTGATGATGAGGAAACAGATGTCGAGTTTGGGAGAGGGATTCCATGAATGGAAGAGGACCCTACTAACTATATATTAAAGAAGGGCCGTAAGAATGCCAGAGGAAATATGTGCAACTAATATATATTTAATGAAAGTCATTAACGTGGTACTAATATAAGAAAATATAAACAAGCGAGAAGCATGCACCTTCACAAATTATCAGTCTCTTGGTGGCAGTTGTTCTTGATTTATTTTCCTTTTACTTGGTGACAGAGCCATGATCAAATTATGGATCTTTCATACCCATCATGAATCTTTATTTAGTAAAACGCTGCTTTCAGCCCATCTCAAGAAAAGAAATTATGAAGCTTGACAGCCCGTGTGAAACTGAAAGGACATCCCTTACTACCCATCTTCAGAAGGTCTTTAGAGACGGAAAGACAGCAATCGAAAAATGTCTGACCATTTCTCTAACAATCATTCATCAATTGGAGTTTGGATATCATTGGAAGCAGCAGCTAAGAATTGTTTTGCAATGACCTTAGAATCACTAACGTAATACCATGCCCTCAGTGCTATATAATCCACAAGACCTAATACTTCTATTTTCCAACAAAGACAAAAGAACCGCAAAGATCCGATGTTAACATTGGAAAGGACAAATCAGCAGTTTCATCTCTTATCAATATGAATACTGAAGTTTCTATTTCTGATGAAAAATAAAATAATTAAAGGATGAAATTTTTTTATTAAAGAGCTTACATGCTCATCTAAAACTAAAAAGATAAAATTCCAAACTATACAATGTAAAATATCACATTCATCAAAGTAAACAGCTACAGCCCATTATGCAAACTCCAGAACATTTAGCGTTACCTTCTGCATCTCCCCCTGAGATACGAACGACTGCGCGACATTCTCCAAGCTGTCGTTCAAAACCTCGGTGATCGCCGACGTAATGGCTTCAGCGTGCTTCGATTCTATACCATGCGACTCCAGCCTCCGCACCTGCACAAATAGATCATCGGATTATCCATTCTTCCCACCTCGCAGGAGAAGAAAAATGGGAAATTACCAATGCGAGGGTGTCGACGAGGAATGCCCGCTTGCCGTTGGCCTTGTTGACCATCTGGGACACATCCCGGTGCTGCTGATCCCGCAGGGCCAGCCACCCGAGGCCTCCGGAGTGGCGGCGCAGGGCGGAAGGCTCGTCCAATGCGGCGGCGCGGAGGTTTGCCGCGAGGACCGCACCGCCCCTCCGACAAGCGGCGGCCATGGCGGGAGGAGGAGGTGGTGGTTGGCGAGGGGAGCAAGGAAGAGCGGGTGGTAACTTACGTGGACGGGAAGGAACGAGAGAGAGAGAGAGAGAGGAGAGAGAGAGAGAGAGAGAGATTAGGACGGGGGAAGGAAAAGGGAAAGAAATGGGACAGGTCAAACGGAGTGCATGGAATGTTTTTATAAGGCGAAACGATGGAGAAAAGGAGCACACCGAGCTGTGGACGGGAGGGAGAAAAGGACGACGGTGGAAGGAATTGGATTTGTTTATTTTAAACTAAAATGGGTTTTTTTAGATTTTTGTTAATAAAAGCCAATTTTGCAGTTACATTAATTTATAACTATTTGTGTGTATCTGTATTAAAAGCTATCGAGGAAATAATTTTTTTACCTTTATAAATATCAATCGACTCCTTCTATCATTATTGTTTTATTCGTCACAATCTTCAACGCATGTGTTCCTTTTTAGCACACATCCCAATCCAATGTCACCGTCTTGATCAAAGAATAGGAAGGATTTCATATATTAAGATCTAAATCCTTGCAACAAGAGCACTAAAAGATGATCAGCTTCTCCACAATCAATTTCTCGTCGCTAAAATTATCTAAACAGTCAACATCCTCGTCTCCTACTACATCTTCAACCTATGTTGTTATCTCTTCCACCTCTACCATCAGTTCTTCAATCCTCCTCTCTCTTATCCCCTTCTCTCCTCCCCCTCCAAACATTGTAACTTCGGGCATTCTCCTCCTCTTCGTAATCAAGAGCACATTCCTTCTTTAGACTTCACAGCTCCACAACCTCTTCATCTACAATGTCTCCCATCTCTGCATCGAGAATGCCCAAACTCCACCTGCAATGGTGACTTCCCATACCTCATACTTCAAGTGATGCCCATTTATTTGATTGAGGTAGCTCTACCCATTTATCTGATTGAGGCACGTGATTACGGGGTTTGCGATATGTATTTTTTCCTTTCAAATGGGATCTAAAGTTTGATTGATTTGTTTATTGTTTGAATTTTCTTAGTTGCATTGAATAAGTACAAAAACAGTTTGCTTTGATTAGAATCTATAATGCTTGAATTAAGAAGGGGATTGGTTGTTTTTATTTTAAATTATGGCAAAAGGTGCAGATGATTTATGAAACTTCGAGAGCTTGAGATGGAAGTGAAAGCTTAAAAGAAGGAACTTGAAGGAGTAAACAGTATGTGCAAGATAATTGTATTAAAATCATATAGTTCCTAATTTGATTGCATGTGATGTTAGTGTCTTTTGACCCAATGTCTAAAGGGAAGTAATGGTTTATTAGAGATTTAAGATTCCTTCTTGGATGAGTATTATGTGTTCTCACATGGGATATTGTCTATGTGAAATGATATCGAACATTAAAGAATATCCAATGACATTGGGATGCTTGGATTTTCATTTTCCTACGTATGATTACCATTATCCCCATGAAATGTTCGTCCATTTTATCAAGGTAATACAACGTTGTTAGTTGTTCTCTGCACCTTTTACACAAGCAAAGGAAGTTACATGCATAGTTGTGAAATATGAGGTGAAAACTTGATTAATTGTGTATGTATCTATTGTGAGCTAAGATATTTGCTAACCATCAGCACCGACATGTTAAACTATATGTAAGTCAATATCAGGTTGCAAGTTCATTTGATATAGGTTATGATGGAATCATTTATAGATTAACTTAAGTATATATAGGGGGTTTTTTAATAAACACATGGTTCACTAGGATTGTAATGAGTATCCTTTTATAATTGTTTGCTATTATTTTGAGCAAAATATTTATAATTTTAATATCACATCATATTCTTCCTAAATTAATCATTTTCAAGACAATAAATTCTTAAATTAGTATGGAATGATCGTCCAATATTTGTATTCAATGTATCCTTTATATTTTTGCAAATGATTAGTTCATAATAATTTAAGATTTTTTATTAGACTATTATACTAAGGACATGAAATAACATTTGTAAAATAATAAAATAATTTACTAAAAATGATAGTAAGAACTTTATAACAGTAAGAGTACTCATTATAATCCTAATGAGCTTGTTCTCGTTAGCAAATTTCCCGATATAAGGGTTAGAGCAATCAATTTCATACACCGAAGCCTACAACCGTTAGATTGAAATACATCCAAAGGCTCATAATCTACACACATTACTAAAGAAAAGCTCCATTTTTCAAGGCAAACAATAGATGACTCCCTCCCTCACTATTCGTTATTCCTTGCCCTCACTCGCAACTCCCTCGTTCGTCAATGCTCTATCCTCAATAGCCTCTCTTCCAAGCGGATGCCACCTACACCTTGACATCGTGTAATAAGGGGTAGTGCACGAGCATCAACAAGAGGTGAGAGGCTGCAACCACTTGGAAAGGAGGTTGTCAAGGAGGGAGCGTTGGCGAGAGGAGTTGGGAGGGAGGGCTCGGGAAGAGAGAGTAGTAAGGGAGGGAATTAGCAATTGTTTGCCTGGAAAATGGGACTTTTCTTAGGTAAATTGAGTGGATTATGATTCCTTTGATGTATTTTAATACAAGGATGCTAGGATTTGGTGCATGGAAGTTGCTTTCATCATGGCGCAAGTTCACCAACCCCTATGTGTGTGCGTGTGCGTGCACGCATCTGTGCACGGGCGTGCATATGTGTGTGCTTTTGTGAGTGTGTCTAGTATCTAACACTTGGGGGTTTAGATCATTATATGACAACATATTCTCATTCAAAATTTGACTTAATTCGGGTCATTGGATATTAAATTTTGATAATTTCATAATTGTTGAAATTGACTCTTTCTAGATGGATGAGTTAGAAATGTCTATTTTTCATGAAATTTGAATGAGAATATGTTAACAACTAATGAAATAAATCCGCTCATGTATTATTAGAAAATTTCTTAAAATAGAATAAGGATAGGGGTATCAAATTTGGATAACCCTTGGGATAGCCTTGTTTAATCATGTTATCTGTGTACATATGTATATAGGTATATATGTATGTATGGATCAATGGATGGATGCATGCATGCATGCTTGTAGGTATTTATGCATGTATGCACGTGCATACGTAGGTATGCATGTAGGTATGTTTATATGTACATACATAGCTATATACATACTTATATACATACATAAAAAAATATTTCAAATGTATCTATTGTATAACAATTATATCAAATATGGCGAGAGCACCATTAAATTTTAGTATTATATTCTAGACTAGTTACAACTGCATTTATATACTAAAATAAAATTTATGAATACAGATATGAATATTAACAAATATCACAACGATATTCACAAACTGTCTCTCTTTTAAAATGGATACATCTATAGTAGGTCGGTACACCATACACATATTCATCCCTTTTCATCCCTAACAATGATGTCTAAATAAATTGCAAGAAGCCATAAATTTCTGGTGCATATTATTGGAGACGGGATCCACAAATCCATTCATGGAGAGGTTCATGTGTCATATATCTTGAAGTGAAGCAGGAGATTCCAATACTATCTCTATCGGCACATTGTTGCTAAGGGAGAGTGTTTTCAGTGACCTCAATCTACTTATCTGTGATGATATATACCCCACCTGTGAGATTATTGTGGCCTAATAAAATATCCATGATTTTATGCATATTGCATATCGAGATGGAGATTTCTCCTGCCAGCTAGTTGGAGGAAAGATCCAAGAACATCAAGTCTCTGAATCTCCCCTATGAATGTGGTATGGAACTAGCGATGGAGTTGGGATTGAGATAGAGATATAGAAGCATGTGCAATCTTCTCGAGATGAGTCAAATTGAACCCACAAATCAATTATTGGTCAGATTGATCTACACCAAGCTCCTGAGTGATCATAACTTAGCTTCTCCAAGTTTGGTGTCTGAATCTCAATCATCTTCTACATCATCGACAAGTCTACACAGCACCGCTAAAAGATGAACCCTAATGGGATCTTTTATGCATCGTCAGACACAACGAGTACCATCTCGTATAGGACGATCCCCGAGCCATCATCTAGTAATGCATATGTTTTCATCGCTTAGCAGTGCATATGTTTTCTTCTCCATTTCAATGTTGATGCCTTCGTCTATAATTAAGGTCAATTGAAATAAAGAAAAATGTGAATAATTGTTCTAATTTTTAAACTTAGTTTCCCATGCCGAGAACAATCACCTTATTAGTAGTCATTGATGAGAGATGGAAAGGAAAATTTAAGATTTCAGCATAAATCGATATTTGAAGAGTAAATTTGAATGGGATACTTGCCAACAACACAGTTCTTCATTTACAAATTTATTAGTGATCATCATCTAACGTTTATATTTTTGCACTCCTCATCCATATATAATTTTTTAGTTCCTATTCATTCCTCTCTCTCTCCACCTCCTATCTTGTCAATCTCACACTCATTGTTCTCTTTTTCTCAAACTACTTGCAAAAGACATACACCTATTAGAGGTATTGCATATGTTTTATATTTAAATTTATAAAAGCTAGCTAGATCAATTATTTAAATTGATTTTAGTATATATTTAAATTTATTTTGAGATATAGCAAATATGATTACCCCATACCTTAGTAAACTAATTTAAAAAATAAAAATTTAATTGTGTTATATTTTGTTGAATAAATATATTTGATGCTTGTAATGTGATAATACATGGTTAGCTTTCAAACATTTGATTTTATAATTATTTTAATATATAGAAATTAAATTAAGTTAGTATTTGTTTAGATATAAAATAACACTTTCATTATTGTTGTGTTGGGGCATAAATAATATTAACACCAGAGGGCATAGCGATAATTCGTGTGGATGAAGAAGAATATTGATGTTTTCACACAATATATTATAGGGAAAAGGGAAGCTACACCGAGTGGTGTAGCCAACTAGCTACACCCGGGCAATTTTCTCATTGGTTTTTGATTTTTTTTAAGGAAACCTATGGGGATTTACTTAGTTTATTGAGTGAAATATGTATTTCAAATTTCATGCAAAACAAACATTCTTAACGTGCACATCTAAATAGGGCCAATTTCAATCATTCTGAGACCGTTAAAATGTGATAGTCTTGATGGAGATGATAGAAGTGTCGAATTTAGTTGAAATTGGCATGATATCATGGTGATATATGGTGATTTAAATCCCCCTCGATTTCATTTCAAAAGCACAAAAAATCAATGAAAAAAATAGGCGGGTGCAGCTAGTTAGCTACACCCCCGGGTGCAGCTTCCCCAACCCCTATATTATATATATATATATATATATATTATTTTAGCATATAATATATTGAGTGTATTAGATGCATTTTATATAGATAAGATTTTAAACTCACTGCAAATGGGTGTATAATGAATCTATATATTATTCACATTGAATTTGAAGATGACAAGAAATGAATCCATTATTCATGTACTTCAAGATTGAATTTTGACCCAAATTCCTTGGCAAATACCCATAGATAGCACATAAAATCACCTTTATGTGATGACTCTATCAATAAAACCTTATTAATAACACATAAATAATATAAATATAATAAAGAAGAACAATAAACGAAAGAAAATTCCCAGAAGAATGTACACTATGTATATATGTACATAATAACCCGGAAAAATAAGAATAAATGGGGTTGTAGACAATGTTTATTAGCCTAATATGAAATCAAGTTAGACTGACATGATCAAAAAAAATAAATAAGAAGAAAAAACAAGAAAATCAAAGAGAGTTTTAATTGTACATAAAATACATGTACATAATACACATAAGCTTCAAAGTACCAAAGTAAATTCATTTCTACTACTTTAAAGTGATTCCAGATGCATCTTGCACATAAAAACACGTATAAAAAAACAAACAGATATGTCAGATAAAACAATCTTAATAACTAGGAAGAAAACTCAAACCCTAATTTGACAAATCCTAACTTCCTATAACTTTATCTATTTTTATTTCTTTTTTCTTTGATTTCTTTCTTTTCTCACATTCTTCCCATGTTCTTATATTCTTTGATTTTGTGATATCTACATGATTTCACCTTGATCCATCATACCTTATCTTTTCTCTTCTTCCATAATCTTCTCATCTTCGATTGAAGTCCGATTGGAACTCATTTGCTTTGATTCACTACTTTTCTAAGGAAACAAACCCACACGAGTAACTTTTATTACGTGCTTCCTAGGTTTAAAGGCTTTAATTAATATAAAGCACATCTTAGTGAATTAAGTTAAGAAAAATTTCTATTGCTATATATTTAGTCTACACACATGCCATAAATAATTCACTCACAAATATAGAAGCATGATCCTACATCAAATATTTCCTTCATTTCACTAAATAATGTTTAATAGGCACACCTTTGTTATATTTTGCCTCACAAAATTTATCCAGCACTCATCCAACACCCGTGTATCCTCCATAATTGTTCACTCAAAAATAGTAACTACTTATTATATTCTACAAATAATAAAAATAGTCTTTAAAATTATTAAAAGTAAAAAAAAAGTTACTTTGAAAATTCTACAATACTCAATGCATATGTCTTTTATTCTCTTTTATTACGTATCCAAAATCCAAAAAATAGTAAATATCTCTTAAAACCCAAAAAAGTGAAAAAACTGTCAAAAGTTCTACAAAAATAATAAAATTCATAAAAATATACAAATATATTCATTTGTATTTAATATATATATATAAGGGAGCCTACACCCAGGGGTGTAGGTAACTGCCTACACCCGACTCATTTTTTCATAGATTTTTTATTTTTTTTAAATAAAATCTTGGGGGAATTAGGTCACTATGTACCACCATGGTGTCATTCAAAATTCAACTTAATTCGAGACTCCTATCATCTTCATCAAGACTATCAAATTTTAACGGTCTCAGAATTACTGAAATAGACCCCTTCTAGATGAATGTGTTAGGAATTTTTATTTTGCATGAAACTTGAAACACATATTCCTCTCAATATATTAAGAAAATCATCCTAAGGTTTCATCTAAAAAAACTCAAAAATCATGCAAAAAAAAGGCCGGGTGTAGGTAGTTACCTACACCCTGGGCTTAGGCTCCCAGCTCCCATATATATATATTAACTTAGACAAATATGCATTGTGTGTTACCTATTATTTGGTTATTAAGGTAATTAAAATGTATACTTTTCGATGTTCACGAACTGCTTTCATAGGGTCCTTAATTAAAAATCAGATAGAAAATGTATTAAATTCCTCAAATTTTACAAAAAAACGCTTTAAAATATTAAAAATAGAATCAGTTTCAACTTTAATTTTGATAACATGTTTAAAATAAATACTCTACTCGAAATATATATACGTGGAATGATTTCTAGAATCTTTTGAGAATGTGATTTCTAAAAAGTCATGTGACCTCATGATAGCGGTCAGCAAGAATGCTCCCCTCGTTGGTGTGACGAGTAAACCAGAGATAGGTTCATCAATGATGGCGATCATAGTGTAGAGACACAGAGTTGAGGATGTGATTTCCCAATTGTTCTGAATGATAAACCATGCATACCATATCATAGTGGATGTTGATTATGATAACTTGTGGAAAGAATGACTTATCAAAAAGGTAAGTGATGCCAATTCGTTATAGAGAGGTACATAGTTCGAACTCATTGGATTCATCTCAGGATACATAGCATTTACTTTTGGCCTCCACGTGAAAGAACTTCTCCCATTTCTCTTTGGCTTGTTCTATTAGAAGATAGACTTCCAAAATGTTCAAAGGTGGTCCATGACCACCTCAAGAACTTGAGATAGCACCATGTGTGTTTCTTTGACTTCAGCTCATGTAAAAGGGGACTAAGAGCAATGTGAAGTACAAGAGAGTGAAATGCTTAAGGAAAATACTAAGGATTTAAGACAAGATGTGTAAGATTTTATATATAAATAAAGGGTGTCCTAGATGTTTTTTAAGGGTTGGTAAAGAAAGAACCACTTAGGTTAAGGGACAAGGGAACAAATGCCTTCTACCCAACTTTCAGTCAGCTTATTGGCTTGAGCCCAACGACTGGGGAAAAAGTTGTTTAACAATGATTGGTTGAACCTTACTTTCATTGGCTAGAATCCAATTAGTAAATCATAAAAAGTTTGAGTCGTCGAACAAATTAACATTATAAGGAGGTTATGGACATACTCAATCAACTGACTAACTAAAAAGTTTAGTTGGTTGAGAGGCAAAACAATTGAGTGGCTTGCTTAATTAGTTGGCTGAAACTTTCTTCAGCGAAAATTTTTAAATATATATATAAACAAATATCATTCAAACAAAAAGACTTGATTTTCTTCTAATTAGGTTAAATTAATCAATACTTCAGGAATATGAATTTGCCAGATAATTGGCTAGTAGACTTATAAAATCAAGATGAATTTCTCCTTGAATATTTTTTCTCTAAGAAAATGGTGACAAACATCAGTTCTTTCTGTGAATGATTTATAGAATTCTTGGGTAAATTTATTTCACGTCTGTTGTCGCATATAATTTTTTACTTTCTTAATGTGTAATCCTAGAGTGCATGTTTCATCCATGGAACATGTGACATGCGAGTGAAGTTGATGTGTATTCTACTTCAGTAGTTGACAAGGCAACACAGTATTGTTTCTTAAGAATTAAGAGACTAGCGGATTTTTTAGAATTTGTTATGTTCAATTTATACTTTGCTTCCATCATAATAAGCATCATTTTATACTAGTAAATTGAATGATGGTGTTCTGGGGTAAAATAATCCTAAGATGTGTCTATTTAAGTACTTGAGAATACTCTTTACTACAGAGGGATGTGTTTCTGTTGGTATTTCCAGAAATCTAACACCCAAACAAATAGTGAATATACTATTTGGTCTACTTTTAAGCAAGTATAGCAATGATCCAATCATTCCTCGATAAAGAATTTAATCAATTGAGTTTTCTTAAAGTTCGTAAATAGTGTTCTTAAAGTTCTTCTAAGAACACTATTTATGAATTTATCTCGAAACCGTTCGGATCTTTTAAACATGAATTTAAGCAAACATACAGATTTCGTTGGGGCGTTCCCTACTTGCGACGCGTTGCATCGCCCAAATGCAATGAAAAATTGGCAAGGGCCGCTACATCGCAGCCTGGATGTAGTTCAAAATTTACAAGGGTTCTTGCATGAGGAACGCATGCAGGTAAATAAGCTAGTTCCGCTGCATCACCGCCCGGATGCAGTCCAAAATTTACAAGGGTTCTCGCATAATGGACGCATGCGAGTAAAGAAGTTAGTCCAAAAGAGATTGCAAAGGAAGTTACGGATTGATAGTTGGAATATCGGTACTTTAACTGGAAAATTGATGGAGATAGTGGATACAATGGAAAGAAGGAAGATTCATATACTTTGTCTTCAAGAGACTAAATGGGTTGGAGAGAAAGCAAGGGAGATCGAGAAGACATGCTTTAAACTTTGGTATTCAAGTAAAGATAAGGGCAGAAACGGTGTTGGAGTGGTTGTTCATAAAGATTTGAAGGATTGTGTGGTTGAGGTGCAAAGATTTGGGGATCGGATTATTTTGCTAAAGTTGGTGCTTGAAGAAGAAATTCTGAATATCATCTTAGTTTATGCACCGCAAATTGGTTTAGATGAAAGGACTAAACAAGCTTTTTGGGAGGATCTGGATAAGATTTTACAAGGAATCCCACAAAGAGAGATGGTTTGCATAGGTGGAGATCTTAATGGACATGTGGGAAAAGATGTTTCAGAGTATGCAAGTGTGCATGGAGGACATGGTTTTGGGGATAGAAACGAAGAGGGAAAAGTCATTCTGGATTTTGTAACTGCATATGATCTTTTCATAGCAAACACTCTTTTCAAGAAGAGGGAGGAGCATTTAATTACTTATAAGAGTGGCTCAACTAGAACACAGATAGATTACTTTGCGTTGAGGAGAAGAGATCGGTTGTGTTGCAAAGATTGCAAAGTAATCCCTGGAGAGAGTTTGACAACCCAACATCGCTTGTTAGTCTTGGATTTACAAATAAAAGGGCTGGTAAAGAAAATGAAGGTTCCTAAGATCACTAGAACTAGGTGGTGGAATCTTCCGCTGAAGCAATCAAGCTTCAGGGAGAAGGTTTTAGAAGACTTATCTTGGGATTGTAGCGGTAGTGCAAACGAGATGTGGGAGGCAGTAGCATCTTGTATTCGAAAGGTAGCCAAAGAGATGCTAGGCGAGTCAAAAGGAGGAGCTCCGGGTCAAAAGGAGACTTGGTGGTGGAGTGAAGGGGTGCAAGAGAAGCTAAAAATTAAAAGAGCTTGCTTTAAAGCTATGTCTAAGGATAGAACAGAGGAAACTGCCACAGACTATATAATAGCGAAGAAGGAAGCAAAGAAGGCTGTAAGCGAAGCTAAGTCAAAAGCTTATGAGGTTTTGTATAAAAATCTCAACTCTAAGGAGGGCCAGAAGGATATATTCAGGTTGGCCAAAGCAAGAGAAAGAAAGACCAAAGACCTTTCTCAAGTGAGATGCATTAAGGACGAGGAAGGTCACGTGCTTGTTACTCAGAAGGATATAGAGACTAGATGGGAGCAGTACTTCCATAAACTTTTCATTGGAGAAGGAAGTAGAGAGATCACTTTGGGTGATCTAGCTAGTAGTGAAAGTTACTTGAATCGTGCATGCTATAGACGAATACAAAGAAAAGAAGTAGAGGAGGCTTTGAAGGTTATGAGACCTGGGAAAGGTGTTGGACCGGATGACATCCCTGTAGAAGTATGGAAAGTTTTAGGTGAGCGTGGTTTGACTTGGCTTACGAATCTATTCAATGTTATTTGGCGAAGCAAGAAAATGCCTGAAGATTGGAGGAGGAGTATCGTGGTGCCTCTTTATAAGAATAAAGGAGACATTCAAAATTGTTCAAATTACAGAGGTATCAAGCTGATGAGTCACACTATGAAAATTTGGAAACGTGTGATCGAAAGAAGGTTGAGGCAAGTTTCCCAAGTAAAAGAAAACCAATTCGGATTCATGCCAGGTCGCTCAACTATTGAAGCCATCCATTTGCTGAGGAGAACAACGGAGATTTATAGAGCTAAAAGGAAGAATATCCATATGATCTTTATTGATTTGGAGAAGGCTTATGATTCCGTCCCACGAGAGATACTATGGAGAGTTTTGGAGAAGAGACAAATACCTGTCCTATACATTAATCTCATAAAGGATATGTATGATAGGGCTTTATCTTGTGTAAGGACCCCGACGGGGAAGACTGACTATTTTGATATCAACATTGGTTTACATATAGGTTCAGCTTTGAGTCCATTTCTTTTTACTTTGATTATGGACGAGTTGACAAGTCACATTCAGGATGAGTTACCTTGGTGTATGTTATTTGCTGATGATATTGTGTTGATTGACGAGACTAGAGATGAAGTAAATGAGAAGCTTGAGGTTGCAGACATGCTTTGGAGACTAAAGGCTTTCGTATAAGTAGGGCTAAGACGGAATATATGGAATGCACCTTTGATGGAAGCAATGGTGAAGGAATCGAGGTGAAGATTGGTGACGATAACATTCAGAAGAGAGATTCTTTTAGATATCTGGGATCTATTTTGCAACATGATGGGGAAATTGATGGAGATGTTACTAATAGAATAAATGCAGGCTGGCTAAAGTGGAGAGGAGCCTCCGTTGTTCTTTGTGATAAGAAAATTCCTTTAAAAATTAAAGGAAAGTTTTACAAAGCAGCCGTGAGACCTGCTATGCTTTATGGTTCTGAATGTTGGCCTATGAACCATAGACATGTGCAGAGAATGGTTGTAGCAGAAATGAAAATGCTAAGATGGATGTGTGGACATACACGTAAAGATCGGATTCGGAATGATGCAATTAGAAAGAAAGTTGGTGTAGCTCCGATCGAGGATAAGATGCGAGAAAACCGCTTAAGATGGTTTGGTCATTTGCAAAGAAGGTCAACTGATGCACCGGTTAGGAGATGCGAGTGTTGGGATGTTGAGCTGGCTAAGAGAGGGCGAGGACGGCCCAAGAAGTGTTGGAAAGAGACTGTACGAAGGGATCTTAGCTTTTTGGATATAAGTCCGAGATTGACCCAAGATAGATCTGAATGGAGGCGAAGAATCCATGTAGCCGACCCTACTTAATTGTGGGAAAAGGCTTTGTTGTTGTTGTTGTTGTGAGTTTTTTTCTTCATTCATGTTTAGACAATTTTATGTGGGCCTAGGTCCATATTTTCCTTCAGCTTCAGTTGTCCTAAATTTCTTGCACATTTAATGAATGGATTTAGTTTTGAAAATAAATATACCATATTTTAGTGGCTGGATTTGTAGACTCAAGAAAAACTTCAATCCTCCCACGAGACTCATTACAATTCTTATTGCATCATTTGTACAACCTTATTGCATAGTTCTTCATTATATGATTCAAATAAAATATAATCCACATATACTTAGAGATATCAAGATTTTCTAAGGTTTTCTTGAGGAATAAGGTGCAGTCCACTTTTCCCATTTCAAAACTTGACTTTACAAGGTAGTCCATAAGTCTCTCATACCAAGCACTAAGATCTTGTTTTAATTTTTATAGAGTCTTCTTAAATTTGTATATGTGTTCATGAATTTATCTACTTATAAAACTTGATGCTTGTTTTATATTTCTTAATAATACCATTTAAAAGTTTTTTACATCAATTTGAAATTAGTTTGTCTTAAAATGATGCATTTGCCAATAAAATCCTTATGGATTCAAGTCTTGCTATATAAGCATATATTTCATCCATATATATCCTTCTTAATAATAACAATTTTGAGCTACTAATCATGCTTTATTTCTTATTATTTTTCCTTCTTCATTTGAATTATTTCTAGATACAAATTTTAGTTCCATTTATTGTATAATTTTTTGCTTTTGGGACTAGATCCTAGCCATTATTTTAGCCTTCATTTCTTTTAAATTGATTTTAATTCCTCTTGCATAACATTTACCTAAAATTCATCGTTTATAGTTTCATAAATGTTTAAGCGTTCTATTTGTGATAAATAAGTATCTAGCATATCTAATGTTTAATTTTGATCATTTTTTATATTATCTGATATTTCACCAATAATTTGTTCTTTGAAGTGATCTTCTACTGTAGTTTCATTCTTTAGGTAAGTTATGTGTAATTGTATCTTTTATGTTACTTACGTCAATAAAGGATAATTTTTTATCTTCATTTTTTATTACTTCTTGATTCTTAATCTATTGAACATATTTATTAAACATAATGTTTAGATTTATTTTATTTTTAAAGTTTCTTTATTAAAGACTTTGTATGCTTTGATGTGATTTGAATATCTAACAAAAATATATCTATTTTGTTTTTCTTCCTCATTTTCTTCAAACTCTCTAAGTTATTTTTTATATTGAGAATAAAGCATTTACTTCCAAAAACCTATGAAGTGATTGATTTTAGGTCTTCTTTTGTAAAATAGGTAAAGATTTATTTTGTTTAATAAGGGTCTTATTAAAACTCCGTTCAAGTTGTAACAAATGTCATGTCGTTTTCACTACAAAGTAGTTAGGTAATCTTGACTCAATAAGGAGGTCCCAACACACTCTTGTAGGGTACTTTTTTCTCTTTTAACTACACTATTATGTTGTAGTAAGCTAAGAAATGAGAATTCATACTTCGGTCCATGTTTCTTACAAAATTAGAAAATCTTTGGACACCAATGGCTCTTTTGAGGCCAACCTTATGTAAGGGACCCTATGGCTAATTATTTGAGAGACAACCAAGAGAAACATCTTCTACTCTCAAAAGAAAAGAAAGAGTGCTCATTTTGTGTGATATTCAAGTTCTTACAATGTTTCTATGCTCTCGAACTCTCTTCAATCAAAAACTGTCTAGCTACTGAAGTTGTTTGTGCTCTACTGCGATTTTCTTCGTCATTCTCTAGCGTATTCTACGTTTAAAGTCTGTAAGCTTGTGAATTCAAGTTTCATTACTTAACTATATTTTGTTTAGCATTTTTGTATAGGTGTCCAAGTTGTGGATTCCTTTCTCCAAAAGAGAGATAAAATCATCCTTTGGGAGTTGTCCAAGGAATGGTACATGTTGTAGGAGAGGTTGTGCTACTCCCGAGTTAAAGTAGCGATGGAATAGCATAAACAAGCTTCGTCAAGATAGCAAAGGGGAAATCCTAGAACATGGTTCTAGGTCGTGATTTTTCACATGCTTGGGTTTTCACATAAAAATCAATGTGTCTTTGTGGTTTGATATTCTTCTCTCCGTGGTTTATCAATTATTTTTAAATTGGGTATTGTTTTTGCAATAATTGTATATTGTACAAGTCACCCCATTCTATCGAACTCACATTTTGTATCAGAGCATGTTCAAGTTTTGCAGGTTTAATAACCTACTTAGAGGTCATAGATGACACAAGACAACTATCCACCAACTCAAGCGGAGCTGCCTACTCCATCATAAAATCGCCCTACTTCAAAGACACCAACTACTCCTACTGAGTAAACTGCACTACTACTGAGCAAACCGCATAGAGATTTAATGCAGTCCATAGATTTTAGGATGTGGACATGCACAACAAAACCTTCGTGAAGCCAACGCTGAAGGAAGGTGTAGAAGAATTCGCCAATGTTGAGATCAAGGATCTGTAAAGAAAAGATAAAGCCATGATCGTACTATATAGTGCTCTTTCTGCATACGAGTAAAATCGTGTCTCTACATCCAAGACCACGAGACATGAAAAACACTCATGGTCACATACAAAGGTACACGTAAAGTGATGAGTTTCAAGGTCACAATGATAACCAGGGAGTATGAGAACTTCGAGATGAAGGAAGGAGAAACTATCAAGGAGATGTATATAAGGTTCACAACCATTGTGAACAATCTCAAGGCTCTCGAGAAGAACTTCATCCAGGGTGAACTGGAAAGGAAAGTCATCGATTCACTCTCAAGTGAATGTGAATGAAATATGACGGTGATAGAAGAAGCGAATGATGTAGAAGACATTGAGGTGGATGACCTCATAAGAAACCTGATGGCCTATGAAATTAAGAAGAAGACTAAGAAGCCGATAGACAAGAAGAATCCTTTATCTTTCAAGGTCAATTCAAAAGACTCATCCGATGAAGATATGAATGATAAAGATCTTTTCCTACTTGCAAGAAAGTTCGAAAAAATTATGAGCAATGAAAGAAGCTTCAAGTCAAAGAAAAAAGACAATGAAGAAGCAAGCACATGATACGAATGTAGGAAGAATGGACATCCGAGAAGAGATTGTCCTTTATTGAAGCAAGAAAAGGAAAACAAGAATGAATGATCCAACAAGAAGTTCAAGAAGATTCACAAGAAGAGAGCATTGCAAGCCATGTGTAGTGACTCGAACTCAAACGACGAGGAATCAACATGCTTAGGATTAATGGCTATGGAAGATGAGGTAACTCAGAAAACTTATGCTGAACTTTTAGATGCATTTTATGAAGTCTTTGCGAAACTAAAAAGTCTAAGTCAGAGAATCAAAAGTTATTTAAAAAGATGAATAACTAGAAAAAGAAACTTTTAGTGAAGAATCTTCCTACTTAAAGATAATATTACTTTTCTTGAGAAAGAAATTAGTAATCTTAAATTAAATTGTGATAAGCTTATTAATGATCTTGCTAGATAAGGGAAAAGAGAGTTTAGATAAACTATTTGGTCTAATAGAAAATCTAGTGATAAAAATGGTATAAGATTTACTAGTAACCAACTGTCTAAAAACATGTTGCTTAGCCAAGTTGGAGAGAAAAAGGCTAACCCCCATGGACCCAAAAAATGGGTATCAAAAGATCGTCTCAAAAATTGTTTTGTAGGTGGAGATAATGTAGATCAAAAAAAATGGATGTACACACTATCTTAAATTGGAAAAAAAGCTTCAAAACCAATTGGATCAAGAATGATGCCAGCCTCAACTGTTGTAGGAAAATGACGGAGGAAGTCGGTGGATCATGGATTCGGGGTGTTCAAAGCATATTACAGAAGACAAGAAGTTGTTTACTATCTTGGATTGAAAAGAAGAAGGTTCGATCACATTTGGGAACAACCACAAGGGTCGTATGATAGGTACTTGTCAAGTTTGTAAAGGTAAAGCTACTTTTGATAATGTCTCTTTTGTTAATGGTTTAAAACATAACTTAGTGTAAGTCAAGTTTGTGATAAAAGGTTTTAATGTATTGTTCTCATGAAATTTTGTTAAAATTCTTGATGAATCTAGTAATGAACCCTTGTTAATTGGACAAATGTTCAAAGATATTTATGTTGTTGAGTTTAATATAGATAATGTTTATGATTGATTAGTTGCTAGAAATAATGAGATTACTCATTGGTACAGAAGATTAGATCACTTACACACAAGTACTTAAACAAGTTGATAAAGAATAACTTGGTAAGTGGACTGCCTATTAATAGGATAAACCCCAAAACACCATGTGATGCATGCTCACTATGAAAATTTTACAAAAGCTCATTCAAGAGCAAGAACTTATTTTCAACATCTAGACCTCTAGAACTACTTTACTTAGATCTGTTGAACCGACAAAAGTAGAAAGCATTAGTGGATGTAGATATTGTCTTGTAATAGTAGATGATTATTATAAGTTAACTTGGACCATATTATTAAAAATTAAATATCAAACTATAAAATATTTTATAAACTTTTCATAACTTTCAAAAAAATGAAGAAATTTTTAAATTCTGCACATATCATGGAGGACAGTTTGAAATGAACAATTCATCACGTTTTGTGAAAAACATGGAATAAAATACGAATATTATTTCCCAAAATCACCTCAACAAAATAGACTTGTAGAAAGAAAGAATAGAACTTTACAAGAATGTAGAAGAAATTTGTTAATAGAATCTGATCTACCTAAATACTTCTGGATAGTAGCTACTAATACCCCTTGCTATGTACCAAACAGAAAAGACAAGTTGTGAAGTTTAGGTAAATTTTTCAAGATAAGCCACTTCAAAGTTTTAAGAAGTAAATGTTTCACTAAACACAAAAGATAACTTGGATAAGTTTAAGGCTAAAAGGAAGAATGCATATTCATTGGTTACTCAAATTGTAGTAAAGTTTATAGAGTTTTAAATAAGAACACACTTGTTATGGAAGAATCGATGCATATAAAATTTGATGAAAATCCACAAAAAATAAATAGTCAAGAAAGTGTTTTTGAAGATGAATAAGATGAGAATAATCATTCATTGATATAACTAAGATAAGAGATACAAATACACATAATCCGCTTAAAGAATGGATCTTTAACAAGGAACACCCTAAACCTCAAGTAATTGGAAAAATATCAGATAAAGTTAAGACTGGATCTCAACTTAACATTAAAGTTGTGCTTGATACTTATGTATCACAAACTAAACCTAATAAGATAGAAGATGCACTAAAAGATGAATACTAGATAATAGCAATGCAAGAAGAACTTAATCAATTCATACAAAATAAGGTTTAAAAACTTGTACCTAAATCAGAAAATACCTCAATGATTGGAACTAAATGGGTAATAGTAGTTGACTACTATAAGTTAACTTGGACCATATTCTTAAAAACTAAAGATCAAACTATAAAATCTTTTATAAACTTTTCATAATTAGTTAAAAAAATGAAGAAATTCTTAAATTTTGTACATATCATGGAGGAGAGTTTGAACTGAACAATTCATCAAGTTTTGTGAAAAATATGGAATAAAACACGAATATTATTTCCCAAGATCACCTCAACAAAATGGACTTGTAGAAAGAAAGAATAGAACTTTACAAGAATGTACAAGAACTTTGTTAATAGAATCTGATCTACCTAAATACTTCTGGATAGAAGCTACTAATACTCTTTGCTATGTGCCAAACAGAAAAGACAAGTTGTAAATTTAAGGTAAAATTTCCAAGGTAAGCCACTTCAAAGTTTTAAGAAATAAATGTTTCACTAAACACAAAGATAACTTGGATAAGTTTAAGGCTAAAAGGAAGAATGCATATTCATTGGTTACTCAAACTGTAGTAAAGTTTATAGAATTTTAAATAAGAACACACTTGTTATGGAAGTATCGATGCATATAAAATTTGATGAAAATCCACAAAAAATAAATAGTCAAGAAAGTGTTTTTGTAGATGAATAAGATGAAGAATAATCATTCATTGATATAACTAAGATAAAAGATACAAATACACAAAATATGCCTAAAGAATGGATCTTTAACAAGGAACACCCTAAACCTAAAGTAATTGAAGAAATATCAGATAAAGTTAAGACTGGATCTCAACTTAACATTAACGTTGTGCTCGATACTTATGCATCACAAACTAAACCTAATAAGATAGAAGATGCACTAAAAGATGAATACTAGATAATAGCAATGCAAGAATAACTTAATTAATTCATACAAAATGATGTTTGGAAACTTGTACCTAAATCAGAAAATACCTTAATAATTGGAACTAAATGGTACATAAGCAAATGAAATGAGGAAGGTCAAGCGATTATGAACAAAGCTAGACTACTTGCACAAGGCTACCATCAACAGAAAGGTATAGACTTTATGAAACCTATGCACCTGTAGCCAGACTAGAATCATTTAGAATGCAACTTGCTTATGATGCATACTTAAACAGAAAACTTTGTTAAATGGATGTAAAAAGTATTCTTCTTAATAGTTATCTGAAAGATGATGTTTTTGTTAAAAAAATTACCAAGTTTTGTTGATAAAGTTAAACATGAGTTTGTTTATAGATTGAATAAAGCTTTACATGGACATAAACAAGCACCGAGAGCATGTAATGATAGATTAAAACATTTTATCTTATCTACTAACTTTGAAATTGGAAAAGTAGACTCAACTTTATTTAGTAGAAATTCAAATAGTCTTTTAATAGTTCAATATATGTTGATGATAATAGTTTCGGAGCTACTAATGATTTTTTTGCAGAGATTTTGCTATGCAGAAGGAGTTTGAAATGAATCTCATGGGAAAACTCAAATTCTTTCTAGGATTGCGGATTCAATAACTTCTATAAGGAAAATAAGTCAAATGAAGTACACTCATGATACAAAAGGAAAGACAACACTGATGGGAGCTCAAACTTGGCTTGATGTAGATGAAAAGAGTAAGGATATTGATACGACTCAATACATAGGTATTATTGATTTAATTATTGGTTTATTGTTGTATCTTACTGCTAGTAGATCAGACATACTTTTAGTACTTATCTGTGTGCCAGGATCCAATCGATCCCTAAAGAAAATCACTTAAAAGTTGTAAAAATGTTCTTAAATTACTTTAAAGATGCTTTTAATTATGGCTTGTGTTACCATAAATCACCACACCTTGAATTAAAATCTTACAGTAATGTTGATTATGTTGGAAGTAGAACTTAAAGAAAGAATACTAGTGGGATGTGTCATTTCCTTATAAATGCATTATATCTTGATTCTTTAAGAAGCAAAACTGTGCAACCCTATCAACAACAGAAGCTAAATACATATCTGCCTCTATTGCATGTTCGCAAGTGTTGTCGATGAAGCAGGCCTAAAATGACTTTGACTTAAAGTTTCAAAAAGTTAAAATCCTTTGAGATAATACAAGTGCTATAAATCTTTGTAAGAATCTTGTATTACACTTTAGGACAAAACACATTAATATTAGACATCATTTCCTAAGAGATTTTGTTCTAAAAGAGAAATTTCCTTGGACTTAACACCAAAAAAAATCAACTTGCTGATATATTTACCAAACCCTTAAAATTGATAGATTTTCCTATCTAAGAAGACATATAGGTTTATGCCAACCTAGTGGCTTGTCCTAAAACTTTTTGTTAAAAATAAAGTTTTGCAAAAAAGGGAGCTAAGTAATCATTTGGTTTCAGCTAAAAGGGAGAGAAAAAGGAGGAGCAAGGACTCTCCGGTCCGTTCCTTTTGAGAATAAGCACTGGAATAAGGGGTCAATTCTACGCCCGGTGTGGTTCCCAAGAGTACAACTATTCCCATCCACATCCCAGTATTTCACTTTATTCCAACCTTATTCTATCTTTATTCCACCTTACCCACATTTATTCCACCTTATTCTCCTTATTACGATCTTTCCAGCCGAACAGAGAACGGACTCTTATTCTCCTTATTTTCCATCTGTATTTCTCTTTATTTCCAAATCGAATACCCCCTTTAAGATAGGGGAGAAGTTTACTGATAATATCTTTTTATTAATGACAAAAAGGGGGGAGAGAATTCCTGAAAGTAAAAAGTACTTAAGTTTACTGTAGAGAGATTAAAAGCAAAAACAAAGGGAGACCTGATACTTGGAATCACATAAAACAGTTATAGTTGACAGTTTTGAAAAATAAATATAAATTTTATCATTAATAAAAAGGAGAAATTGTTAGTGACTTGGATTCTGCTAATGACTCGTAGAAGCTCCTTGATGGAAAGTGCAGAAAAGATAAAAGCTGACTCAAAGCCTAAAGTAACTCTGAAAGGCTCTTCCTGAAGGTTCAAGAATTAGAATCAGATTGATGAAAGATTCATAGAAAGACTCAATTCCAAAAGCTCAAGTTTTGAAGACTTGACGTGATATATTACATATTTTTTATTTTATATCAAAAATAATTTTATAGTTTTTGCATATACTTGATCAGCAAGTAAACTTAAGCTAGAATCACCAAATTCACAAATCGATTTTTGGACATATGATCGACTACCCTTGATCGATCATTTTATTCTCCAAGATCGATCAACCCCGATTGACCATCCTTTATACCATGATTGATCACTTTTTAAACTCCAGACCAACAATCAAATATGATCAATCATCTATGATCGACCATTTTGTTTCTATGATCAATTATTCCATGGATTTTGGAAATCGGAACGTTGGATTTCCATTTTGAACACCAACGGCTCCTTTGAGATCAACCCTATATAAGGGTACCTATGACTCACTGTTTGAGACACACAACCAAGAGATCCATATTCTATTCTCAAAAGAAAAGAAAGAATGATTATTTTGTACGGTATTAAAGTTCTTACAACGTTTCTGCACTCTCGATCTCTCTTCAATACAAAGTTGTCTAGTTATTGAAGTTGCATGTGCTCTTTGTGCTCTACTGCGATCTTCATCATCATTCTCAAGCATATTCTGTACTTAAAGTCTGTAAACTTATGATTTCAAGTTTCATTGCTTAACGATATTTATTTAGCATTTGTGTATAGGTTTAAGTTGTGGATTCCTTTCTGAGAGAGAGAGAGAGAGTCTTCTTTTGGGAGTTGTCCAAGGAAGGGTATATGTAGTAGGGGAGGTTGTGCTACCCTCTGGTTAAAGTAGCACGGGAATAGTGGAAACAGGCTTCGTTGAAAGAGCGAAGGGAAAATCCTAGAACAAGGTTACGGGTTGTGGGTTTTCACCCGATTAGGTTTCCACATAAAATTATTGTGTCTTTGTAGTTCGATATTCTTTTCTCTCTGTGGTTTGTGAATTATTTTTTAATTGGATATTGTTATTGTGATAATTTTATATTGCACAATCTCTCATCCCCTTTTGTGTTGGACTTACAGTTGTCCCTAAAGGGGACTTTGCATATTTAATGCAGTGCATGAATGGGTTCCAATTGGGAGATAATATGCCCTTATACCAGATTGATCCTTCCTATATTGTTGTTGTCGTTCGTATATGTAACTATGTTGGCTCAGCCCAAAATTTTACAAAAATAGAATAGTTTAATGATATAGGTGCCTCCACCCACCTCTCTGAAGAAGAGACCCTGCTACATCAAATGTGTCAAGCCACCCCTCTCTTGGATGAACTATACATGTTGCATATGGCAGATTTTCCCCTTAAGAGAATAGATGATGTCTATCTTACCTCTAACATTAGGCTCAATGATGTTGTTTTTGTTTCTGAGTTTCCTACCAGTCTTCTATCTATCTGTCACATTTGTAAGCTCAGTTGTCGAGCTATATTTGACATTATTTCTTGGGTTTTTCAGGACATACTACCTGGGAGTATAATTGGTGTGGGTTGTGAAGAAGGTGGTGTCTACAATATTTCCCAATAGTTGGGATTACTTCCTACTCTAGAAATCCTTTTTTCTCAGTCTTTTGGTGCTCTCTGCATCATCAAATGGGCCATCCTTATCTTCAGAAGCTTTGTCGAGTCCTTCCTCAGCTCATTCCCACTTTTAGCCTAGAGTGTGAGGCTCGTCAATTAGGGAAGTACCACAAGAGTTCCTTCATCTGGTACCATCCATTTCTAGTCTTTTTGAGTTTGTACATCTTAACTTATGGGGATCTAGTCTTTATTTGATTCTTTTAGATGATTTCTTTCATGTGTCATGGACCTCCTTATTAAAAATAAATTTGGTGTTTTTCATATTATTATTTCCCTTATAAATGAAATAAAGACTTAATTTGGTACCAATATCAAAGCACTTCGATATAATAATGCTAAGGAGTTTCTTTCTCATGACATGCAGTCTTTTCTATCCATACATGGAATCTAACATCAAACCACAT
This sequence comes from Ottelia alismoides, assembly GCA_037367405.1. Lineage (NCBI taxonomy): Eukaryota > Viridiplantae > Streptophyta > Magnoliopsida > Alismatales > Hydrocharitaceae > Ottelia > Ottelia alismoides. The sequence goes on along the minus strand of JAZKJV010000319.1, from coordinate 1,459,015 downwards.
GTGTCCACATACATCCCAACAAAATGGAGTTGATGAGCGCAAACATCGATATATCCTTGACATTGCGCATATCCATATATTATAATGTCCCATCTGCATATTGGGGTGATATTGTTCTTAATGCAATGTTTATTATCAATCATATTCCCTTTACCACCATTGATGAACAAGTACCCATTGAGATCCTTTTTCCAGGAAATATAGTGTTTCATATTCTTCCCAGGGTCTTTGGGTGTGTCACTTTTGTTCATCTGCTCAATCATGTCAAGGACAAGTGGCTACCCGTGCAATGAAATGTGTTATCCTAGGGTCTGTTAGGAATAAGTAGGATTATAGATGCTATAACCCTCAGTCTAGAAAGCAACATAAGTGAAGATGTTATATTCTTTGAGTGCATTCCCTTCTACTTCATATCTAGGACACATGTATCTCACCCACCATCTTACACTACACTTCATCTTACTCCCATTTCGCAAGTTGATCTTTATTGGACTACTACTCCATGGAGAAATATAACTTCTGAGTTGACACCATCTCCTCAGGTATATCCTTCGGTTGAATCCATACTAGTGACACTTTTACATCCATGTATATAGACATAGGTATCGCCAGTGGCCTAGTGACTAATGCAGTTGACCTTTCTATAGCTCAACGTAAGGAGACCAAATAGTGTACCAAGCATCATATCTCTGTTGTTGTGTTCTTCTATGGACATATCCCATCCTACATACTGTTTGGCCAGGAAATCTCCAATACAATTATTCCTCATACTAATACTAAGTCCCTTCATGATTCTAGATGGTAGTTAGTAATTGAAGGAAAGATGCCCGTGTTAATCTTTGAAAATACTTGGAAGCTTCTTGATTCATCTAGCAACAACATGATGGTTGCATCCAGATGGGTGTTCACAGCAAAGTACAAATCAAAGGGTATGTTGCTCGTTACAAGGCTCGACCAGTGGAGAACAAATTCACATGGACCTATGGTGCTGACTTATTCGACATTCTCTTCAGTTTCTCGTCTATCCCACAATACATAATCTCATGGTAATTGTAGTGCAACTTGATCGGACCTTGCATCAACATGATGTAAAGTATGTGTTAATTTGACTTGAATCCTAACCACTTATTGGACTGCTGATATGGTTGATCTATATCCTGACTTCTGATTGGCTGAGAGCTGTTGGGTCAGGATTGCTGACATGTCTGATTTGTATCATGCCTTCTGATTGGCTGAGAGCTGTTGGGTCAGGATTGCTGACAAGTCTGATATGTGTCCTATCTTCTGATTGGCTGAGAGCTGTTGGGCCAGGATTGCTGACATGTCTGATCCATATCTTGTCTTCTGATTGGCTGAGAGCTGTTGGGATGGATTGCTGAATACAGATGGTATTCTTCTGTTGCAGTATAAAAAGGGCTATAGAGGCACCAGATACTGCAATCCTCATTCTGATCATGTTTCTCATCCCATATATTTACCTTCTCAGTACCCTCTGTGATTACATTTTCCTCCAAATAGTGAAACTGATCGTCGCCGCCCAAGGACGTAGCCCATTTACGGGTGAGCCTTGTAAATCCTTGTGTTTGTGTCTTGCTTGTTTGATCGTGTTTGTGTTTGTTTGCTTCCGCAATTCGCAACAAACTGGTATCAGAGCTTCAGGTTCCGTCAGGATCATCCAGCAATATGGCATCGCACAATCTGAAGATCGAGAAGTTCACGGGGAAGAATGGATCCAGTCTATGACAGATCAAGATGAATGATGGAGTAATGAGGACAGTGACAGGAGTACGCCATGTTCCTGATTTGAGGAAGAACCTGATATCCCTTGGAGTCTTGGACTCTAAAGGATATAGGTACAACGCTGAAGGTGGATTCATGCAAGTTGCCAAAGCTGGGATTGTTGTCATCAATGCCAACAAGCAGAAGATCTTGTATGTCTTGTAAGGGTCTACAGTTCCTGGGAGTAAGTTCAAGTGTTGTTTGAACTTGCTCAATATTGATAGTTGACAGTAGCCCCAAGGAGGGGCTGGCGACGGTGCGGTGAAGCTTGGCAAAGCTTCTCTGAGGAGAAATTTTAAGGTGAATATTGTTTATAATTCCTTGATTCATGTTATCTGAATTTCAAGTGGTGAATTATAGTAGTGGTCAATTCTTCTATATGAGAATTCAACCCCGGTGGAGTCTAGCAATGGTTAATTCTACTAGTGAAGAATTCAACCCATGTAGGAGTATAGTAGTGGGCAATTCTACTATATGAGAATTCAACCCCGGTGGAGTCTAGCAGTGGTTAATTCTGCTAGTGGAGAATTCAACTCATGGTGGAGTAATTGTAGTGGTTCATTCTACTATATGAGGATTCAATTCAAGGTAGAGATTGTTAATTTGACTTGAATCCTAACCACTTGTTGGGCTGCTGATGTGGCTGATCTGTATCCTGACTTCTGATTGGCTGAGAGCTGTTGGGTCAGGATTGCTGACATGTCTGATCTGTATCCTGCCTTCTGATTAGCTGAGAGCTGTTGGGTCAAGATTGCTGACAAGTCTGATCTGTGTCCTGCCTTCTGATTGGCTGAGAGCTGTTGGGCTAGGCTTGCTGACATATCTGATCCATGTCCTGTCTTCTGATTGGATGAGAGCTATCCGGATGGATTGCTGAATACAGATGGTATTCTTCTGTTGCAGTATAAAAAGGGCCCTAGAGCCACCAGATACTGCAATCCTCATTCTGATCTTGTTTCTCATCCCATATATGTACCTTCTCAATACCCTTTGTATTACATTTTCCTCCAAATAGTGAAACTGATCGCCGCCTCCCAAGGACGTAGCCTATTTACGGGTGAACCTTGTAAATCCTTATGTTTGTGTCTTGCTTGTTTGATCGTGTTTGTGTTTGTTTGCTTCCGTGATTCGCAACAGTATGCTTTCCTATTTGCTTATTCAAGATATTGTATACATATAGCAACCATCCAACTTCGAGGCTCGAGGGGAGGGGTGTAAGGCCATACTTATGGACTCAAGAAGAAGCCTCACTCCTGGTTTCAGAAATTATCATAAGTACTAGAGAATCTAGACCTCACCAGATCATCGGTAGATCATTCTTTATTTCTAAGGAAGAACAGAAAGACTATGCTATGTTTGTCTATGTGGATGATATCATCCTCACATGAGATGACTGTGACAGAAATATAGAAGTGAAGCAACTAACAAGATAGTTTGTGATTAGAGACTTGAGGGCACTAAGACATTTTTGAGGGGTTAAAATAGCTAGATCCAAGAAAGAACTAGTTATGTCTTAATGAAAGTATGCTACTGGATTGCTTCAGAAAACATGGATGCTAGGATCGAAGCCGTCACAAATACGCATGGATCCTATGGGACACATCTATAAGCCAAAACATATTGGTTGATACAAGCGATTCGTGTGCAATTTATTATCATTTACCATCACTCGACCGGATATTTCTCTTGTTGTTGAGAAACTGAGTCAATTCATAAACTCTCCTACTTCAGCTTACTTAGATGCATGCTAATGGTCCAAAGGTACATCAAGTCCTCTCCATGTAAAGGTATATTGTTCACCAAAGGTAACAGCTTCAATTTCATGGCCCATTCAGATGTGGATTATGTAGGATGCAAGATAGGTAGAAAATCCACTATAGATTTTGCACTTATTTGGCATAAGTCTAATTACTTGGAGAAGCAAGGAACAAGTAGTGGTTTCTCATGCAAGTGCTGAATGTGAATACAATACCATGGCTGATGCAACAGTAAAATTAGTATGTAGTTTTGATATGTACTTACAAATCTTCATATCACTCCAATATTTTCATGGAGCTCAAATGCGATAACCATGCAACACTGCATATATCCAGCAATCCCATGTTTCACGAACATACCGAACATATGAAAGTTGCATGCCATTATGCTAGATATCTAATACGGAGTAGGCTGCTTCATACTTACAATGTACCATTTACAGACTAAATAGTAGATATGTTCACCAAGCCACTCGTGTGCATACAATTCGGAAATGTTACAACAAGCTGAGCACGATTGATATGTACGCTCCTACTTGAAGAGGAGTGTTGAGTACTTCATTGTAAACCCTAAACTTAAGGGTATCCCTGTCAACTCACTATATAAGAGTCGACTCCTTCTGTAACCTTAAACCTATCGAAAGGAACTCACTATATAAGAGTCGACTCCTTCTGTAACCTTAAACCTATCTAAAGGAGCCCTAAAGTGATCATTCTACTAAAAGAAGCAATTTCTTTTAATTTTGACATAATTAAACTATGATTATCCGAGGAGCCTTATTATTTTTAACATGTCTTTAGATAGTTGTAGTTACAATACTTTACATCAATATCATTGGCATATACAAAATAGTTCTTCCAATTTTTGCTTTAGTGTCCATCTTTTGGGTCCACCTTTGTTAAAAACATTTATGCTAATCGGACTGAGTAAAGATTTAGGGTTATTTGTGAAGTTACTTAATCGAAGGCCTTCGCTTTTTAAAGTTACTTTTAGTTCCTAATAGTTTGTTTACTTTTTTATTTCCTTGATGAATTTATCAAGTTATTTAACAAGTCTTTCAATGGTAGAATTTTATCAACTAGTTCTGATTCTAATCTAAGAATATTCATTTTAAACTTATATGCTTTATTTTCTAACAGATTTTTCTAAAAACTAGTTTATTTGATTGTTTTCTTATGTAAGCCTCTTGTTTCATGTTTTACTTGCGTGTAAGAATCAAACAATCCATTAAAAACTTATAACACTTCTCTATAACTAGAATTTGTTACCTCAACTTCAATTGTCATTAATTTGAGCCATGTTGATCTAAGCTAGAAATCATATTCGCATTCAGGTGAGTCATCACAAGTAGCTTGAAATGCTTTTTTTAATATCAAGAACTTCTCCTTTTTGTAACTATTTTCCCTTTTCCTTTACCCGATTCATTTTTAGAAGGGTACGATCTTTGTTACTATAACCATTCTTCTTACACTCATAGAAGATGACAAATTGTTCTTTACCATGATTCTTCTTTTTAAAGCTTCTTTTGTTATTCAAAAATCTTTTGCACTTTCTTGTGAAGAGTGGCATATCTTTGTCATATTATTCTTTAGTTTCTGATTCTTCAACTTTGAAAGCTCGGTTCCTTGTTTATTTTTCTATTGATGCTTTCTTATTCTTCTTCTTTACTTCGCATATCATCAGATTTCCAAATTGATTGTAACAAGCCCGCTTTAGGCCAATCCAGATCTGGTCCAAATGTTCCTATGCAAGGAGTTAATATCTAAATGTATCATTTCACTTAGACAAGGTCAGTCATCGATCGAAAATTGCAAACAATACCATGTGGCTAATCATAACCAATCATAATATGTAAATGTTTATATAAAATATGAAACAAAAAATTAAGATATAAACTCATTTTTACTTAGTATTTGCAGCCAAATTCACCAACTCTTATCACCCTATGGAATTCCCTTTCTTATATAATGCAACATTCTTTGAGGTGAGTCACAAATTTTGAGTGAGCTAAAGCTCGCCCAGTAAAGCAAATGTGGAGGCTATATCAAGACGAATAGAGTTAGAACCAACAACTCAACGAATGTCATTTCTGATATTTATTAACAGATTATGTAATCACATAAGTCCAGTAAGCATGTTCTAAAGCCTTTTTTGACATAATTATCTAAGCATAAGCGGCATAATGCAATAGCATATATATATAAACAATATAGAAGATATTATGACATTATCTACTAACAACATAATCAATTACCAATAAGAGCATTTAGAAAAAGAAAATAATCATGAATCAACATATCACTAAGAAATGGACCACAAAACAAACAAGTATAACTAATAAGTATGCTATAGAAAAGAAATAGAAGTTGTACTTAATCTCTTTCTTTATTAACAAGTCATTAATCATACTTTGGTTGTTTAGTATGCAGAAAAAGAATACAACCATGTTATTAGTCTACCACACACCTAATCGCATTCTTCTTACACTTACTAGACGTGATTGAGTTGCAACTCAAAACTTTATTACATGTTATAGACACACCATTATGGTTTCAAGTTGGTGTTGGTCACTTCGAGGCTATACACAGTGACTAAGTAAGCAACACTTGTCACATGATATATAGCACAAGTGTCACGAATATATGTATCATCCTTTAGTGCGATCTAATCTCGGTTTCAATGCCTATTACAAGTTCAAGTTAAGCCACCAATCAATCTACCCAACACCGCTCAGCTTCATGACTTCTTTGGGTTATTATCTTTATGTTAGTCCAAGTGCTTAAGTGAAGTATCCCAACTTAATTGTAATGTTATTCTATAAAGATAGTGGAAAATTGTCCCATAACTTAAAGAATCTAAATTCTAAGTGGTATGTCTCTGAGTTACTCAGATAGCTCAGGGGCAGGGGTCTTCTATGCATTGGTGTCGCAATACATCTAAGTTCTTGTCTCTACTTTGAATGACTGCATTTAAGCAAATACATTTTACTAAGGACAAAATGTCCACAAAAACTACAAAACGTAAAGCATATTGGAGAATCATAAAACATCTCCAAGCCGTCACAAAGTATCTCAATTCATATTAGCAAGGAACAATGTTTTGTATCTCACAAAGTTTATAAACACATCAATATTTGTAGATCCAGAAGCAATAGTTAGAAATACATTTTGTATCTCACAAAGTTTTCAAGGAACTCAAAATTCAACAATTCATAGTAAATTATCATAAAGTGAAACTTTAAATAGTCGTACTCTGATGATGGAAGTGACATAACTTTATTCAAATCTCAAGTCAAGGTAATTATTCTTTTCTGAAATATATTTAGTCTATACATACAATCTTGTATCAACTTATCTTATTTAGACCCAACACTATAGTTCATGATAATGTTATCGTTCCAAATATTCGACAATATCCAAACCATCATTCAAGAAATCATATGCCAATTACATTACTTCACCCTAACAAACTACAAATATTATGATCTACATCGAGAACATGTAAATCTACCCATCATAAATCATATGAAAAATAAGAGAATCCTAGTTGTACTTGGTTATATTAAAACATTGGTAGTTCAAGAAGAATAACAAGAGAGATTGTGATCTTTACCATAGGAAAAAATCATTCCATTAAATTACTATGAGTTGGGCACCTTTTCTTCAAGTTTTTTTCTTCAATCAATGATGGGAAGGCATTTTTTTATGGGGGAGGACAGATATCCAACCCTAAGAATGTTATACTTACTTTTCTTTATACAGAAAATATGATGGTGATTGAATCCTAATGAAAATTATTGTCACCCCATTAAATCCATCATTATCTCCATCTTTCTTTTTTTTTAAAAAAAATAATTTATTTATTTTCTTCACATTAGAAGTTAACAACTAAGATAATCAAATTAAATATAACCACGATTTTATTTTTGTCCAATCAATTTCTTTTTTTATACATTTGTTATCCACAATTTTAATTTGGATTGATATTATATCAACGGGCTATCTTGATAATATCTAACAAGATCTGTTCGTGGCCTTTTTCAATCTGTTTCATGTAATTGAATTTTGTATCAAGTAAGCGGATTCGCTAACATTTCTGAAATATTACACATACCATCCTTCTTGATGTTATCAATATCACTCACTTCTCCTATCAGAGTGACCTTTTGTTCCTGATCAATTGTGAGAGAGTCGATGAGCTTTGCTTCCAGCTATCCTAGTTGAAGTTCTTCTCAAGAGCTTTTAGATTATTCACAATCTTGGTGAGCCTTGTATATACCTCATCGATGCTCTTTTCATGTAACATTTGAAATCTCACAACTTTCGTGGTGATCGATGAGCATTGTCTCTAGACTTTTTACTTTCTTGGTTCCTGGTAAACACGGAAATCGATGGTCTTAAGTTCAACACAAAGCGTGAACTCAGTCGAAGTGTCGACCAATCAAAATCCGTATTTAATCAACAATTAACCCACACTAAGATCAATAAACTAGAACTAATGCGGAGTTAAAATTTATTTTTAACTCTACATAAAAGATGTATAGGTGCAAGTATGTAGAGAGTTCGAACACAGGGAGCAAGCAGGGTAATTCACGAAAATGTATGCACGAGTGTGTGTGTGATGTGTGGAGTGTCTACACTAAGCAAGCAAAGAAAGGAAATTTTTGTGGGTTTTTAGTTTTTAACCTTTATTTATTTATTTTTTTAATTTTATATTTTTGTATTTTGATTTTTAATTTACTGATTTTTATATTTTCTTTTTATATATTTTTTTTTCTTTTTCAATATTGGAAAGTAAAGACAATATAATAGAAGGCAAGCTAAAATATTTATAAAAATGTGCAAAAATACTCAAAAATTCAGAAATAAAATGTTTTTGGTATTTTTAAGAATTTTTACTGTTTTTGTGATTTTTGGGAGTTTTTCAAGGTGTTTTTGATATTTTTAAATACTGAAATAAGAGAAAACAGTGGAAATAGGGCTGGCTGTGAATAAGATGCAATTTAAAAATAGCAACCAGTACTCAAAATGTTTCACACTATTTTTCTAATGAAAAGAACAAAATAAGGGACAAACAGAAGCTGAGTTTGTATTTTTTTTGAATTTTTCTACTATTTTATATATTTTTTTGAAGTTTTTGAGTGTTTTTAAATTTTTAGTGTTTTTCTTTTGAGATTTTTAATGATTTTTGGACTGACACTAAAATATGATAAAATAGACACTAGGTAATTTTTTGGAATTTTTAGAGGTGTTTTAATATTTTTTTGGTATTTTCTAAGCTAGACAGTACACAAAAAGCAAGTTTTTGATTTTTAATAAATATAAAAATAAAGTAAAATAAAAAACTAAATAGATGGCGTCAAAGTACACGTGTCCAGATACTTAAGTCTATTTTTGTGAAATTTTTGGACTTAAAAAGATAGGTCAAATAATTAGAGCAAACATCCAAACATTAGACAGTCCTGACAGGGGTATATGTGCAATATCTAAAACATCCAGGGGCATACATGCAATCTTCCACAAAAATATACACTGAATATTTAATTTATAGCATCAAAATGCAATTACAAAAGCCGCCTGGGCCTCTTAGCAATTTTCCCACCAGGGCGCGTGACTTGCACGCGCCTGGCGAGGACTGAAATGTAATATTACGAAACCCTGGGGGCCTACTTGCAAAATAACCAAAAAGTTTACACTTAATGCCACAGTTTTGGTACTAAAATGAAATAAGCAAACGACCGAGGGTGTCCTTGCAAAATGCCCACACCTCACGTGTACAGGTCACGTGAGGTGACGTGGCGAAGGACCTAAGTGCAAATAAGCAAAGTTCGGGGGTCTCTATGCAAATATTACAAAATTTTTACACTACAGACAAAAGTTTAAATACTAATAAATAAATACAAAAAGCGCAAGGGGTCATGTGCAAAATACCCTATGTGCGTGATCCGACGGCTGATGGCAAGCCACTTATACACGTGGCGCTTGATGGACGGCCGATGTCGCTTCGCTCGTGGACGTCTGGGATCAGATCTCGGCTGAGATCGACGGTGGTTGGGTCTTCAAGATCGGACGGTCCACGATCTGTCTGGAGATCCTCCTCGATCCAACGGTGGCGAAGCCCGGAGCAAGAACAACGACGAACTCCGGCGAGCCGAGGTTCGCCGAGGTCAAGCTCCGTCTCCGGCGAGCGGTTTGGCTTCAAAAGTGGGCTGGAGGCTCCTCAGGTCTTCGTCTCTCTCCTGGAGGCGTCAAAATACCGCGGCGGCGGCCGAGGTGCTCAGGCGAAGGTGGCGGAGCTGGGAAGCTCGGCCACTGTCCGGCGAGCGTCAAAACTCGCCTCCAGGCGCTTTCGTTCGTGCTTTGACCTGCAAGAATGGTCAACGGGTCCAGGGCAAACTGCCTGGACCCTTGGATGGTCGGGGAAGGGCGTGGTTCGAGATATGGATGCACGGCCGGAGGTGCGCTCGGGCCAAGGTGCGTGATCGGGCGATTTGGGTGACGGAACTTCGAATCTTTTTGGGGTTTTTAATCCTAAGGCTAGCAGGAATAAAATGGTGCAAAGAAAAGAGCGGGGGGACGCCCTCAATGGCCGGAGCCAGAGGAAAAAGGGTACCTCGACGCCGGCTGTTGGCGGAGGTGGTGGAGGCTCCCTCGACTTCGAACGCCTGGGCTGAGGAGCTGGCGATGGAGCTGTCACCTCCAAGGAGCTCAGGAGCACAAGGGCGGCGCTGAAGGGTGGACCAAGGGGACTCGATTTGAATTCAAAGTAGGGGGGTTGGTTTTATGCGGTTTGACCTAAGGTGACAGGGGTCCAAAGATCAATGAATATCTTGCAAATCTTGGGTCCAAAGACCAAGATTAAGCTTGGGCGAGTTAGGTAGATGGTTGGTGGACAATGTTGCAGAAGGATGCAACACGAAAAGATGAAAGAATTGGCCTGGAAAAAGCCAAAAAGATGGCTCAAAAACCAAGCCTGACACGGGCTACAGGGGTAGGGAGACCAGTTGACTGGGGTCAACTGTTGACGCCTCCTGGTTGGTCCACGTGGACCAACCAGGAAAAACCCTGAGTTATTATTTTGTTAATTCATTTAAAAATACTAAATGGCCGAATTAATTAAAAGTTAAAAAATAAAAAATGCTTAAAATTTTATGTAGTATTTTATTCTGATTTTTATTTATTTTTATGAGATTTATTTTTACAAGTCACCTTTTTAACCCTATATAGGTATAATACCTATGTATTTTAGTATTTTATTTTTATTTGGTGTATTTTAATTTCTTTAATTTTGTTTATACTTTTATAAAGTTAGAAAATACTTTTATACATATGAATATATTTTTATTTTATTTTTCTGATGTATTTTGTATATTAAATAAAATATAAAGGTAGTTTATATAGGTATATATACTGGTAATGTACCTATGTATTGAATACATACAAGTATTTTATTTTTAATTTTATTTATGTTTTTGTTCTAATTTTAATATTCACAATTATTATAAGTAATATTTACAACCTTATAAAAATATAAAAATATAAAAATAACGAATAATTAATAAATTGAATATTTTAATAGGTACAAGTATACAATGTGGGTCCAAAAGTCAACTTTCAAACCGTAGCTCCGCCAAATGCGAAACCACCGCCATTAATTAGATTATTTTATTCTATATACAATTAAAGGTGAGTACACTGCATTTGGAGTTGTCAGTTGTGAGATACGGGTCTGGAAAGTTGGGATTTTGGATTTTTATTCAGACCATAACTTTTTGTCTGTACATGATTTTTCTGTGAACTCAATTTTGTATTTTTCTTTATAAAATTATCTACAACTTTCATGTACAAGGTTTATTTATTTGATGTACAAAAAGTGGAACCAAAAATAGGTCCCAAAATGAATAAAGAATGAATAGATTGTATAGGTATTTTCTCTGTATTTCTGACCTTATCTCCCCCTACTTTATTCCTTGTCGACCTATTCATCAAGATGCCTAGGTCTCGGGGGTTTTAGGTCATAAAATATTTACAATATTTTATTCTTTTTCTTTTCTTTATTTATTCTATAATTTTGGCCTTAATTACAGTAATTTATACACTGTTTGGATGCACATGCATGAATGCTAAGATGCTTGATTTAAGGTTATTTACAGGTATTTACTAGGGTTTTTGGTGCCAAAATGATAGAATAAAGATGATGAAATGTGGATTCATCAGTTCCTTCATAGGTGACCAAGAGAGTCTGTCATATTTAATAAGCATCCTTTCTAAGAAACATGGTTGTATTCTTCAAATGAGAGAGTGCAACAAAGAATATCCACAATTTCGACATCCTTATATTATTTCATTTGATTTTCAAAAGTCTTCTCAGCCTTCAGCGAAAATTAACATCATGAAGACTTTGAAGTGCAATTCTAAAACTTATAGTCATATGACTTCATTCGGATAGTCTGGTAAGAATATTATTATCGTCGAAGTGAGATGCTTAGAGACAAAAAAATCATGCAGTTGTAGAACTAACTACGTGTCTTTTATGTCATCTTACAAACCAATTGGTATGCTTATCTGTTTGACAATTCTCCGATACCAAATGAAATGGATTAGTAGCCACAAGAAAGGGGTTGAATTGTGCAATCAAAAAATACATATTTAAAATCTCTTTTATAAAAATACAATGACTTTAACATAAGAACTCAAGTGAGCAAAAACCATGACTTGGAACAATTCATAAGATTCTCCCTTGCGCTACCACTAAAGTCACGTGTTCACTATATCTTATTACTCTCACTGCGTGTAATAACAACGTTTATACAGCATGTAACTTCTCTTGAGCAAAACTCAAGAAAACCTTTTAACACAACTCAGATACTTACGATATTAAAACTAGAAGAGCCTTTAATCCTGAGGAAAATTCGAAGAGGTCGTATTCGTGCAATCATATTCGCCTCATACGACGAACTTATTTTTTGTTAAGTACCGTAAGAGAGCTGACCCTTCAAAAGGTGGCTTTATCCAGATCAGAAGCTGCCTTTTGAAGAGGCGGCTTCAAACTGAAGCCGCCTCTTCAAAATACAGCTTTCTGGGCAAATAGCCAGAAAAACAGCAAGTCATGGTTCTCTGTGGCTTGTTGTTTGTCTGTCTATATATGCAACTTTTGGATCATTAAAAATTTAATGCCTACATATGAAATGATCAAGGGAAAATGGAACATAAAATTTATGATTCATTAACCATAACCAATTTAAGAGTTATAAGATTTACATAAACAAGGTCCAATATCCGTGATACAAAAAAGTGCATACAACAATCCCTAGTCATATGTACTCCAAAAAAACACTAGTCATCCATATAAAACCTCCTATAACATCACATGCCCCATCTCCTTCGAATGTATTGGCACTCTGCAGGTGCTTGTTGAGGAAGTGTCGTAGATGGCTCCACTGGGAAGGAAGATAATAGATTGTCACAATTAATTGCTCAATTTGTGAGATTTCTTTGCCAATTGTTTCATCATAGTCCAAAAGAGGTAATGGTGAATGGTGATGCGATTGTCCAGGCTCTCTATGTGGCCTTTCACTCATCGGTGCAGGTGGAGTTCGTTGTATTCTCTTAGACTCGCATTCAGCAATAGGAGTTTGATATTCGGCTCCCGAAGCATGTATGTCCTTGATTTGGCTCTATGCTCGTCCTTCCCGTGGTCTGCGTACACATCCATGTCCTCTACCACGTCCATGTCTCTGTGAAGACGTACCCTCGATCGGTCTTCCCACCTCATCGTCTTCATCTTCATGGAGTCCATCCCTGAATTGTCCCTAGATAGAGTCATCAAAAAGGCATCGAGCATCTGTCACCACTTGGATTACATCCTTGTTTGGTCCCACAAGGCGAACGATCTCATCTAATCGTGTTACCTGTAAAATGAAAAAAGATGACAATATCTCTTATAAAGAAAAATGAGATGTTATCTATGGAATTTGCGTTGACATACCACTATGTCGATCACACATCAATGCCTCCCTATAAATCATCGTGTGATGTAGTTGTACCATGCCATATAATCCTTAGATAGGTCTTCACCTCCATGGCCAATGTGTGTGGTAGGAAACACGCACTCATGTTGATTTTTCCACATATGCACATAAATTGCATGGAACTGTACCCAATCGACAGATGTCTTCCCTCGAAGATCAATGCTGTGAAGATGTGTAGATGTGTCGCACTGGACTAGGATCTCTTGGACCGCACCGAATTGGCGTAAGACTATGTCAAGCACATACAACTCCACAATGCAAAAAAGTATTAGTGGTTCCCTAGCAGTGTATAGATCCTAGGCTTCTAGGAAATATGGAGGTAGAGAGCTCATGATCTCAGCAGGTGTACGGTTTCCATATAATCTGTTATGTAAGCAGTGTCATGAAAAATAGTAAATAAGATGATAAAGACTATTTACCGTTACCTGATCAGGAGTCTAAAGATCAAAGCCATCTCTGTAAGATCGTGCAACATGGGTAGGCTCGGATGTCACGTCAAAATCCGTATGCCAGCGGCAACCTAGGGGACTACTACGCGTCTACGTACCACCACCACTATGTAAGGAAATCACTCCTAGATAAAGGATAAGCGATCCACTAATCTCCACGGCATCTGCCCTCGATGCCACATACACGTGTCTATACAGGTAAGCTAAACACGCAGATCTCCAGCTATAAGCTCCACATGTCTCCAGATCTTCCAATAGTGGTAATTAAATCAAGGACACCTCATTTCATGACTTGTCAAGAAAAACAATCCCTCCAATCAACTACAAAATGTAAGATCGTGTGTGTCTAGTAAACATATATATGTCTGCATCTGCAAGGAGTTAAGAGAAATGCTCCTGAAGCCATGTCATCCGTAGGCAAGAACCATCAATATCCGGCTTATGTGGTCGCATACCTAATAGTCTCTCACAAAGATCCTCCCAGCTTGGCGAAGTCATCTGAGCAATCATAGTGTGCCCATCTAACATCAATCCCAAAAAAATTGCAACATATTGCTGCAATAGACAACCCAAACCGCCTTATCTGACTTATGCACATGAAAATTGTAATGTCGCTTGATGTGAAACATCTTCACAGAGTAGACCAAGTCAGCCTTCGACTTAAATGTCATCCCGTTCCTCGGCTCCTCTGCAATACCAAGTCCCTCTCTGGCACTGAAGGCATCCTCCTCATTTCTTATATAGCCATCACTACCGCAGACATTGTAAAATGCTACATCATACACAATGTGTGCCTTAGATTCCTCATCATTTTCCAATTCATCTTCCATGTCATTCAACTCCAACTCTTCATCAGTGCTCACCTGATCAACTTCCCTAGTAATTGTATCGTTCATATCAAAGGTAGCAATAACATGAGCTCGAGTTACAGGTGAAGAAGCTCAGGTGACATTCGGTGATGAGTCCTTTTGATGAGTTACATACAAAATTGGACGGTATGATGAACCCATCATTCCTACATATTCAACATCTTGTATGTCATTATCGTACTCTACATTCGCGAGATAACTATTTTCGTTCCCCTCCAGTTTGTGAAACAATTTTAATTCACTGCACTGTGTAGATTTGAGCCAGAATAACGACATGAACTTTTCAACCAAGACATCAAACTTCATATTCAGAACTAACTTCAACGGTTTCATACGATCACCTTGATAAGCTGTGTCCTTCCCAAAATTTTGAATCCTCCAACCAAAGTGACAAAAGCACAATATTTCCATGGACATCTTATATGTATCGAGAGACAATCACATCATGAACAACCACAAACTAGGGTGAATGCTATGGGTGAAAAGCTGCAAAATCACTGATGAAGGACACGTCAATGGAGGAGAATGGCCTAGGTAGAGGAGGCGTGGACGAAGGAGGATGCGCCTGGTGGAGGAGGCATCGACGACGGCAAAGAGGACAAGGGAGATGGGAGGTGAGCAGGGTGCGGTGGGAAGCAGGGGCTGCGGAAGGAGGAAAGAGCAGGCAAGAGAGGGGGAAGGACTCCACGTTCTATTTCTTATTGAACAAAAGTTGCCTTTTGAAAGAGCGGCTTTCGCTAGAGCCGTTTCTTCAAAAGACGACTTTGTCTGATACAAAAGCCACCTTTTGAAAAGACGGCTCCCTCACAATACTTAACAAAAAATAAACATCGTTGTATGAGGCGAATATGATGGCAAGAAGACAGCCTGGACGAATTTTTCTCCTTTAATCTTCTTTACATAATTCTTTCTTCCCCTCTCCATCTTCATGGATATAGCAAGTTGGAAAATGTTTTCCTCCACGTGGGAAAATACTACATAGACCTTCCACCCTTGAACGGTCTCTTCGTCTCTTTCTAATCCCTCCTCCCTGGCCTTTGATTACTTGACCAGATGAAATATATATATATATATATATATATATATATAGAGAGAGAGAGAGAGAGAGAGAGATTAACGAGGCTGCCCCTTGAGGGCAACCAACATGGCTGCCCCCGCACAGTTTCGACGCTTTTTTTATTTTTTTTTAAATATCGCCATGTATATTCATCCCTATATCCCTCCTACATGCCATTCGAATTTCGTCAGAAATAGAGGCTCCTACAGCCTCCATCGAGACAGTCATTTTTTAACGGTAATAGGATTTTTAAATCGACACCATCTCGATGGAGGCCGTAGGAGTCTCTGTTTCTGACGAAATTCGAATGGCATATAGGAGGGATATAGGGATGAATATACATGGCGATATTTTTCAAAAAAAATAAAAAAAGCGCCGAAACGGCGCGAGGGCAGCCATTGTTGGCTGCCCGCAAGGGGCAGCCCCATTAATCTCATATATATATAGAGAGGATAGGGAGCCTCCTCTCAAGAGGAGGTAACTTCCCTCCTCCTTAGTGAAAGAGGAGGCAATTTTTTTATTTTTTTTGAAAAATGTCACCGTAGATTTTCATAATTATATCCCTCTAATATGTCATTCAAATTTTGTCAGAAACAGAGACTCCTACGGCCTTCATCCGGAACATGTAAAATACAACAAATCTGTGACCGTTAAAAAATGAATGTCTGGATAGAGGTCGAGGAGTCTCTGTTTCTGACGAAATTTGAATGACATATTAGAAGGATGTAATTATGAAAATCTACGGTGACATTTTTTTAAAAAAAAATAAAAAATTTGCCTCCTCTTTCACAAGGAGGAGGGAAGTTACCTCCTCTTGAGAGGAGGCTCCCTATCATCATATATATATATATATATATATATATAATTTTGAATTGTTTTTTAAATCTCGTTTTAATCCTTTGACCATCATCTCTAATGATTTGACCCACGAGCACAAGTGTTAACATCATGTAACTATAAAATAAATAGGATTGCATGCTATTGACAGAGTTCAAAGGGACACATCCATTGGATTCCACATGCTTCAAGCCTTCAACACAACTTTGGATTAAACTCGGGGGTGGATTTTATCCGAGAAAATTTACAGCTTTCCTAGCAAACGTTTATTTGCCAAAATAAAAGAGCAATTTCATTACATGCCCACCAGACTACAATCACGACCATCACCAGACAACCAAATGAAAACTGCTGATTGTATAAGCAAATTTTAACAATTAGACTATAGCAGTATTCAATATAAACTACATTTACAAAATATGATTAATATATTCAAAATGAAATTTAGCACAGCAACTCGAATGGTTCGGGATGCAGGTTGTGTTCTCGACTCCATTCAAAGAGGGCATAGTTCCTGAGGGAGTATTATCTTCCGACTAGATAATCTCGCTAACCAAGATACCTGAAATCGCATTTGCAATCCTTCCCAGATACACAGCGATTGCAAAGAAATTATTGACTTCGACTAATACACGAACAAAGCATGATAACTGCACCATTGCTGGGGCAAAATTGGCACAATACAACTTAGACATTCACATGCTGCAAAGTTTCCGCAGGCTGGACTTCTGATGCATGGTAAAGGAAGAACCTGCTTCCGAGAGCATGAACGTTGCTGAAATGGCTACTACTTCGGTCGTCTGCGATAAGGATATAATATGTCGTCAACATTGTCTTTGATATAGTTTCCCACCCTATAGAGATTTCTGGCAACCCCTGAAGCAATTAGACCAGCATTCCTAGAGAACCTGCATGCCAAATGGATTGTAAAATCTGAATTCCGAAAAAACCGTAGGAAAAATAGAGAGATGTGTCAACACTTCAAAATTAGATACTTGCCTGCCAAGAAATTCCTGGCCAACAGAATGCGGTGGCTTTGCGAGCTGCGGTTGAGTGTGGACTGCACCATCTATAGTGAAACAGATAGAAGTCCTTTAGTATAGTGTGATTGTTTAAAATGTCTAGCAAAATATATCACTATGACATGTGTTATCCAACGGATTATCATCATAAACCTGAAGATTATCTCATTGGTAGGAGTTTATGATCTGGGCAATCCAATTGCCAATAATACTCTTATGTTTTCTCATCTGATCTACAACTTCCCAGGTGGTGTAGCTCTTGGCGAAGAGGCTCCTCTGTCTACTCGCTTCTCATTTGAAATCCCTCTTCCAACGGCATCTTTTAAAATAACATGCGCTCAGTTTGACATACCTTTGCTGAATTGTCTTAAGATGAAAGGGGACATGTCATGGTTCTTTACTGAGGAAGAAATAGAAGCAGACACGGAGAAATCCGTGCTTGAGGGATAGTTCATCTTCATTGACTCCGTATACAGCTAAGTACTAACTCCAACGAAGGAAGCTTTTCAGGTATTCTCCGTTGTAGATGATCACATACCAGCATCTTCTTGTGCACTGGCAGAGGAAAGGGTTGTATGTGCTAACTTACTCCCGTTGCTACATGGTTCTTTCACATAGAAATCTGGATGGACTTTTGTTTCCGTCCAGCTAGGGTAATATGAGAGAGAATCAAACATCATGAGATGTCAAATCAAGTTGCACACTGAATCACCTAAGCATCAGTTAAGGAATGACATCCTACTCACTCTTTGGATCTATACGTCTTAAATTCTATCTCACATCTACACATTGTGTTGTAACAGCTTGATGGTGTGATCAAGATTGAGAATTTCCATCCCCACCTCACAGATTCCAATGGGAGTTGAGCCTTCAGAAAACAAGAGAAGTCGTCTCCACCTAAACTTTCATACTACATTGAGATCACAAAAATTCACAGACCTCGATCCTCCAATAGAAAATTGTCACCCAACAACTTGTTTTACAAGAGACTATCGGGAAAACAGACTTTTCATAACTATTTGTAATAGGAATAATGGCAAGTGATGCAATTAAGATAGTTAAATCAGGTATTAGCGCAGATATCAAAAGATTTGAAAAAAGAACACTAAGAAAGTTATAGATTTCATGCTTATAAGGCTGATTAAAACAATTAACCTCCTTCAACAAAGTTATAACGAGAATATGCAATTGTTTACTATTCCCAGCATACCTTCCTTGCTATGAATGTGAGCAGGGACATGACCGACATCAGTTGCCTGTTTGTCTACCAGAAGCTGCAAGTTTTTCAATTTTATATGGTGGTAAGCATATCTAGATCACCACTTATAAATAGCACGTATACCATATTCAACAAAATCTTGGGTATGAATAAAAGGATGTTTACATGCATGCAAAAATAAAAGGAACAGGTGTTAAAGTATCTTCAACAATCTCATTATTTAAACTTTGATTGTTGGGGCAAACAAAGAAGTCTGATAGCACCAGATACAAGATCCATTCATCGCAAAGAATTTACATATGTCAAAGGGAAGTACAAAAGTACATCTCAAAGATTTCATTTTTTATAACGTTGTATTGTTATACAGTTGTCATGCCATCCTCACATAATGAAAAATCGGGATGCAAATAAGCAATTGATTTTTTTTAAATCACTATAAGTAGCTTAATAGGCGCTTAAATTTAAAGCCTCATGTCTCCATCACTTTATCTTACTAGCAAGATAATACCTAGCACCAGAAAAATATTGTTACCCAAAATAATATGTAACATTTTCTTTTCTGTTGAGGGATTAATAGAATGGACATAAAACAATCTATTATTCAAGACGCAACTTCAACATTTAATATTTCAGATATAATTTAGGATTTTTATCAATTGTGCCCCTATGAGATATTGCAATTCAGTTATGCCCCTCCCTTTTTTGGAATATCAATTGTGTCCCAACTTCTTGATGTTCTATCACTTGTGCCCCTCCGTTACTTTAGCCGTCAATAAGTTGAACTTAACCATGATTTTTTCAAACCATGGTGAGGTTAAGAGGGGCATAACTGTCCAAACAATCCCCTCACCCATCCTCCTATGTCCCATCCTCCTCGCTGCACGCGGCCTCCGGCCTCCTTCGTCGTCCTCATTGATGCACACAACCAATTGTGGCGCTTCAAGTGACCTTGTTCTCGGAACAAGGTATTGTCGTGAGCATCACCGCGCTCCACCTCGCCATGGACACTTCCTCCATTGGCCAATTCATGCGAACACGGGCTTCCATGTGCAAGTTACCGGGAAGGGAGGAAGAGGAACCCCCTTCCCACGACAGAAACAGGCTTTGGGAGCCCATTGGGTTGTAGAGCCCCCTCTTCATGAAGATCAAACAGATGAGGGACTTCTTCTACAGTTCATCTGATGTCGGAGAGCATGGTTGGACGTCGTACATACCACGTTTCACCTCATCACAACAAAAAATCGAGGAGCTGCGGAAGTGGGTCGCAAGCCGAGCCTCTCACAGTACCAGTGGTGCACGTATCTCCTCATTCACGCCGACGATGGCACTAGTATGGACATGCCTCGTACGAGGAAGCACATCCACAGACATGAAAGAGTTATCGATAGCCATCAACTATCGTGCGAGGATCGACCCTCCCTGAATGGAACGCGCAAATATGTCATTTGTCAGCAATCTACCTCTTCTAAAGAGCCACAACAATACCTTCACACGAGTTGGAACCTTCCACTTCCAGATCCGCCCGCAATCCACCCTACATCCCCCAAGATTAAAAATCACGGGGCCCATCAGAGCCCTATAAGCCTTCCCAATCGAAAATGAACCATCACGCCAGACCCAGTAATACCGTCCTTCCATGGACCCAGCTACCTCCTCGAGCTCCACAAGCATAGTTAGAATCTCCTCCACCCGTCGCATGTGTTCACTAAATCGGTCGTACGGGCCGCATATGCGGCCGCATATGCCCGTGCGGCGTGCAGACCGCACCGATTACTTGAATCAGTGCATTATGCGCCCTCCCCGCATATGCGGCCCGCATATGCCCCGCATACTGCTCCAGCAGGTCCAACTTTTCAATCTTCTCATTCAGGTCCTTAATTCTGTAACTCTGCCTCTTCATTCAATTGTTAGAATATGACATGCATTTCTATACAATTGCAATGCATTATACCATTATGTATATGCAATGTTTTATGTTTTTCTCATGTATTATTTTCACGAGTATATGCAATGTATCGTCGAATATTTTTTAGATATGTCGATTGAGGTTTTGCTCATGTAGTGAATATATGTATATTGAAGTTTTGTTATTACGAATCATATAATGTAAAGTTTTTATGGTAAATGTTTTTTTTGTGATTAAATATGAGGCAATTAAAAGTATATATGCACACCCATCTAACATGAACCATTTTTCTTAGATCTTCTTTATTAGATACATAACTTCAGTGGTAATGTTATTCATAGATATTTTTTTATTTTTAAATTAAAAATTAGAAAACCGCTTAGAACCGCATAGACCCAGCATATGCCCCCGTATACCGCTTAATCAGTATTCGGTGACCAGTCCGAACGCATACGCATACCGCTTTCCTGAACCATGCCCGTCGCTCAGAAAGCTCAGATCTAAACTGAGGAAAGAAGGCATGTTCATCCCATAGCGTCATCACCGAGCCGACCAGATGTTCCGCTAGAGCATTTAATCGTGGGAATCTTGTGTGCAGTGCCCCACCCTCACTCCAATAGTTTGTTCATATGCGAAAACATGTGTCGTCCCCAACCACATGCCTCATAAAAGGACGTATCGCCTACGCCAGACTGCAAATGTCCCTAAAAAAAGAGGGTGCATAAGCAAGATCTCAGAGTTGGGAAACGAAAGCCCGGATTCATAAATCATCTAAATAAGATTGCATATCAGGCTGTCATAACCGCCCCAAATGAGAGAAACCCACCCACCAAGCAAAGCCTTGCTCATCTCCTCCAAGCTACGCACGCCAACGCCCCCATCCTTCATGCACGGCATTGTCCTCCAACCAAAAAAAGGAGAACCACTTGATTACCCATTTGACGACCAGAAAAATACTTCATGATGGTCTCAAGCATCTTCCTAACACCAGCAGGCACTAACCTAGAGGATAGGAAAAAGATCAGGATCACTTATAGAACTAAATACAATAGCACCAACCCACAAGCCCTGGATAGGCAAACGGATTTCCATCCAGCCAGCTTTTGCTCCAACTTCTCAATCACCGATAACCAGTCAATGGTGTGTATCATCCGACTAGCCACCAGTGGCATGCCAAGGTAGCGCATCAGCATGTCCTTGCATGATGAACGCAACCACCCAGCGCACAAATCAGTCTCCACGTCCGTCAAGCAAAAAGGGACGAACTCTGACTTGTCCATGTTCAGCTTCAAACAAGAAACATCTCCAAAAATGTCCATGACCATTGATAGACCTCTGCAATGTCCACCCATCCCTCTGCATCGAGTACCGTGTCATCCGCGTACTGAAGGACGAGAATAGAGATCTCGTCCTTTGAATACCCCACTACAGTAGCCCCCTAAAACTGTCTGCTCGACTAGGGGTGGGTGTTCGATCGGTTTGGGTGGGTTTGGGTTATTTGGTTTGGGTTGAATTTCGTTTGGGTTGAAAAAATGAAACCCATTACCCAGTCAAAATGCTTCGGGTTGAGGTATTCGGGTCATTGGTTTGGGTCGATTGGGTCGGGCTAAAACCAAATTAATCGAATTAAGAAAAGATTATTGTTGTCACTTAATAATTTGCATGCCATCTTTCCTAATGTTGCTACAAATCTACTACAACTTGTATGTGAGTATTCATCACTTTTCTAAAAATATGTATGTATATTATGTATATGTGTGTATATACATGTGTGTGGGTGCATAAATGCATGGGAATTTATGGTTTGGGTCGGGTCGGTCCAAACCATGGGTCACCCATATATTATTATTCGGGTTGATTGGGTGGGTTGGGTGGAAGCCATAAAACCCATCAACCAACCCAATACCCATATAAATAAAACGATTAGGGTCTAACCCGACCCGAAAACCCAAATAACCCAATTCATTTAACCCATTTAAAATGATTTGGTTGGGTTATTTGGGTTGATCCAAACAGTGCCCACCCCTACGCTCGACCATGATCGTCAATGCATCAGACGTTAGAACAAAAAGTAATGATGTTAACGGGCATCCCTAACAAACACAGTGTAGAAGCTGAAAGAAACACCCCCCTTCGGCTGCACAATCAGAAAAACAATGCACATCCATGAAATCCATTTATCCGGAAAACCCCGACTGTAAAGAGAAGCTCAAAGGAAGCGCCAGTCCACGCAGTCATATACCTTCAAAAAATACACCTTCCACAAAACACCTTTTGCTTTCCTCATGCGTCGATCTGCCACAATCTCTGAAGCCAAAATCACGTTGTCCATGAGTTGCCTGCTAGGCAAGAATGCATTTTGGACCAGTGAGATGATCTTGTTTACCACCACCCCCAGGTGATTGGCAACAGCTTGGCCACAACTAAGTAAATCGGATTTGATATAGCAATTGGCGCGTAGTCCTCAATTCTTATTGCTACATCCTTCTTCGGGAGCCGAAAAATAAATGAATGATTGAGCCACAATCAAAGCCATAGTTTCCCTTATCAAATTCCGCCACCACTCCCAACACCTTCTCAGCAATGAGATCTCAGAACTCCTGGTAGAAAAAGATAAGAAAACCATCCAGCCTAGGGCAGTCGTCCAGATTCAACCCAAAAACGACCTCAGGAACCTCCAACATCCCAAACTCCTCGTCAAAGGCTTCGCATCCAGGTCAGAAACAAGATTCACCCACACCCCAACCACCGCAAACCACATTGTGGAGGTCACCTGCTCATGCCCCTGAAGTAATATGTAACCGCCATCGCTACCTCCCCCTCCTCGAGGAACTCCTCTCCCCTCACCTCTACTGAATGTATCATATTTCTCCCCCTACCGTTCATCACCACGTGAAAAAATCTAGTATTTGCATCCCCCTCTTTGAACCACTTCTACCTCGATCTTTGTCATCACTCATACTCACGCTTACGATCCTCCTCCAAAGATTCTATAACCTAACCTCTGACTCATGAGCTCCTCCTCGTCCAACTACCTCTCATCCTCCACCAAGTTCAACTTCCCAAACTCCTCTTAGGCCTGACTCCTCAGCTCGTACCCGGAACGGGCGTCCCTCTTGAATACCAAATGTTTGTGCCGCAAAGCTGCCAACTTCATCGCAGATCCCACCATAGCAAGTCCCTCTACCTCCAACTCATGACCAGAATGAACATACCATATCACAGAAACCCTCCAATAGCCAACACCATTCAAATTTGAAGTATGGCAAAAAGCCCCTACCGCTGCAAGAGTTAAAACACAAAGGTGTATGATCTGACCTTGACATGGGAAGGGAAGTCACAGTAGCCAAGCTAAACATCTCCAATGCTTCAACAAATAGAAGAAAATGGTCAATGCACGATCGAGGCGACGAACTTCTTCAAGTGTATCTACAATTAGCAGCATCCATAACCTCCAGAGCAAGCTCCTCTACTACCTCACCAAAAAGACCAGAGCCAGGGTCATGCTCACCTCTCCCCCCGGTCTATCTTCCGCATAGAGCTTGGCGTTAAAATCCCCACCCACAAGCCATGCCATCTCCGAAAATCTTACTCTAATATGACACAACTTATCCCACAACGTATTTGTAGATGCTCTCGTAATACAGTACATCGAAGTAACCATGAAATGGGATTGATCAACCTTGCTTGTCAAAGCCACAGAGACCAAGTAAGCCAAAATCACCTTGTCAACTAAATCATAAGCGTCTCCATTCCATGCAACAACAATTCCCCCAAGTTTCCATTGCCAAGACAACTTTGAATTCGTTAAAAGATAGAGACTCGATGTAGAGCTCCATATCACCGAGACCCAAATTTCAATTTGTTTCCTGCAAGAAAACAATATCAGTCTTCCACTTAGCTAGCATGGACCTGACTACCAACCACTTATCTGGTTGGCATAGGCCCATCAAGCGCATTTGGCCGACGACGCTTCCGTGAGAAGGTCAGCAGCTGTACCGCCAACTCGGATATGAACTCATCAAAAATCGACCCATCAAGAATGTGTTGCACCAAACCCCATCCCCCCTCTCCTGCTTCGCCCGATGCGATGAGGTAGTCTCTCTTCTTTGGATGGTTACCCTCATCGTGGGTTCAGAGCCCTCCCCGCCCCTTCCACCACCACCGCAATAGCCTTTAAAGCTTGAGCATCTGCCAACAACTACGTCGATGGAGATCAAAGTCACCGCCATGCGCTCCGAAGATGCCACCTCCCCCGTGAGGTCAACCCCCTTGTCTGAGGGAGACCCAATCATTGCCCTCGAGAACGGCACCGCCACAAGCTGTTGAAGACCCAGAGGCGCAACATGTATCGGAGCCGTCCTCGAGTCGACACCATTTTCCGAACTTGAGATAGTCGAAGATGGCCTCAAAACCGCAACCTTGCTCGGGTGGAGGACCGCACCCGAGTAGTGCATCGCAACATCCGAAACAGGGGGGTCCGAATAATGTCTATTTGGACTCGTGCTCAGTGATCCTTTAATTGGGTTTAGACCCATAGCTGATATCGGGTTAAGCCTATATCCCGAACCCAAATCCGCATTCCAATCACCAACCGTTGTAGACTTTAAGGATCCAGAGGCGGTGCTAGGGTTTACTTAAGGCGACCGTTGGGCTACGCCTCCCTCGAACCTGGTGACCATCGAGCTTTTCATCACCGATCACAGCCCCTGGCCTTCCCCGACCACTGGCTACATTGCCACGGATGTTCCCCAAGCTAAGTCCACAAGCTACATGGGCACCGATCTCCGACCGATCCACAACGTAGCACGTAGGGGGATTGGGGCCTCTTCCCCCTCATCGCAAGCAACACCCCGAGCCCTCGCCCGATTGTATGTCGGAGCTGCATAGCTCCACTTCACCTATATGCTTCAAGGTCTCTCGCAACACTTCCACCTTTCTGCACCACAATGAAACCCCAGCTATTGAGAGCTTCCATGATGGTTCTTTACCCCTAGTGCCTCCATCAAGGAATCGAGGTCTTCGTCATGTAATTGATTTTCTCGACTCAGGTGATAAACCCCTCTCCAGAGTTCTTGCAATCGCCTCCCTCGCACCCTCCAATGACAGATCCCTAACACAGAGGGCTCCTTCGTGCAATCAAACCGCGTCAACGCAAGTGCCTTCCTCCTTCGTTGCCATCAGCCTCTCCCGTAATCTTCAAAGAGCCCTGCATCACCTTCCTCCATCACGAGCCCTTCAAACGGGTACTCATCGATGCGTCTTTCGCTAACCGCAATTTTAACGATCCCCAATCTGCATTGGCCAGCAAGCTCACATGACGGACCAACGTCGTCACCTCCAAGTGCAACGTAGCAGCCTCCACGACCGTAGCCTCCTCTGAGTTCGCTGGCATAGGCACCTTCTTCGACGAGTTCCCCCTCACATCGCATTCCCCCCCTTCGATGCCCTGTTTTTCCGCAACGGAAGCACAACTTCACAGCCTCACAAACCCTTGACGGAAGCACAACGTCGTCACCTCCAAGTGCAACTTTGCAGCCTCCACGGCCGTAGCCTCCTCTGAGTTCACTGGCATAGGCGCCTTCTTCGACGAGTTCCTCCTCAAATCGCATCCCCCCTTCGATGCCTTGTTTTTCCGCAACGGAAGCACAACTTCACAGCCTCACAAACCCTTGACATATGGTCAGTGGCTCCGCACCAAAAGAACCATCTCGTGGCACCACTCCAAGCCTCCGAAGCTCGGCTCTTTTCCTTCGAGTGACTTTAAGGGCACGCCCCCGCCAGCTCTTCCATAACCACAACCTCCAGCTCTTCTCCTTCATCCCCACTATGATGGTGTCCCTCCGATCACTATGGTTGTCGACATCCTCCCCTCCGACATCGGACCCACTTCCGCTCCCGCTCGCCATACCTAAGGCTCTTCCTTCAAAATCTCTTCTGGTAAATCTAAGCTCCATAGATCTTATGGTTAACATCCCCTCCTCCCTCTCTCTTCGATCAAGGTGTTTGTAGGAGAGAACATATGTGCAGTCGTAGAGATTGGAAGAAATGTTCTTTCTCTACCCTCATGAGGCTTCTCAATATCACTCTACCCCTCTTCCTTGACCATGGGTATAGGGGCGGGTTTTCCCAAAAGCTTGATCTCTAAATCCCTAACATGGATTTCTTCGTGACGACACAAATCTTTACGTTTAGAGGAAAAGACAATGTGGGTATCTCAAGATCGAAGTTTTTAGTGGGAAGGTAATGTGTATGGGGGAATGGAGGAGGGTTTTAGGGGTGAGAGGCATATCTTGATTACAGTCAAGAAGGTGGTAGCATCAATGTGACAAATCTCTGCATGAGCCGGATGATGCCCAAATCTCTGCATGTGCGTGAGTAGGTGATGTCATCGAGACAATAGCCAAACTTGAGTATGTACTTGAACTATCGCACAATGACGTTCGAGTTGTTGCATGAGTGGGTACAACTAATAAAAGTGGAGAAGGTGACATTGTTGGCTGGAGGTCATCACTTGCGAGGTCGGAGAGAATAAACTCGAAGGAGAGAAGGTTGTGGAGGTGGTACAGAGTCTTGAGGGCGACGTCGCAGATGACGAGGGGTGCAGGATGTCCAAGAGAGAAACCAACAGAGAAAGGCAGAGGAGGCATCCAGAGTATCGAGGAAATTGAGGAGGATGGCGATGGCTTGCTCGAGAGGGGAGAGAGGCTGAGGAGATTTCCATGGTAGAGGCAGAGGAATGGGAGAGGTCAAGGTGAGAATGGTGAGACTCGGAGGACGATAGGCAAAGACGGGAGGCGTAGGGCCAATTAGAGTTTATCAATATAGAGCTTCTCTTACGGAGGGGAGATGTTGGGGGTTGTTGCTCTTGGAGGAAGATTGCTCTTGGAGGGAGACTTTCTGGAGGGGTTTGGTAGTGGCAAGAGGAACATAAGGGGAGGGCGAGAAGAAGGGGTGTTTGATGCAGTGTGGAACGAGAATACATGGCTGCATATTTAATTAATGTTATATATTAATTTTATTTACGTCGACGTATTTTTAATTGAATAAACGAGATCGCCTGTGATCTCAATTAGTTGGTTAGAGATTTGAATTCTAAATTTAGTCGGTTAATTAGTTAGAGTCTATTTAGGATAATTAGTTTTCTATTTTTGTAATCTCATCCCTCCTATATAAAGGGATGGTGGTCCATTGTTTTAGACAGTTCAGTTTGATTAAAAATTCGAGATTTTATCTCTCTCCCTCTCTCGCCTCCCTCTTCCTCGCGATCTTCGCAAGCCCCTCGTTTCCGACGAGTTTTCTTCTTCTCAACCCCTCCATTATTCTTCCACCAATAATTCCACAAAAAAATTATTATTCTTCGCCGTCAACGCAAATTTGTATTTGCATCATTTGGTTTCAGAGCATGGCCTACAGATCGTCCTCACGATCTGACGATCCGTCCAGACGCTCGCGCCGACATGCATCAAGGGACCATCGTTCATCCGAACAAAAGCTACGAGCCATCGACGCCTACAACAAGGAGACGGAGCGCATGTTACGCGATTTGCAAATCACGTTCCACTCACAGTTTCGCGATCTTCGCGATCTTATGGCTAACCTCGAGCCCCTACGTGCCGCCAAATCGGAGGCTCCAACGACACCAATCACTGACACCGAAGTTGAAGACGAAAATCTCGCTGTCACCGATGAACTGCCCGCTGTCCAGGCCATTTTAGAGGAAAAAAAGGCTGAAACACTTGCTGTCCAGGAGGTTTCAGATCAGCCGCCATCGCCGACATCATCCCCAATGACAGTTCCAACCCCGTTGCCGCCCGACCTTGACAGCCCCGCACCCTCGGGCCCCCTGCTCGCAACCCCTGCGGCTCCAACCCAGCCCCCAACCCCCCTGTCGCCAACCCCTCCCACGCCCATGACCCCTCCCCTGCACATTGTACCCTCACAACCACAATCCCCAACCCCTTCCGCCACCCCCCAGGCCCCCATCCTTCCCCTTGCCATCCCCCACCCCGCGATCTCCCCCTCGCCCCCAGCGGACCCAGCAAAAACGCCAGTCCCTACGCCGCCATCCTCCTTCCCCTCCCTGCGAAGATCGCACCCCTCCTGCGCGCCAACCCCCGCACCCCCGCCTCCCCATCACCGCTACTTCGTCTCGTGGCCGACCATCGCAGGCCCGCACCCCCCCCCCCCCCGTGCGCACGAATCCCAGTGCCTCCGCCTCCCCCCAGACACCACCACCTTCCTCGGCGCCGCCCCAAGTCTCCCTCGCCGCGGCACTGTAGTCGCTCCGGCCTCCTGACCCAGACCCCCGCCGCCGCCACCTTTTATCATGGAGGCTTGAAACCCTAACGGGGGTTGAGGAGCTCCCTCCCGCCAAATCCCCTCAAATGAAGGAAGAGATACTTTGGATAAATTGCAAAAAGTTCCCCCCTGACAAGAGTTTTTACGTAAAGGACCAAGTGAAGGTTAAACTATGTTATATAGACATTGTAAGTGAAGGGGTAAGAAAATTGCACTTCGACCCCCTGGAGCAGAATTATTTTAAAAAGGGTGCTGAAAAGTGGAAATCTGGCAGATCTCCTTATCCTATTAAGACTAGGACCATGGGTTTCAACTATTTAAAGGTCCCATGGCTTCATTCATTGGACACCTCTCCTCTTCTACTCTCCTTGTGCTACTATTTTGCTATGGACTCTCCACAGGCCATGCTGTTCATGCCTCATCAATTCTTCGAGCACCAGTCAATGGGAAGAAAATCAGATGGACACCCGCCTATGCGCCGCACCTGCTCTTCCACCACGAAGGCCACGTTACCAACGCCCGCGTGTGGATCCCGTCATTCGCTCCACACCAATTCTTTCAGGGAATGACTTAGAACGCGGATTCAACCTCCAAGCCTGCAGATCCAGCAATTCGTCGGGAGACGAATTTTTTAAAAGCGGAGAGTTGATATAGCGTGGAACGAGAATATAGGGCTGCATATTTAATTAATGTTATATATTAATTTTATTTACGTTTATTTACATCGACGTATTTTTAATTGAATAAACGAGATCGCCTGTGATCTCAATTAGTTGGTTAGAGATTTGAATTCTAAATTTAGTCGGTTAATTAGTTAGAATCTATTTAGGATAATTAGTTTTCTATTTTTGTAATCTCATCCCTCCTATATAAAGGGATGGTAGTCCATTGTTTTAGACAGTTCAGTTTGATTAAAAATTCGAGATTTTATCTCTCTCCCTCTCTCGCCTCCCTCTTCCTCGCGATCTTCGCAAGCCCCTCGTTTCCGACAAGTTTTCTTCTTCTCAACCCCTCCATTATTCTTCCACCAATAATTCCACAAAAAATTATTATTCTTCGCCGTCAACGCAAATTTGGATTTGCATCAGTGTTGGATGGCTAGGGAGGAGAGTAGGAAGGCCAAAGCTTCGTAGCATGGCATCAAATTTCGTCGAGATTTGGTTAAATTTTGGTTTGATAAGTGACAGAAACTCAACCAAAATGACCGACATTTGAGCCTTTAAAGTTGCCAATATAAGAGCTAGTAATCGAAATTGCCGAAATTTCGATGAAATTTCAATCAAATTTTGGCCGAAATTTTGTTTTGGCCGATCATTGACATCTTAACTGAAATTGACATTTAAGACCTTGGCTCCGCTGCAACCAGCCAGGTTGAAGGATCTTCGCCTTTCAGAAGGAAGGAGAACATGACATCATCCATATGCTTCCTTTTCTTACGGTCCAAGGTGGCAGTGAAGATAAAAGAAAGGGAGGGGGGATAAGGAAAGGCACAATTTCAAAAATATATTGAACTCCAAGTGGTTGGATTTATAAATATTTAATATTTCCCGCCAATGTTAATGGTGAAAATAGATGGAAGTCAACACAAGGTTATACCATGTAATGGTTAACAATTATTTGTGATTCTGTGTGTAATTTGGAAGTATGGAGAGTTCAAGACATAATTATGAAAGAATAAAATTAGGATGTAAAAATCCCTTGAATATTTTGGTATAAACTTATGTAGCGAACAAAATTGAGAAGCAATGAATTCATGTAGGACTTAGAGTAAGAAAAACTCAATTTTAATCATTGTAACTTGTAACATCATTCAAACTCATGTAATATATTGCAAAGCCCCCAAAAAAAGTTAGTTTGGGCTTTCCATCTCACCCTACCCATAAGCTCATACTTGTCAAGAGGACACCATTCTAACATTTGGGATAAAAATCGCTTCGCTTTTTTTTAAACAAGAGGTTGAAACATGTACAGATGCCTGCCCCAAGATTTGAACCCTGATCTTTTGAGTGATAGGCACACTGCACTACCAACGGACCATTGAAGTGGGTTCAATGGTCTTTTGGGTGGTAAGCCGCTTCATTTTGAAGGAGAGAAACTGGGCATTCCTATAGAACAACCTTACATAATTGTGACAACGTAATGTCATACTAAATGAAAAAGGGTATCTAAGATAAAGTCATGCTAAATGGAAAAAAGGCTTATCTCACATGGAAGGGCAAGAAAAATATTATATAATTCTTAACTATGAGAAGGGAGTCCGTGAACTACAATAGAAAATGTTGTAGTGTCAAATGTTTAACGCGTTTATACAGATGAGGTTATACTCTTACCCTTACAAGAATGACATCAGCATTATTTAGTGTTTCTTAACAGAATAAGTATTCGTTTAAATAAACATCCCCATGGGCACATCAAACTCGAGAATAAACTGTAAAACAGAAATCAAATATACTAAAATAAATAGTGAGAAACATGAAGAATCGTGTGGTTCTTTAAAAAACATGTGTGATTTTTCAATTACAAATAGTTTTATTCCTTTTAGCCAGTTAGGCAATCTGTCAGACTAATAAGAGATCTCTTCACTGACTTTCATTTTCTAGTTGACTCGTCAGCTTTGTAAGTCTTCTTTAGCCTATTGAGTTCATTGTTTATTCAGATAACAATTTCTGTTAGCTAACCAATTTTCGTCCTACATCAAGGAGTCCGTGTGTTTCAAGGATATGACAAGAGACAAAAGCTTGTTCATGCAACTGAAGTGCCAAGCAAAACCATTACATTTGATAGCAACCACAAGGATCATATTAGAGTTGGTAAAACCAGTAAGATCAAAACTATTTTAGACTGTTATATTTATCAATGAATTGAAGGTGGATGTCTCCACAACGTATGACTGAGTTAATTGGAGGTTTATTCGGTTTTCCCTTTACAAACAAAGCTTCCCAAATGTGTAGATGGCATGGATGAATGTGTGCATCATTACCACATCATGCTCAGTGATGGTAGATGGGCGGCCAAACGGAGGTTTCTTTTAGCTACAAAGGGGGGTTAAGTAAGGATGCCCACTTATGCCCATTTTGTTTGTTGTGATGGCAGATGCACTAACTGAAATGATATATTAGGCTATACATGGAACTTTTTTACCAGAGTTTCATGTGGGAGCAGCTATCGGACCACGATCTTCACTATGCAGATGATACGAGCTTCTTTATCGAAGGTGGGATGGAGAAGGCTATGGGGCTCTCCATAACTCTGGAGCTCTTTGGTGATGTATCAGAGATCAGGATCCACCAACACAAGTCTGCTTTTATCCCTTTTGGGATGTAAGAGGAGGCGAATGGTTATGATTCTGCTTTTGGTATCCCTCGAGTGAGTTAACCTCTAACTTACTCAGGGTTGTTGTTGACCACTAGTAGGCCGCATCGAGTGGACCGATTGCCTTTGGTACAAATGCTTAAGAAGAAGCTCGTGGGCAAGGCCTATCGTCCATCACAATGTTCTTTGTTTCCTCCCATTTACTATGGGCAGGGGTGTGCACTCGTCTGGAGGCCTTAAGAAGGCAGTTTATCTGGTTGACAAGGATACTCCGGGAACTCCTTTAGTTAATTAGGGGTTTCCTTACTCAGCTAGTGGATAATGGCGGATTGTGGGGGGTTGTGGTTTAAGGAGATCAATAAGGGCACTCCTCGTTAAGTGGGTTTTTGTAACTTTGTACGGGGATAATGGGGGATTGTGGGCATTTTCGTTTACGGAGATGAATAGGGCACTCCTCACTGAGTGGGTTTGGCAAATCTAAGAAGAGTATAACAATGTGCTTTGTCATGTGGAGTGGAAGATCTATGCCGTCACTTGCAATATGGCTACTACAATGGGAGTCGACAAGCTAGTTGTCTATTTTCTGGAAAAGAGTTTGCTTTGTTCTGTCTGAGATATTGGGCTTCATTAGTTCTTAGGTGGTAGGAGTTTTAATATATGATGAGATGACTACTCAGAATAAGGGACCTCGTATGATCCTTCCCATATTCGTTTGTTTTTATAGGAAAAGAGGGTACAACGTCGAGAAAATGCCTACCTCGTAACTTATATATAACCACAATATAAAATCACAAAGACCAGAAGGAGTTTGTACCGATAAGCATGTGAAAAATGCTTGGTGTAATGGTGTTTTGACGTCATCTTTTCGTTCAGGCCTTGAATCAAAGGGTAAAGGAGTTCATGAAGTTGATTGAGACGCTTCAGAGTAGCCTTCAAATGACCGAGCCTAGTGGACATGTGTGGATGGGATGTTGATGCAGAAGGAATTTAATGTGGAAAAAGAAGTTTAGCGGGAAAGAGGGTAGAAGTGTGCTTGTTGCGTAGGATTTGGGGGAAGAAGAGCAAAGATGCATGAAAGAGAAATATAGAGGAGGAGAAAGGAGATAACTCTAATTTTAATTTCAACTTGAACGGTATCAAAATAATTACTACCATCCCCTTTATATAGGAGTGCAATTACAAAATAAAATAAAAAGAAAATTACTAATTTGACTACCTAAATTACTTAACCAGATAATCAATTAGAGGTCACATGCTATCTCCTTATTTGAATAAAAATCAAAATCGTGACGGACTCAAATTAGACAAAATTAACAACTAACCATAACCCTAATTTAATAAGTGATTCAAATTACAACCCAAATACTGATCTCAACTTTTGTCCTTATTCCCACACTCTGCAATGCATCAACCCTTTCATGCATCAAAAAATTCATCTCATGATAAATTGGTTCATATTTGGCTACAACGCGTAACATATCGGTCTTGATTTGATTTAATAATTTGTTAACATTTTCCACATCCCCAATGTTTCTTCTATTTTTTTTATGGCATAAAGGTTCGACTACAATTTACTAACCCTTCAATAGAATAAGTTCTCTTCCTCATATTGTGCTCAACATTCACCTTTGGATAAAGAACTTAGGGTAGATGATCCCTTCTTAAATCTCCCAAATCAACCTCATATTCCCATTTGAGGAAATATGGTTCCCATAAGAGAACCATTCCCTTCGAATCATGTTAGGGTTTGGAGTCACAAAATCCAATAATGATGGACAGATGTTTGTGAAGAGGGCAACAATGCCTTCTACAGCAGCAAATCCATTGTCGGTGTTGGTAGCTCAGGCGATGACATTGGAGGTGGCGTACCCAGCATCGATGCTAGAAGCTACAACTCCAACAATGGTGGCAGAGGTTAGGGTGTTGGTGGCAGCGCCAATCTTCGAGGGTTCGGGTCCACGATCGGTGCCTCAATCGATGTAGCGACGTGGTCGGATTTTCACAGTCAAATGAAAGGGTCTAAAGGGAGGGATCAATGTCAACTTTATTCACCTTTTGCACCATAGGTGTTACTTGAGAGAAGAGGCAAAAAGGTGGAGGTTGTTTTATTGACGAATCTTATCTTCTTCATCACAAATACAGTTTGCGTGACATGGCAACACCAGGCGGTGTGGCTGAAGTTGCAGCAAGGCCAACAAAAGCAAACAACTATGTGTAGTCGCCCTCCTTCAAAGTTCTGCAATGATGGTAGTGGCAGCAACGCTAGGTTGGTGGTCTATGCTAACAGAGGTGATGGAGTGGGGGTGATGGTTGATGATGCTGAAGCTGACAGCAGAGGTGTGGTAACGAATTTTAAACCGCTTAGGACACAACCAAAATGTTGATGATGGCCTCTTTTTTGTTTTCTTCTTCTTTGTTGTCTTCTACGTTAGTATTGCGGTCGTTTAGCAATTGAAGAAGCCTTGGATCCCACCTTAGATTAGTTCTATCCCGTATATCTCAAAATATATTAAGTATCTTTAAACATGAACTTTTTCATTTCTACATACATTTGGCGATACTTTAAAGGCAACTCTCTCGCTTTGTGCTTCCATGAACGCATGGAAGGATCCTTGAATTGTGAGAAGAATCTATATGCCACGCTCCGGTAAAATTGATGCAGAACGAACTGAGTGGAAGAAGAAATTTGGAGGGGAAGAAGGTAGCAACATATCGGATGCGCGAGATTTGAGAGAATCACGGAGATGAGATAGAGAGAGATGGAAACAGTAGGAAAAAGAAAACAACTCCAATTTAAATTTAACTTGAACTATCCTTCAACAACAACTACTATCCCCTTTATACAGGGAGGTGGAATTACAAAATAAAATAAAAAGCAAATTACCTATTCTAACAAACCTTAATTTGACTCCTTAAATTACTCAACTAAATAACCAATTAGAGATCACATATAATCTCCTTACTTCAATCAAAAATAAAATTGTAACGGAGTCAAATTTGGCAAATTTAAGAACTAATTATAACGCTAATTGGATGGAATTAAATGATGACAACCCTAGTTTAATTGATCTCAACTTTTGCCCTTATTCCTAAATACTACGCTGCACTAGATGTTTCCAGATAAAAAAGCATATAATGTTTTAAATGCCTCTATGTTTCATCTGGTATTTTTGAACAAGATTGTAGAATGATCGGGAGTAGGAAGGTTCCTCTACATGCGAGGAGATAGAACTTTTAAGTGCTTTTCTGAGTCCATCAAGTTAATGCAAAAGAAGAAAAGTTGTATGATTTCTTAAATTCGCGCTAAACAATGTGAAGAACTTGAAAATCATGAAAGTTCGAAGTTTTATGCGGATTGCAATTTAAAACATGAATTTTTATTCCCTAGAGCATCCCAACAAAAGATTATAGAAAGGAAAAATCACACCATACACCCATACTAGGACACTATTTATTGAATCAAGCCTTCTTAGATACTTTTGGGCAGAGGCAACAAGCATGACTTGACTTACTATGTCCTATGTGGAATTCTAATAAGATATATTTTTTTTGAGGCTCAATTCTAATAAGATATATGCTAAATAAAACAAAATGTAAACTGTATCATGGTTGAACTTTTACAAAATCTCTGCTTTAACGTATCTAAAAATGGATGTTTCACACTATACATTACAGCAACCTTTATAAGTTTGATGGTAAAAGATAAAAATGTATTTTTCATTGTGATCTACTCAACGTAAAGTTTATTTATAAAAAAATATTAATAGTTAAGAAACTATGCAGATTACTTTCGATGTTTAGGTGTGCCCGCTATGGCTCCACACCCTTTTCCCTATCGAAAACAAATTATTTTTGATGAAATCTGCATCATCTTCATAAACAAGAATAAGTGACAGAATATGACGAAAAATATGTATCAATTCATAAATGTTTCAAATAGGTAGACTGGAGTTTCCTGTGGACTTCATTAGAGAAGAGGGGTTTCCGAAAATGTGGATCGCATGGATCAAGCAGTGTGTGACGACGACATCGCATGCGGTATCGGTCATTGGCCGAACGGAGGGTGGTTTCTTTCAACCCTAAAGGAGCATCAGGCAGGGTTGACCTTCGGTGCCGCTTCTTTTCGTCATTGTGGCTAACGCTCTTGCGGTGATGATGAGGATGGTGGCGAGCGGGGGATGGTGTTCGGGCTATAGGAGGAAGGAGATATCCATTCCGCTATTGCAGTATATTGATGACATTGTTCTATTCATGGAGGCTGAAGAGGAGAAGATACGGTGGGCATCGCTTATTATGGAAATATTTGGGGACATATCGTGCTTCAGATCAATAGAGATAAATCAGTGGTGGTTCTCTTTGATCTCTCAGAGCGGGAGGTGCAGAGCACATATGTGATGTTGGGGTGCCCAACGGCCGCATTACCGATCACATATCTAGGATTACCGTTGGTGACGGGGATGCCAAAAACGAGGGATTGGGGAGCTCTTCTAGAGAGATTGGAGGGAAAGTTAGCGAGATGGAAGGCTAGGATGCTTTCGAGGGGTGGGAAGCTGATTCTCCTGAAACATGTTCTTTCGGTCATCCCAATCTTCTTCTGATCTATGAGGTCGTTGCATGTGGGGGTGCGCATGAGGATTAATGCATTAATGAGAATGTTTTTTAGTTGGATGGGAGGCAGACTAGGAGGGGCATCTATCTGGTTGATTGGGGTAGGGTGACACCATCAAAGAAGAAGGACGGGTTGGGGGTTCTGCAGGTGGGTGAAATGAACAAGGCATTCTGCGGGTGGGTTCGCATGATGGATGTACGCGAGTAAAGAATTTAGTCAAAAAGAGGTTGCAAAGGAAGTTGCGGATAGGTAGTTGGAATATTGGCAATTTAACAGGAAAATTGATAGAGATAGTGGATACGAAGCAAAAAAGGAAGATTCAAATACTATGTATTCAAGAGACTAAGTGGATTGGAGAGAAAGTAATGGAGATAGAGAAGACAGGCTTTAAACTTTGGTATTCATGTAAAAATAAGGGAAGAAACGGTGTTGGAGTGGTTATCCATAAGGATTTAAAGGATTGTGTAGTTGAGGTGCAAAGATTCGGAGATCGGATTATTTTGCTAAAATTAGTACTTGAGGAAGAAATTCTGAATATCATCTCAGTTTATGCACCGCAAATTGGTTTAGATGAAAGGACTAAGCAGGCATTTTGGGAGGATCTGGATAAGATTTTGCAAGGAATCCCACAAAGAGAGATGATTTGTCTGGGTGGAGATCTTAATGGACATGTGGGAAATGATGCTTCAGGGTATGCTAGTGTTCATGGAAGCTATGGTTTCGGGGATAAAGGGAAAAATCATTCTGGACTTTGTAATGGCATATGATCTTTTCATAGCAAACAGTAAACACTATCTTCAAGAAGAGGGAGGAGCATTTAGTTACTTATAAGAGTGGCCCGACTAGAACACAGATAGATTATTTTGTGTTGAGGAGAAGAGTACATATCCTATACACTAACCTCATAAAGGATATGTATGATAGGGATTTATCTTGTGTAAGGATCCAGTCTGGGAAGACTGACAATTTTGACATCAACATTGGTTTACATCAAGGTTCAGCTTTGAGTCCATTTCTTTTTACTTTGATCATGGACGAGTTGGCAAGCCACATTCAGGATGAGATGCCATGGAATATGTTATTTGCTGATGATATTGTGTTGATTGATGACACTAGAGATGAAGTAGATGAGAAGTTTGAGATTTGGAGACATGCATTAGAGACTTAAGGATTTCGTATAAGTAGGGTTAAGACTGAATGTATGGTGATGGCAACAATGATGAAGGAATCGAGGTGAAGATTGGTGACGATAACATTCGAAAGAGAGATTCTTTTAAATACCCAGAATCTATTTTGCAACATGATGGAGAAATTGACGGAGATGTTACTAATAGAATAAATGCAGGTTGGCTAAAGTGGAGAGGAGCCTCTGTTGCTCTTTGTGATAAGAAAAATCCTTTAAAAATCAAAGGCAAGTTTTACAAAGCTGTTGTGAGACATGCTATGCTCTATGGATCTGAATGTTGGCCTGTGAACCATACACATGTGCAGAGAATGACAGTAACAGAAATGAAAATGCTAAGGTGGATGTGTGGACACACATGCAAAGATCGGATTCGGAATGATGCAATCAAAAATAAAGTTGGTGTAGCTTCGACCGAGGATAAGATGCGAGAAAACCGCTTAAGATGGTTTGATCACTTGCAAAGAATGTCAGTTGATGCACCAGTTAGGAGATGCGAGTTTTGAAATGTTGAACCGGCTAAGAGAGGGCGAGGACGGCCCAAGAAGTATTGGAATGAGACTATATGAAGGGATCTTAGTTTTTTGGATATAAGCATGGGATTGACCCAAAATGGATCTGAATGGAGGCATAAAATCCATGTAGCCGACCCTACTTAATTGTAGGAAAAGGCTTTGTTGTTGTTGTATTTGAGATGTATTTTATTTTACGGTTTTTACCCAAGGTGCATTGGATGGTTTTTACCTAACGTGCATTGGTTTAACCCTTTGGGGTATCTATGTATTTTATTGCATTATTGGAGTTTATTATTTATTACATTGAGTCATGTAACCCTTTGGGGCGGCAAAGCCTTCTCCCACTTTAAGTAGGGTCGGCTACATGGATTCTTCCTCAAATCCATGTTGAAAGATCCGACTTATTTGTTATGCCGATTGTCGGCTACCTAACGCAACCTCCAAAAGGAGGGATTTGAACCTTGATCTTTTGGGTGGTAGGCACATTCCACTGTAACCTTTGGAGGTATCTACGTAATTCTCCTTTGTTTCGCTCTCTAAGGATTCACTATATAAGAAACGCTAAATCTATGGAATAAGCAAGCAATTCATCTTCTTCTCTTTTCCCCTCACGGTATCAGAGCAACGATCCAATGGAGAAAGGGGGTAGCGGTGGGTTGAGATGGAGTTGACGAAGAGGAGAAATAATTAAAAAAAGGTTTTGTCCTCATATATGAATGGAATGTATGTGAAAAATAACGGTTTTAACTTATTTCCATCAACTAAAGACCATATATCTACCGACTTAAAAGATTGTGACCACATAGTTAAGGTATGACATTCAAATTGGGTGTATAGTTCAGGTAGCTCAGTGTAATTTACGCTTATAAATATTACATTGGAAGACATGTCAGCGTATACTTGAATTATCATTATTGTAGACCGAATTTGTTGAAGTGGGACGTATACGAAATTGACAGCCCAAAAGGATCATGTAAGTGAATGAAAATAGGCATGTACAAGAGGGAAATATGCAGGGAAAGAGGGTATGAACAAGAACAAAAGGCTCAAAAAGTTCAAAGATTTTGAATTGGTAAAAAAACATGCGGAAGCAATTTGATAAACAGAGCATGAAAAACAAGAAGATAAACATGAACACCAAGAATTTTATGTGGAACCCCACTCCTTAAGGAGCGGGATGAAACCACGAGAGAAGGTCTCAAAGGGTCATATGCTTCATTGCTTTTTTCTCTCAGAATACAATGGGTATTTGGGTTTATATATAGCCCACACCAAGTCTCCACATCTCCAAACTAGTAGATGTGGGACTAAACAACAGGATGAGGTAAATGGATCCTAGAGGGATCCATTTACCCATCTCCCACACAGATGACGCACAACCAAATACTCCGACACTCCCCCTCAAGCTGGAGCACGCAATGCTCAGCTTGGACAAACAGAAAGAAATCTCAACTCACAATACGTGACATTACAGACAATATCAACTCAACACGCACAATTGTCGGTTGTCAACGATCGGATACAGATACGAATATAGGCATAATCATATCCTTATCCATTTTAAAATACGAATGCGGATACGAATATTGACGGATATGAAAAATGTGTTACCATATCCTTAAAAATGAATACGAATGTAAAACAAATATGAATCGGATACAAATAATAACAGAAATATTTTGATAGATTAAAAAAATATATACATATTTAGGATGGTTTACACATAAAATATATATACCAACCATATTATTTTCATAACAATTATATCAACAATAGTGAATGCAATCATAAAATGTTGTTACATAGAGTTATAAATAAATATATTATTATACTTATGTACGGAAACAGATATACGAATACGAATGTGAATATTAGCAAATATCAAAGTGATATGCATATCAGCATCCATTTTAAAACGGATACGAATACGAATTTCAAAATATGTATAAAATGAATACGATAGCGGATCGGATACGAATATATTCATATTCGTTTTCATCCCTAGTTGTCGAGGACATTGCTTCTCATACCGTGCAGGTGAGGAGGACGAATGGGCTGGAGTGTGAGTCAAACTTAATCTCCTCGTCAGAGAGCATGTGCTATGTACTGCGCATGTCAGAATCACTGCAACTGAAAATGAGTCTCTACACGGAGAACTCTGTCCCGCAACAATAATGTGGACAACTGCTCCATCTCTGAAAGGGTCGAAAAGAGCATCGCTAATTATCTATACGCAGATCTCTGAAGAATGGTCTCTCTCATAGGGACCTCGAAGTGGGTTCTCTCTCATAGGAACCTCGGAATGATCTCGTACTGGAGTTCATGATCGCTGGAGAATGGAGTCTGAAGAAGTCTCCTCGTCGGAGAACTGTGTCTCTCTCATCTGACACAAAGAATGGTACTCTACTCTGGAGTCCTATGAACCACATGAAAACCCTAGCCAACATAACATAGGGAATGGTACTCTGCTCTGGAGTCCCTATGGATCACATGAAAACTCTGACCGAAACATAAAAGATGGGGTCCACTGAAAAATGATGGCAAACATGTGCTCATCTGAAAGAAGACCGCATACGTGTGTGTTTCTAAAACTGAGGACTCGGAAACATCTGAACGTCGAGTCTGATCAACTGACAACTGTAGAGTCTGAAAACTGAATGGCCTGGGAGCGGAGGTCAGAGGGGCGGCGCGCAATACGAGGCTCGCACGAGGGACGCCGAAATCGACCTGGAGGAGGGGCGACGCCTGGGAGATGATCGGATGCGTGTGATGGCACGCCTCGACTGGGAGTTCACGATACCAAGGGGCCTGCAGCTGGGATCCTAACGCGGTTGGGTTTAAGGGTGGCTAGGGCTCGTCATTTCTCTCTCATTGTTGCGGCATGGTGCTGGATGGGTGTAGCCTGGAGCCCTCGTTGCCTTCAGATGCCGCCACAGCTTTGACTGGAGGACTAGGGCTCCACCGACTCCTCCACTTCGATTGGAGGACTGGAGAACCGCCTCCTCCTCTGCTTCGACGAGGAGACTCAGGGCGGCCTCAGGGCAGCACTTGCCGCGTAGAGCACCAACAGGGGTTGCGTGCAAGATCTGAAGGAGCTTCTGATCGCTTGGAGGAGCGCAATGGGGGTTGCGTGCAAGATCTGAAGTCGCGCCTGAAGGATCGCGCGGCGGTGCGAGGAAGGCAAATCGTTGGCAGGGTTCACCAACTTCGTCCGAGAGATCTGATGATAGGGATATCGACGCTTGCTCCTGGAATCGCTACTGTTCTGCAAGGTTAGGGTTCCATCGAGAACCCTAAAAATTTCCTGATCTTGAACGAAACATATATAACAATAATCCTCAAGAATGAATCTTCAAGAACAATACATCGAAACTCGAACAAATAAAGAACATGAAAATCCTCAGGAATCGAACCCGCTCTGATATCATGTTAAAAAATAAACATGCGGAAGCGGTTTGATAAACAGAGCATGAAGAATAGAAGATAAACATGAACACCAAGAATTTTACGTGGAACCCTACTCCCTAAGCCCTGTTTGGTTGGAGAATAGGCCCTAGAATAAGGGGCCAATTCTCCTCCCGACACGGTTCCCAGTGGTACGACTATTCCTCATTATTCTATCTCTTATTTCACTCTTATTCTTATCTTTATCCCACCTTACCTACCTTTATTTCACATTATTCTCCTTATTCTTATCCTCCAGCCGAACGGAGAATAGACCATTATTTCCCTTATTCTCCATCCTTATTCCTGCTTATTCTCCTACCGAACGGGCCCTAAGGAGCGGGATGAAACCACGGGAGAAGGCCTCAAAGGATCATATGCTTCATTGCTTTTTTCTCTCAGAATACAATATAGCCGCCACTGAGTCTCCACATCTCCAAACTAGTAGATGTGGCACTAAACAACTGGATGGGCCCATCTCCCATATAGATGACGTACAATCAAATACTCCAACATGAATGAAAGGGAGAATTGGTTGTTGATGACAAGGGAATAAATATTGCAGGTGCCCCTTTAGAAAAGAAATGTCTTCTCCAAAAGGAAGTTCAAATAAAAAGCATCTTTCAGTTTCTATGCATATATATATGAGTTTTCATTCCAAATAACAAATTCATAGGCAAAATGCCTGTAAACTTAAACTTCATAGAAAATAACATGTGTCAGATAAGATGTCTGATTTTATTACTTTTAATTGAAAACGAGCTTGAAGCACTAGTCCAAAAAATAAGAAACCAGGCTGCATTATATGACTGGATCTCTATGGAAGATATACCCACCTAAGTGAGTCAGAAGTATGCTATATGTTTTATAAAACAGATGTCTATATGCAGTACTGCTGCCTATGATTCGATGGAACCTCAGCATACATAAATATTCGCTTAAGTTATGTGTTCACGCATGTCCTAAAGATGGTTAGGTTGTGTATCAGGAAAAGAGAGACAGAATGTATGTTCAATATTGGCAGCATTCTGGAAACATATTTTCAGCAGTCATATGCTATGATTTTTTAGGACGGATGCAACCAGAGAGTGGATAGATAAACAAAATTCAACTATATAGAAAATCATTAGATCAAGGAGATGCCAACTTAGATATCTCCAAAACAAGCGGAAGCGGAATGATAAACATAGCATAAGAAGAACAGAAATATAAAACATGGAACTCAGATATTTAACGTGGAACCCTACTCCGTGAGGAGCGGGATGAAACCACAGGAGAAGCCATCAAAGGGGCATATCTTGCATTGCTTTTTCTTAATGGATACAGGAGGTCTGGAGCTCCTTATATAGCCTCTCCAGAGCCTCCAAGTCCCACCACTGGACGATGTGGGACTAAACACTGGATGGGGTAAATGGATCTCCTCCAGGATCCATTTACCCTGCTACAACACAATAGGCACATAACCACATACTCCAACACTCCCCCTCAAGCTGGAGCATGCAATGCTCAGCTTGGACAAACAAACAGAAAGAAACTCAACTCAACGCTACAGGACACTACGGACAATATCAACCCAACGTGCACATGCTGCAGTCGAGGACGTTGCTTATCATGCCGTGCAGGTGAGGAGGACAAACGGGCTGGAGTGTGAGTCAACTAAAGACTCGGAATCTGACCATCGAGTCTGAAATTGCGCCTGGAGTCTCCTCGTCAGAGAACTGGGTCTCTCCCATCTGGCTCAGAGAATGGTGCACTGCTCTGGTGTACCTATGATACCACATGAAAACCCTTGCCAACATATGGCATAAAGAATGGTCCTCTGCTCTGGAGTCCCTATGGCTCACATGAAGACTCTGGCCGAACAACAACAAGAATGATGGGGACCTCGAACTGATGATGGCAACATATGCTCATCTGAAGATGAGCGCA
Source organism: Ottelia alismoides (assembly GCA_037367405.1). Classification (NCBI taxonomy): domain Eukaryota; kingdom Viridiplantae; phylum Streptophyta; class Magnoliopsida; order Alismatales; family Hydrocharitaceae; genus Ottelia; species Ottelia alismoides. The sequence continues at coordinate 1,414,796 of JAZKJV010000319.1, read as the reverse complement.
CACTCATGCGTGTCTGAAACTGGACTCGGAATTAATCGTCGAGTCTGAACAACTGTAGAGTCTAGAATCTGAATGGTCTGAAAATCTGAATCTGGATCTGCAACAGGACCTCTGACTCTACACAATACTCCCCCTTTCTCCCATACTTGTCGGAAAATGAAATCGACCAAGTTGGGAGAAGACAAAAAATTGGGGGGTACAAAATACCAATAAGCCGTTCGGCTTTCAAAACATTCATCATTTTTTTTCAATTTTTTAAAGCCATTTCAACCATTTTTTTACGGCTTTTGCTTCGCACATTTTTTTTGAAAATGTGTACGGCTTTTTATTTTGTATGCGCCTTTTTTTCTTTTCTTTTTTTTCTTTTTTTTCAAACCCCGCCGCCCCCTTAGGATTCGTCACGCGCCGCCGCTTGATGCGGAGCACGGAGGTGACCTGGGGCGCGGGATGCCACCGCCAGTTGCTTGGGAGAGGAGGAGCGTGCTACCTGCACGCGGGAGAGAACGCGAGGGAGGCTGAAGTTCTCCGCCAGGGAGAGCACGCCGCCAACGATTGAGATGCGGTGTCGCGCCTGGGGAGAAGGGATGTTGTGAGAAGATCTGGCGGAGAGGAGGCGCCTGGACATAGCGCGTGAAGAAGTCTGGAGGACTCTCGAGATGCATTATCGCGCCGCCTGCGCAGGACTGGGAGAGGTGATTGGGGGGGCGCCTGCCGAGCGCTCGCCGTGAACTGGGTCTCGCCATCGATGCGGAGCCCTAGGGGATGAGGGCTTGACAAGGGCTCGCATCTGGGGAGCAGGTTGTCGCGCAGGGGCGCGTGAGTGGGCCGCACCTGGGAACAACGCGACATCGGGAGTAGGCGCCGCCAGCGCCGCCATCGGGAGTTGCGTGGACAGCTGCGGCTGCGCGCGTGATTTTTTTTCTTTCTTCCAGTTTCGCCACCATATAAGGCTGGAGGAGGGCGGCAGATGCGCCTTCCGCCCTGGAGTTGCACCGCCAGAGAAGGCCAGCGCCTTGGATGAACGCCAGGGCTTGTTGGAGAGGAGAGCAGGACTCGCCTGGAGGGTGGCGCGATGGGTCTCCTCCGCCTGGAAGGTGCGCCAAATGTGATATATTATGTGTTGCCGACGGTGCGTGAGGAGCCCTGGTGCGCTGGAGCTACGCACAAATCGCCCTTTGTGCCTGAAGATGAAGATGGGGCCTGGGGTTGACCTGAAAGTGGATCTAGGGTTCCTGACTGGAACCGTGGAGTGCTTCATCGACTCCAGCGTGGCGGAGGGATGCTCTGCCTTGGGAGATTGCAGATCTGGATAGCATTGGCTTTGATATGGCTGGGATCTGCGCAACTATTGCGCATGGATTTTCTTGCGCCTGGATCATCCTCCCTTTCATGAATTAGGGTTTTGAGAACCCTAGAACACATCTCATATTCGAACAGATCTCGAATAATAAATCTTCAAAGAACATAATTCCAAAACTCGAATCTCAAACAAAAATAAAGAATATCATAAACTCCTCGAGAATCGAACCCCCTCTGATACCATGTTAGAAAATAGGAAGCGGAAGCGGAATGATAAACATAGCATAAGAAGAACAGAAATATAAAACATGGAACTCAGATATTTAACGTGGAACCCTACTCCGTGAGGAGCGGGATGAAACCACGGGAGAAGCCATCAAAGAGGCATATCTTGCATTGCTTTTTCTCAATGGATACAGGAGGTCTGGAGCTCCTTATATAGCCTCTCCAGAGCCTCCAAGTCCCACCACTGGACGATGTGGGACTAAACACTGGATGGGGTAAATGGATCTCCTCCAGGATCCATTTACCCTGCTACAACACAATAGGCGCATAACCACATACTCCAACAATTATATTGAACATAACATTGTTAATGTCGATTGCTGACTTATAGATATTGGAAATGGAGTTCATCCAAGTTCTTATAACATTAAATAACTTACAAGTATACAGTTAGATCACACATATCGATCATCTATGACATTTATATCGCGCACATCAATCATATCGAGCATATCGTTGCTAATGTTGATTGGTGGTGATTAATAAACATTGGAATTGAAAATTTGGAATTAAAGTAGCCGTGATTATAACTTGATCAGCATTAGACTTCTTTTCATATCTATTGCCAAAGAGGACAAAGTTCACCAACTGACGCATGCACCCCCTGTCGCACCATAACCTACACGACCCGAAACAAAATATATAATTCACAATGTGTTTTAATACTAAGAGTAGCAAGAGAAGTAGTGAAATCAAGCTTACAAAGGTAATATCATTGATATATATATATCAGCGAAATATCGACGATATCGGTCAATATTCGAGAAATTTTGTACAGAAACCAATCATTTTTAAGCAATATGGGTCGATATGACGATATATCGTTGATATCGTGATATTGCCAACCTTTACTAGTCACCTGATTGGACCTATAAACCGGTCCGACTACTCTATTTGGTGGGATGACTAAATAGAATAAATCAAGCCAACTAGTCGATCTATTAATGAAAAATAGTATTTATATTAAAGTTGCATGTAATTTCTTTGTCGGAGAATCAGATATATTTTCTTTAGTGTAAAGTGAAAGTTAGATGTGGATAATTTGATTGTAATTCATCTAGTACTTTTTTAAGACCAAATTCATCTAGTACTTTTATCTTGTTAATTAATGACCAACATATAAAAAATGTTTTTTTGAGATCATACATGTAAAAATATATAATGTGGAAGAGAATTTGATGTTGTATATTCATAGAGCTCGGGGGTTCTCTAATATAGAAGAGATAAATCCTAATGGGTAAATTACATACTAAGAACAGAGAAATAAACAAACTGTAAAATAGTAACAACATAAAACTCTCAACACTCCCCCTCAAGCTGGAGAATAGATGTCTATCAGGTTTAGCTTGGAACATCTCTGAAAACGTCCTCATGCTAGAACCTTGGTGAGCATGTTCGTTGTCTGCTCACTTGAGCAGACATGACATGTAGAAATGAGATCCTTCTGAATCATGTCTCGAGTGTAGTGACAATCTACCTAGACATGATTGGTTCTCTCATGGAAGGTTGGATTGTTTGCAATAAACAGTACAGCTTGGTTATCGCATTGAAGGAGCATGTAAATAGGCACCTAAATAGCTAGGTTGTCGGAACTGATCTGACCTACATCATCTATCTACTCCCTTATGTCATAGCTCTGTAATATGATTCTGTACTGGATCTAGAAACAACTATCAGCTTCTTGCTCTTTCATGATATCAAGGAACTCCCTATGACCACAGCGAAGCCAAAAGTAGACTTCATGTCCTTGGAGCATCCTGCATAGTCTGCATCTACACAAGGTGTAACAACAAGGGACGTGCATGTACTAAATAAAAGACCAGTGCCAGGTGAGATCTTCAGATACCTTAGAATAATACGGATTGCATCTATATGTGTCTGTCTAGGGTGCTCCATGAACTGACTCACTTTGCTCACTGCAAAGGATATGCTTGGCCTGGTGATGGTCACATATAGAAACTTCCCAACTAGCTCCATGTATCTCCTCTTGTTTACTTTCTCAGTGTCATCATCATATAGTTTCATGCTCAAGTCCATAAAAGTAGTGGTTGGCTTGCAATCTACCATACTTGTCTCTAAGAGAAGGTCCATAACATACCTCTCCTGGGTCATCACAAGACCTCGTTGGTTCCTAACAAACTCGAATCCAAGGAAGTAGCGTAGACTACCAAGATCCTTGGTAACAATTTGTTCTCTAAGAAAAGCCATAGCTGCTTGAAATCCTTGTAAGTTATCCCTATAATGATAATATCATCAGCATACACTAGTATAGCGACAATACCTATATGGGACCTCTAAACAAACAAGGAGTGATCTGCAGTTGATCTCACGAACCCCTTCTGTTCTATCAAGTCTGAGAGCTTCTGAAACCATGTTCTTAGATTCTGTTTAAGGACATAGATTACCGTATGAAGTCTGTCCATCTTCTGACATTTCCCCTCAGCAGTGAACCTGGGTGGCTGCTGCATGTAAGCTTCCTCTTGTAGATCACCATATAGGAGAGCATTCGTCACAACGAGCTAATATAGAGGCCAATCCCTTGTGATTGCAATAGAAAGAAAAATCTGGAGTGTGGAGTGCTGAGCTACTAGAGAAACAATGTCCTGATAGTTCACCCCATAGGTCTGGGGGAACCCACGACCCAAAGTCTTGCCTTGTAACGATCAATGATGCCATTTGCTCGATGCTTCATAGTGAATAACCACTTGCATCCCATAAACGGGCATATTTGCAGGAGTTGAAACATTGCTCCATGTGTCACGAGACTGTAAAGCGGACATCTTTGCTTCCATGATTAGGCGTCATTGGCTCACTTTAAGAGCCTCCCGATATGTACATGGCATGTCAACGACAGATAACAATAGATTGCCTGAAATCTGGTGAAAGCTGCTCCAGAGACACATGGCCAGCGATGAGGTATCGTGCATAAGAACGTTTGCCTTTACGCAAGGCAATACACCACCCCAGATCACTCACTTGTGGTGGTTATGGCTCATCATGCATATATGCATGCTCATCTTGTAATTGACCATATACATCATGCACACCACTAGTACCATCAGTCGAAACCAAATTTTCAGAATTTACATGAGACGTGGTGGATGTTGGGGAAGGTAATAGACCAAGGAGGATAGGCTAAGGCACATGTGTAGGTGGTGGAAGAACAATTGCATCCTCAGACTCAGAGGGATGCAATCTATCACATGTAAGAAAGTAGTACATGATGGACATGAAAAAGGTAACATCGGCACTAGCATAATATTTTCTTTTTACAGGACCAAAAATACAATAACCCTTTTTGGTACGAGAGTACCCAACGAAGATACATTTGACAGCTCGAGGAGCAATCTTGTCACGACCAGGATGCAAGCAACAGCAACAACAACAAAGCCTTTTCCCACATTAAGTAGGGTCGGCTACGTGGATTCTTTGCCTCCATTCACATTAATCTTGGGTCATTATCAGGCTTAGATCCAAAAAACTAAGATTCCTTCGTATAGTCTCATTCCAACACTTCTTGGGCTTTCATCACCCTCTCTTAACTGGCTCAACATCCCAAAACTCACATCTCCTAACCAATGCAACAACTGACCACCTTTACAAAAGGCCAACCCACCTTAAGCAGTTTTCTCGCATCTTATCCGCGATCGGAGTTGCACCAACTTTCATTCTGATTGCATCATTCCGAATCCGATCTATGGTTGTGTATGTGTCCACACATCCACCTTAGCATTTTCATTTCTGCTACTATCATTCTCTGCACATGTCTATGGTTCACAGACCAACATTCATATCCATAGAGCATAGTAGGTCTCACGGCTGCTTTGTAGAACTTTTCTTTAATTTTCAAAGGAATTTTCTTATCACATAGAACAGTAGAGGCTCCTCTCTACTTTAGCCAGTCTGCATTTATTCTATTAGTAACATCTCCACCAATTTCCCCATCATGTTGCAAAATAGATCCCATGTATCTACAAGAATCTCTCTTCTGAATGTTATCATCACCAATCTTCACCTTGATTCCTTCATCATTGCTTCCATCAAAGTGCACTCCATATATTCAGTCTTATCCTTACTTATATAAAATTCTTTACTCTCCAATGCATGTCTCCAGACCTCAAGCTTCTCATTTACTCCATTTCCAATCTCATCAATCAACACAATATCATCAGCAGATAACATACACCAAGGTATTTCATCCTTAATGTGGCTCGTCAATTCATCCATAATCAAAGTAAAAAGAAATGGACTCAAAGTTGAACTTTGATGTAAACCAATATTGATGTTAAAATAGCCAGTCTTCCAAGACTGGATCCTTACACAAGATAAAACCCTATCATGCATATCCTTTATGAGGTTAATGTATAGAACAGGTACTGTCTTTTCTCCAAAACTCTCCACAATATCTCACGTGGAACAGAATCATAAGCCTTCTCCAAATCAATAAAAATCATATAGAGGTTTTTCCTTTTAGCTCTATAAATCTCCATTGTTCACCTCAGCAAATGTACTACTTCAATGGTTGAACAGTGTGACATGAATCCGAATTGATTTTCTTTTACTTTGGAAACTTGCCTCAACCTTCTTTTGATCATACGTTCCCAAATTTTCATAGTGCGACTCATTAGCTTGATACCTTCGTAATTTGAACAATTTTGATTGTCCCATGTGTTCTTAGGCACCATGATACTTCTCCTCCAATCTTCAAGCATTTTCTTGCTTCGTCAAATAACAAAAATTATGAATGGCCAACAATTAAAAAATGGAGATACGGGGTATCGATCCCCGCACCCCTCACATGCTAAGCAATCGCTCTACCAGATGAACTACAAAGCTAAATGGAGATGCGGGGTATTGATCCCGATTCCTCTCAGCGAGTGCTATACCATCTGAGCCGCATCCCCATTATGACCAGGATGCAAGAAATGGACAAATACTACGCAACCAAATATGTGTGGTGTAAGAGAGAAAAAGTTCTCAGGAAAAGCGGGGGAGAATGGAGCTTTTTCACCCAAAATAGAAGAGGGCATCTGATTTATAAGAGCATGTTGTCATCACAGCATCACCCCAGAATGAATGAGGAGCCCGACTTTGCTTAAGAAGAGTCCTGGTGATATCCAAAAGATGATGGTGTTTGCGTTCAGCGACACCGTTCTGTTGAGAAGCATATAGACAGGAAGTCTGATGGATAATGTCACGTGAGCTGAAAAAATGAGACAGTTGTTTAGTACAGAATTCAAGGGCATTATCAAAATGAATATAGTTTATAGTAGCAAATAAAATATTCTTTATATCAACCACAAAGTTCGCCATCAACGTACTAGCCTCAGACTTATGCCTTAACAAAAAAAACTCAAGACAATCTGGAAAAATCATCAACACAAACCAAATAGTACATTTATCCCTGATGATTAGGTACACAACTTGGACCTCACATATCAAGATGAAATAACTCAAAAAGACTCTAACTACTACGACCTTGATGACTTGGAAAGCTGGACCGATGATGCTTTCCAAGTTGACATGATTCACACTGGAAACTGGACTTGGTTGATACGCCAGTGATGAGATGACAAATCTTTTACAGCGGTAGATGATCAAATCTGAGATGCTATGTGTAGGGAGAAATCGACTCTGCAGAAAGAAAAGTGGCATCCACATAAGGAGACTGGGTCAACATGTACATCCTCCGTGTTCACGGTCGCATCCAATCACCATGCCCGTGAGTATATCTTGAAAAACAAGGGAACTAGGATCAAATATAGCACGGCAATGTAAATCTTTTGTAATCTGATTGATAGAAAGTAAATTCATGAAGAAGGAAAGTGCATGAAGAACGTTCTATAGATGTATGGAAGGAGTCAAATGAACCTCTCCCTGTCCAGTAATAAGAGAATGCATCCCATCAGCAATCACAATTAATCTACCTGATTTTGTTGGACTATAAGTACCAAACTAAAAGCGATCTCCACATAGATGATGTGAAACTCCAGAGTCAATTATTCATTCTGAAGGAGCTGGTCTAGAGCATCTGGTAAATGCATGAGTAATACCTGAAGTACTAGTAGATGTAGAAGAAATAATATCGGATGGACAAGGAGTAGAAGATCCGACGACTTGTGGCATGATCTCTCTCGGATGGGCAACGAAGTCATTGTAACAATGATCGATGAGGTCAAGTACAGTCTGAACATGTTCAGCAGCACGGGCTAAAGGTGGAAAGATGTGCTTGTAGTAGCATGTGTCCTTTGAGTGGACTGATCGGTGACAATATGAACATGGCTGACGTGGATGTAGACCGCCTCTGCCACGTGTGTCTCGTCCTCTGAACGGAGATGAATCGCCTCTACCACATGAAGTTGCCATAGCCGACGATGTCCGAAACGACGTGGCAAAGAGGATACTCAATCGGCTCAGCCTGCGATACGCTTCCTCCATAGGAGGTATGGTAGCGTCAGAGAGAAGCTGAGAGCGGACCGAATCATATTCGGGGTTAAGGGCAGCCAGAAACATCATGGTCATGACAGAGTCTCTATAGGCCTTATGCTCCTCTGGTGAGGCTGTCAAGTTTATCTAGCTATGGAGCATGGTTTTAAAAGGCGGTGCCTCGAGGCGCAAAGGCGTACGCCTCAAGGCGAGGCGGGCCTAAAGCGCCCCGAGGTGCACGCCTCAGGTACAGACTTAGAGGCGTACGCCTCAGCCTCTCCTGAGGCGCTCGAGGCGAAGCGGAGGCGTGAGCCTCGAGTCATGAGGCTTTTTTACATTTTTTGTTACACATAACCCTATTTTTTTGTTAGCATTATATTTTTTTGTATTTTTGTTTCCATATTAAACCTTGCATATTTCTATATATATAGCTCCATGCAAAGAGAAGAGATAGCTTGAAACAAGCGAAGTTACATGATCTTGTATACATCATATTCAATTTATCATACATCTACACATACTAGTTCTATTACACATATTTTTGTTTGAATTGTAATAGAATTTTATATTAGTTGCAAGTTTGCAACTTGATGTTGTTGTTTGGTTGTATAAGTTGTGAACTTAGAATAGTTATCACATATATGATATATGAAGTAATGTTGAAAAATAAACACGTGAAGACTGAAGTAAAATAATTATTACATTTTATTGTGAGTAGCTGAATACAAATAATATCATTAATAAAAAAATCGCTGGGGGCGGCCCCCACACCCCCGCAGGGGGGAGCGCACCAGCTCCCCCCTAGACCCCCCCACAGGCTCGTTGACCGGGCAACGAGACCCCCGTCTTGTTGGGGTATGATATGGCAGGAGGGGATGCATATGATAGTTCTCCAACTACGTCCAACAAGACAATTGATTGGGGTTCAAGGCATATTAATATTTTTTTATTCGCACTAAAGATTATGGTTTCTATTGTACTTTAGTATTAAGTATAGACTTTAGTTTAATACTCATGTAGAGTCATTGAAGTTGGAATTGGAACTTGATATTTTGTATATTAGTGGCATAGTGTTAGTTTTTTTGAACTTCAATGCCTTCATCGCTTATGTATTGTATCTTTTACTAGTTTTAAATTATTCCTGAATGTGTTTTTGGCAAAATGTAATAGTATTATATACTTTTTAAATGTATTTTTCATTAATTTTAATTTTTTTCCAAAAAAATTGAGGCTTACGCCTCGAGGCTTACGCCTCGCCTCAATTTCAGAGAAAACGCCTTGGATCGCCTCACGCTTTTTTAAACCTTGATGGAGACACTCAAACATACCCCTTAGAGATGTATACATGGTGTGAAGAGGAGGATCAACATGTTTGGTTGTGAAGATGTCATGCTGGAGTTGCAATATCTTTGACTCATTCCTCCGCTTGAGAGTATGTTCCTATGAGGATGTCTCATATCGCCTTTGTTATGGGTTGACTCGGTATATCATAGGCTATCTCAACAAAGACAGTACTAGATAGCCACAACTTGACAATGCATCATATGCCTCCATGAGGCATTGGTCCTAGTTTTGTCTACAGGTTTAACCTGCGTCAGAATGTACTTCTTACCATGACTCTACAGCAGATCCATGAATTGCATCGCCCACAACTCGAAGTTTGTACTGTTCATCTTGTCAATAGATGATGGACCCTTGAAGGCACCCGTAGATGGCATATCAAATCTGCTTTCTGGCATCGTGGACAAAGAACTGGGACCTTAGATAGAACATGAGGTGTCTAAACAAACATGAAAAGGGGTGGTTGTGGACATAGACTCATGCCACAACCACGCTTAGACAAACGTGGTCAAATTCAGATCCAAAATTGGGTAAATCAGACCTAAAAACTCTGAAATCAGACCCAAAACTACAATCTAGAGTAGCAAAAGGGCCGCCTAGCGTCGCGGCAGGGTCACAGTGTGGCTTGGCAACCTTTAGGGCAATAAAAAATGTCCTAGGCGGCACCGATGGGCCATTGTTGCTCCCGTTGGAGGGCAGCATAGCTGTTGGAAGGTTGTAGCACATCCGTTGGAGGGCCAAGAGAAGGCAGCGTTGCCACTGAGTAACAGGGGTTGACGCGCGAACGAGCGACAACCGGGGTTGGAGGTAGGGTTGGGAGGTGGGGCTCAAGGCTCCGGTCTAGGACCGCTGCTATGATACCAAATAGAAGAGAATACTATGTTGTGTATTTATAGAGCCCAAGGGTTCTTTTATATAGAAAAAAAGAAGCTCTACATACTAAGGACAGATAAATAAACAAACATAACATAAAACTCTCAACATATAAGATTATATATAATTACGACAAGAAAGCATTTTCCCACATTAAGTAAGGTATAAGATTATATATTAAACACATTGTTTATTTAAAATAATTAAAAAGACCAGGGTTCAAATCCTCCTTGAGAAAGGGTTGTGTTAGGTAGCTGAAAAACAACGTAAAAATAGTTGGACCTTTCAACATAAATTTGATAAAAATCCATGTAGTTGACCATATTTATAGTGGGAGAACACTCTTCCATTTTTTTAAATAACTAAAAATACCTAACCGGGTATTTTTGGTTTGTAACTCGAATACATTTTATTCTTTATTCGATAACCCTTTGGATTGAATACTGAGACACTTTCATAAGTTAAAAGAACTATATTATTGTACAATAGTTGGCCTATTTTCAGTAGGGGGAGATAACGACTTAATTTAGTAGTCAAATTCAATTTATTAATTCAGAACTAAATACACGTACAATTACCGGAAGATAATGAAACTAATTACACCTCCGGCCCTTTTTTAGAGAGAAGGATAGCTAGCCTTTTTTTAACAAAGGAGTTTGAGTTAAACGGTGCCCTTAATATACTTTTTTTAAAGGGGTGTCCATAACATACAACAACAAGCAAGCCTTTTCCCACATTCCAAAGAGCTAAGTTGATCATATCATGGCTTACATCCGAAAAAGCCATATACTTATTAGTAGTCTACTTGACAATATCCAAAAAAATCAGGCCATGGTTCGGATATGACTTTTCAAGATACTCAAGATAAGTGGATTCTACCACGAGTCAATATATGATCTAAGAAAGGCAATTCTCAAAAAAATGATCTAAGAAAGGCATCAATGCTTCAGTAGGTTTTAAAGTATATGAATCGAAACATGGAGAAAAGATAAACTAATAAAACTTAAGTAACAACCTCTATGCCAACGCAGAATGGCACCTCAGTTGGTTTCCCTTGCTTCACAACTTGGCTGTCTTTATTGTCTAGGTAGACAGAATAGCCAACACATGCATATTTAAAGTCCGCCAATGTACGGCCATCCTTTAAAGCTTCCATCTCCGATTCTCCAACTATGTATCCAGGAACTGCAGGAAAAAGATTTAGGAACTACCAGTGCAAAAAGATTAGAAGCCAATATGTAATATAAACTTGTGTCTTTGTGTCTCTCACCTCATTATACAACCCTACTCAGAATAGTTATAAAACATTTATAAATTACAAAAATTTTCTTTATCCATTTCCATCAAATACTATCTGGATCATGTGATTCTATAGGCAACTTTAAGTCTTTAATATGAATTTCCATAAACTGTCTGTGACTTCTTTATAAAAAATCAACGCGGAATAATTTCCCAGTATATACAACCTCTCTTTACAGATTATGCCCTCAATTTAAAAGGTTTTCCCTTTTTATACTTGATTTTTGGTTCGATCATATAAAAAATGAGAATAGAAACATTAGTTTCGTTATACTACAAGGTGAATATAGAGTTGGAATGGAGCATGGGCAAATTCACAAGTTTGCAATAAATTTACTTCACCAAAAAGCAACCATTTCTTTTGGGAATGTAAAATAGAGACCTCGTGAAATAATTTTTTACGTAAAAGTGTGGCAGCAAATAGAAAGGTTCCAATAAAGGATGCCAAGATGAAGCCTTATCTGATGTTAAGTGAGGTCAATTAGTTAAGTGGGGCCAAGTATATGAATTTATCACCTTTGAACAGATAAGTTAATGGGCATGTCACATCCCACTTCCCTTAATGATCAGATTATAAGGACATTGGCAATGACACCGAGTGTGAAGACTACAAGTCTATAATACCTTTGGCACCACATCACAAACTAGGTAGAGATGGGAAAAAGCAACATGGAAGTTGGACACTTACTACCTAGCAACCATGAATAGGTATTTTAGTTTAGCTGTTTGAGATGCCAAAGTTTTCAAGTGATCAGTTTTGATCCAGCATGATTTTCATTAGTTCATTTTTCAATGTATTTTCATTCACTTATCTATTTATTAAATTTAGCGGATGTATCTTTTGGAGGTGTCATTTAGGAAAGAGTTGTCTTTTGCGACAAGGCGTGCCTCTTAAATGGCATTTATTATATAAATCTAACATCATGTAAAACGAAAGGACCATGAACAAATGATACAAACTTGAGTATCCTTTCGAAATTATATCTATTTTCTCTGTTGGTTTCTATCTATTTTAAACCCTCTAATACAATCCTTTCATTTCTTCTTTCTTCCTAACAGAGCTTGGTGTAGTCCTCTTCATCTCCTCACCTCACGCGTCAAAAAATGTTCCCTAAAATTCAGATATTATTTGGTACCAAAGCATGGGTTACAAGTCATTCTTACGACATGACGATCATACAAGATATTTCAAGAAAAAGAAGATTGAAAGGAAAACTGAAGGTTTTATGTCTTCCAATATCTGCATATCAGGGACATTCATGCATTATACTTGAAGGTTCTTGATAATGATGCGGGTGTAAAAGGAACTCAAGACCATTAAAAAGAAGTCATGCACATTGAAGCACGCATGAGTTGTATAAACTCAAAGTAGCACCAGCCACTCTCCATACTTCAAGGTGAATGAACTACTTCTATTGGAAGCACCATAAAAACCATGGTCTAAAGAGGCATACTCTAGCAGCAATTGTTTCCATAAGCCTCTACACATTAGTGATGATGCCACGTATGACGATTGTCCGTCGCTAGAAGAAAGGTATGTCGTGATGTGGTGACCACCACCAGAATCATCATCATGACTGAAAACATCTACAAATACTATTGGAACCGCACGACAATTACCCTCTCCACCCTCTACAAATGCACTGACATGACTATAGTTAACATCGTTACATGAAAAGTCAAGATGTATCCTTGTCACAAGGCATCCATATTATATAAGCATTCACATTATACGAGCATCGATGTGTCCCAACAATGCCACATAGAACCTGAACATCCGAAAGCTCCAGCATTCCTCCTTTCAATCGATTTCCAATGCCAAGTCAATCTACTTCTCCATCCTCCTCGAGATGCCACTACTAGCTTGTTATATCCTTCACAACATCACTCCTCACCTTCTCCTCTCCCTTCTGAAGCCACCATCACCACCCTCTCTTCTCCCTTGAGATACAATTTCCATCTTACTTCCTTTACTGCAACCTGACATCTTCAAAAAAGAAAAAAGAAAAACAACTCCTTGTAAGATAATTTTTTCAAGACGGTGAGAACTGGTGTATTCTGATTGTCATTTGTCCATTTTTCAATTCATATATTTTCATTTAACTATTCTCCAAGCGATGTATCTTTGGAGGTACTGTTTAAGAAAGGTTGTGGCTTTTGCGAAATGCTGTGCCTCTTAGATAGCATTGGTACTCTATCTAAAGCAGGCATCTTGTACAAAGAAACGACCATAAACGATTATCCTTTGAATTAGATATCCATTTCCTCCCATTGGTTTCATCTCCTCTTAAACCATACAATCCAGTTCTCCTATAATCCTATTTTTTCTTCTTCACTCCTCACCCAACTTGGCATGCTCTATAAGATCAGTCAACCTATTAAAAATATGATGGCATTGAGCAGAGAAAGATTTCTCTGTCTGCTCGCCTCAATTTCCTCTCTCTCCTCGTCCATCGATAACACGCTACTTGATGACACAGTCATTATGGATCTACTCACCACTGAAGGTTCCGTAACTTGTTTACAATGAACTATATAAAAGTAGTATGGGACAAGACATGGAAACCCTTCCCACCGTATTAATATAGCTCTAAAATCTAATTCATTCTTGGTCGTAAGGTCGAGGTGATGCTCCCTCAGTTGCCCGAATCAAGGTCTTCCTCGTCACTGGCTCCAAGGTCGTTCCTTGCAGCGATCGATGTGTTCGACTGGATCGATTCTGCAGGTTCCTATCTCGTAAAACATCATACTCAAGAAATGGTTTAGCTCAACACGGGTTTTTTTTACAAAAAGGCCTGATTTGGGTTTGAGGTTGCAGACGAGATGCAAGAGAGCTATGATTCTGGGAGCTGAAAGGCACGCAATTTAAACTTTTCCCTCACACAACTACGGAACGAAAGAAACGTTCAGAATCGAAAAGTTCACAGAAATCGTCTAAATCCGAAGATTCAAAGGCCCGAAAACGGAGGCGATAAGACAGATAGAGGAGGGAAGCGATAAGAGGCGATAGCAGACCTTGCTTGAGGCCTCTGCTAAGGCCGACGCAGACGGGCTTGCGGCCCTGTGCCTTACGCAGCGACGAGTAGTAGAGGCAGCCCTTGCATGACCTGCCACTGTGCGCTTCGGGCCTCCCCCTGCCGGCCTCGCCGGGAGAGTCCCCGTCGTCTGCCGCCGCTTCCGCCATGAACGCCGGAGCTCTGGTTCTTCTCGGCGGAGAAAAAAAAAGAGGGAGAGAAAAGGGGAAGGCGAAATTTGGTTTGGTTGGTGCGGATTGAGTGGGGCGTCGCCTGAGTAGAATAAGGAACTTATTCTGGTCCGCGTGCTCACTGCACCTCGTCGCTAATATTTGTGGAGAAACGCCACAAGAAGGGGAAAAATTATTATAAAAGACTAGGGTTTTCATAGGTGTGCCCCTCCGAGATATCGCAATATCAGTTATGTCCCTATCTTTTTGGGAATATCATTTGTGCCTCCAACCTCTTGTTGTTCTATCAGTTGTGCCCCTCCATTACTTTGACCGTAAATAAGTTAAACTTAACCATGGTTTAACCAAACCGTCATATAGTTAAGAGGGGCAAATTCGGAAAAAAAATCCCCCATCTCCCTCCTCATCGTCCAATACTTCCTCCTCCTACCACATGCTCCTCCATCTCCTTCTCTTCAGCCATTCATCATCAACACCACCATGTCGACGACGAGGCGTGGGGGAGGAGCTCTGGGAAGGTGGACAGGCTCGGGGCATGGAGCAGCGGGTGAAGCTCGGGGCAGAGCCTGGCGACGGGGGTAGGGGAGGCACGAGCAGCAAGGGGGTAGGTCGGGGCATGGGGCGGGGGGAGGTCGGGGCGGAGGGAGGAGCTGGAGGTGGGGGTTGGCGCGGGGGCAGCAGGGGTGGGGGGAGCTCGAAGCAGGGGGCAGGGGGAGGTCGAGGCGGAGGGAGGAGCTGGAGGTGGGGGTTGGCGCGGGGACAGCAGGGGGTGGGGGGTGGGGGAGGTCGGGGCAGGGGGCGGGGGGGAGGTCGAGGTGGAGGGAGGAGCTGGAGGTGGGGGTTGGCGCAGGGCGGCAGGGGGTGGGGGAGCTCGGAGCAGGGGGCGGGGGGAGGTCGGGGCGGAGGGAGGAGCTAGAGGTGGGGGTTGGCACGGGGGCGACAGGAGGGTAGGGGGGAGATCGAGGCAGGGGGCGGGGGAGGTCTGAAGGATATTGAGAATCCTCAAGCGCATCACGGAAGCGTGACGATCGCATCGAATACGATCGGGGCGACTAGTCGTACTAGTCGCAAGGTGCAGCGGAATTTAAAAATTTTAAATCAAACGATGAAACCACATGATCACGAGAACACTTCTCGGATCGTTTCATCAAACCACAAAGTATAAGGAATACCTTTGAAGCGTGGTTGTGATCGCGAGATCCCAAACAAGAGATCCTCCTGTCGCAAGTCCGATCCATGAAGGACGCACTTGCGGGCACGATGATGAGTCGTGTTCCTCCCGCAATCCTCGATGAAGATCCAAGCAATAGATCCCCTGATTTCGTCAAGCGAAATCCGTCGTCTTCCTCTATAGAAAGTAGCCACGAAGAAGAAGGAGATCCTCGAGTCGTCGAAGGCGAAGGCGAGAACTTATCTCCTTTCTCAACAATGGTGGTCGGCCACCCTATGGAGAGGGAGAGAGAGAGAGCACGAGAATGAGAGGGAGAGAGAGAAGTAGAGTAGGCGTCTACTTGGTGTGTCCTTCAAGGGCTAGGGCTACTCTCTTTATATACTAGTTTGGGATCCAATGGATCTCAATCCATGGCTCTCATGGATCCAACGGTCATTGTAATCCAAGAGCTATCCAACGGCTATGATTGGTGTTGGTTAAAAAACCAACAACATTAATTTATATTAAATTAAATATATGTTGAATTTTTATCAACACAATTTAATTAACATAAATTAATTTATTAAGAGATAATAAGACAACAAATAAGAGGAGACAACAACCCTCCTAAATTCAAGGAGGCGTCACCTATGACTAAGTCATAGGTGACGCCACCTTTGATTATTGGTGGTTTTGTCTTCTTTTATTTATATTATTATTTCTTAATTATTTGCAATAACTATTATTGCAATAATATCCACCAAATTAATTCCAAATTAATTTGTGAATATTTCAATCATGCCATTGAAAAATATGTGAATCATATTCACATCCCAAACTAATTTGTAAAATACATTTCTAATTAATTAACTAATGTGAATCCAATCCACATTAATAATTAACAAATATTATTTACAATATTTCTCTCTTTCTCTGATATATTATAAATCTCATTTATAATATACACAGATATTCTGGATATCACTATCCACGATCTGCTTATCCTTGATAATTAAATCCTATTTAATTATCTCGGATAATCATTCTCACAATATGAATCTTATTCATATTATACTTGATAATTAAATCTCATTTAATTATCTTGGACACATTCTCACAATATGAATCTTATTCATATTATACTTTGATAAATAAATCTCATTTAATAATCAAAACCTTCTTGCTTGGATACTAAATTCATCATAGGAATTATTCTTGAACTCCTTCAAGAATAATGTGCCTTCTCCGTAGATACTTGGAGATAAGGACAGGGTGATTGTACTGTTCCACGTATAGTGACTTGGATGTTGAGATCTCATCTCAAATCCAGATCTAACGGACCTCTCATAGATGGTTGATTAAATCAAGTCCGTATACTTAATCCTCTCATTGCATCTGAATCACATTCAGATCAATGTCCAACACTAGGACTAAGATCAAGTTACTTCTCTCTTGAGAGGAGTCACTAAAATCCAGACATGTTTCATCACTCCCTCGGACTGGAAGCGTCATGGTTATACAATCGTTTATGATCACATCACCCTCAAGTATTCCCAATACCTGCACATCCTGCATACTGGAAGACCAATGATCAACCTGAAGATGAAGATCTATTTTATACTGTCTTCTTCAGGGTTTGATCACCAAGTTTCTCAGTCTTGGTCATTGGGATTTGGTATCGATCATATGCTTTCCCAAAGCATATATCATACCTTCAAATTCTTGTCATGCTTCCAAAGCACGACGACCATGCATGGAATTTGATCGGTCCCAATACCTCATGAGTGAGCTCATGTCTTCCGGTTCACAAGTGAACCTGTATGATCCCTTTGAGAGATCGTATTACTCATATGCCCTTATATGCACACCAGCTCGCTGGTATATAGACCTTGGTTAGGTCATCAACCTACTGGTCTGCCAAATGTACACACTCAGACATATAGTAACACATCTGTCTCCGGTCAGTGGATGTGTGCCTATGTTGTGACAGCATTCAACATAGGACTTAGGTTATCTCGATCTCGCTAAGTCAACCCATTGACCTAACTAATCTAACACCTCCGAATCACTATTCCCATGCAGAGGACCTGCATCAAGAGGTCGGTCAGATATCAACCTCTGTGAGAAAGGATTGCCATCTCCTACTCAGGCTGGAGATCATCTCTTAACAATCATTTGACGGTGCTTGATGAGTCCTCTATCTAACCCATTAGATATTCATCCAGGCACCAGCCTCTATGATTCATTTAATGAATCAACAACTGTATCCTAATTGTACAGAGGGACCTATTATGCAAATTATTTATTCTTCATTTCAGATCAGTGAATGATACGTGCAATAACATTTATTGCATAATGGCTTGCCGTGGGCTCGCATGTCCACCAAGGTCGGGGTAGAGGGAGGCTAGGGCGGAGGGAGGATGGGGTGGAGGAGGGAGCAGGTTGCGGTAGAGGAGGGGGCAGGCTAGGGCGGAGGAAGTACGGGGCGGAGGAGGGAGCAGGTTGCGACGGAGGAAGGAGGTCGTCGGGGGAGGAGTTGCGGGCGGAGAGGGAGGAGGAGGAAGAGGATGGGGGAAGAGGAGGAAGAAGAAGAGGATGAGGAAGAGGGTGACAAATAACCATTGAACCCTTTTTTAAAAATTAATTCCGCTTATGTCCTCAAAGTTAACGTCCGTTTGCACTTTGGGTGGACGGCAACTAACCCAAGGGGCACAAGTGATAGAACGAGAAGAAGTTAGGGGTACAACTGATATTACCAAAAAGATAGGGGCATAACTGATATTGCGATATCTCAGAGGGGCACAACTGATAAAAACCCAAAAGACTATATATGTGGAATTATTATAAAAAAAGAATTACCTCTCACAAAATTAAGGTGCTTAAGAGGCAAATTTTTTTAAGGAAAAAGGGCTTCCACCTTATACGTGTATCCAAAAACTTAATCATGTGCCACCACATACTCCCTTAAATATAACAGTATCAACATCCAACTTTTTACAAGCGCTTGAACATGCACCACAACATACTCCCTTAAGTATAACCGTTACAACATCCCACTTTTTACAAGCGCTTGAACATGTGCCACCACATCCTCCCTATACATTCTGCCATGACGAAACACAACCCCATTCCTTGCAACCATAAAGCCCATAACAACGCTATGCACCTGATCCTCACTTATGTACCTTCCCAGTAAGGTTCCAAGCAAATTAACAATCCAAAAGTCTTAACTGGGCTCCAAACTTTGATTTTGTGAAGATAACTTTAAAAATCATAATCATTCTACCTTCTTTATTTCCATTTTCTTTATTTTATCTTCTTTGCATTACTTATTCTTCTAACAAGTGTGTGCTAGGGACTGTCAAAGATAAGTATTGGGGGTGATGAATAGCCATTCATCTACCTTTATTCTTCCATTTTATCTTTAAATCTCTATCAAAACCCTGTAAATATAATTCATATAAATTAGCATTCATTATTCATCTACAATTAGTCTCTAATTATTACACAAATCCATGTATTTAAATCTAAAATAAAAGAATAAAGAAACAAAACAAAAATAAATGAAGTATCAAAGATGTTGAATGATCCTAAACCCTGAGATCGAGTTAATATTGATTGGGTCGACATAAAATGAATTAAGTAGGGGGAAATAGTTCCACATATCGTATATAGAAAACCTAATTTTAGACTCCAAAATTAGTCATTTTTACACTATTTTATTATTTATCTTATACACTCCAAATAATAAAGTTTTCAACATTAAACTTGTACATATGAATATGTAGAAAATTACAAAAATAATTGCGAATAAAAATAATGTACAATGCAACTGAGACACACAGATGAAAAGGTCGAAAACCGAACTTCACATATCAATATCTTCTCTATATGATCTCAAAATTCATTAAACTCACCTCTCCATTGTATTTAAAATTAAATTATCTATCTAATGAAGGTAGTTTCTTTAAAAATGGAGTTAATATACAAAAGCGGACTTTCTGGGGTACCATTGTACTATGTGTCTGTATATAATATTCATATATTTTATTCTTTATATTTTTACTCTTCTTATAATTTTAAATAATTATATATATATATTATTTAAAATATTTTTAAAATATAAATCATTAAAAATACATTATAATAAAGAATGCCCTAAAGTATATAGGTATAATATACCTATAATATATACACATATAATTAATTATGTATGTAAATAAAATCATAAAAATAAAACAAAAATATGTAAAAATGTAATTAATTATATTATAAATATATAAATTATGTAAGTAGCATAATAAATATTAAAATATAGAATAAAAATAAAATCCTAAAATACAGGTAAATATACCTATATTTATACATGTAAATACTAACATCCTACAATAAAGTTGTAAAAATAAATAAAAATCACCGTAAATTAGTTTATAAAATTAGAAATATTTTTTATGTTTTGAGATTTAAATAATAAAATAATTTATTATTTATTGTTGAATTTAAAAAGGATTTACTCCCTATTTTATCCTAATCTGTTCCTACGTGGAAATCATGCTTGTTGACCTCAGTTCAACTATCCTTGCCCAACACTCTGACTCCATTATAGTCACGAGGTGCCCTTCTTCACCAAAATACCACTCTTCCTCCACTCCACTATATCCCTTGAGACCTCCCCCATTCTGCAGCCACCATGACCCTTTGTCATGCCCATCTCCTAGCTTCCACCAACCTCCATCAGCATGTATGCCATCGCCTTCCCAAATCACCATGTCCACATGTGTATAAATAAAACACCCCACCTTCATTTTGAGTTTTGATCCATTTTCTCCTATTGTAACCCCGAAAGGATATACCTAAGGTCGAGCCCTCGGTGACAGCGAGTGTTCCCCAACATTGTAGGTGAGGATAAAATGACGAAGAGGCGGACCCACCTTCGTCGGAGTTCATGCTCCGAGTGGTCCTTTGTTCCTTGGCTTCCCAACCAGTTTCGAGCTGATTTTATTGCTTTCTAGTGTAGTTTTTAATTCCAGTAGCGTAGTTTTGCAATTTGTTTTGTTTAATTTTTTTTAGTTTAACAAAGATTTAAGGATTTACAGTATGCAAGACTTAGAGCTCTGACCAACGTCTACCGTGATACACCCCCTCATTCCGAACCCCGTAGCCACTCCATCTTCTGGCCCATACACTTCTCCACCTCCATATCGCCTCCGTTCAACATGATCATGCTCTGATAGCGTGATTTAGGGCTCCTCCTCCTCTGCATCGCTGGAGACCTCCTCACTGCTTCATCTCCGACTGTTTTCACCCAATAAAGAGCTAGGGAGATTCACCATTGTTCCCCCGTTCTGACCATGCAGGTATTAGCAAGAGAAGGCCCCATATAGGGTGCCCTCAACTTGGACTTGAATCGTCCAGGTGCTCCGATTTCCACGTGCTTCCAAGCCTCCATCGACGAGGCATGGACCTTCTTGAGCCCTCCAATAGTTGTGGACCATCTCCAGGAAGTGATAGAGCATATGAGCAGTGAGAAAGACCTTTGAAGTCGCACGAGAGGGAGGATCGAAGGATCTTCGATGCGTTGTTCTCCTTCGATCATCCATGCATCCTCTCCACCATCCGATCTTGAGCACACTCTATTATCCGTAAATATTATCTATAGCGTTATATTTTATGGGATATTTGCACTTGGACCCCTAACTTTTACATATTTGCATTTTAGTCCACTTTGCAGGGCCTCACATGGTGTGCCATATGAGGGTTTATTCAGAAAATTGTGGGGAACGTTCCTATCTTTTGAGGACATGTTCTAAAATAATGAAAACTTTTATATATTTGCAAAATAGTCCCTGCTAGGCACATTTTATATTTTAATCAGATTTATTGCTAAGATGCCCCTGAACTATGGTTTTAGGTTCTGAAATGCATGCATAGTTTAATGTAATTACAAATTGGTCCATGTAACGTTTTATTTTCTTCTATCTTGTGCATTATAAGTAATTGTGTTGCTCTAAAAATTGTAGGAAAAATAATTTAAGTGCCTGACATGATGCTTGTTTTCACATACTTTTTATTTTGCATTTTAGTTAATTTTTTATTTATCAAAAATACAAAAAGAATTTTGTATTCCCTATCTAAATATTAAAATCCATAAAAAATAGACAATTTTCTCTAAAAATTCTCAGAAAGTCATATTATATGTATTATGATATTTACTACTACATATCCAAAAATCCCTAAAAAGTAAAATATAAAACCTAAAAAACAAGAAATCCTAAAAACCTTATAAAAATTAGTAAAAAATAAAGAAACTTTCAAAAATATACTTTCTATTTGTGAATTTTCTATATACTATATAATAAAATAATTTTAGATTAATTTTGGACTTATCTATTATTATTATACCTGTAACAATCTCAAATAGTTATTATGTTCAATGTTTTACTATATTTGTCACTTAAAAAAAACCTAAATATTAGTAAAAATTATATAAAATCACAAAAAATAGAGAAAATATATAGACATAAAATTATTTTATTTTTTATAATTTGATTATATTTTTACATATTTAAAAACATAAGAGCCTATATATAATATTTATCCTTTTTATTGTTTATATTATTTATGATATCATTATAAATATATATAATTATATATCTTATATTAGAAATTAAAAATAAATTAAAATTTTGCAAAATTTAAAATAAAAAATAAAAATTAAAACTTAACAAATATAAAAAAATAGGAAAATGTTTGAAATCCATAGAAACTAAATAAAATGAAAACCTCACAAAAACAATTAAAAATTTAAAAAATAAAAATAAATAAATAATAAACTAATATTAACTAAAAATAATCAATTATTAATTTCTCAATCTATACAGTTCGCTCCCTAAGTTCGGCACTCTACACTTACTTTTCCCTATACACATCTTATGTAGAGTTATAATAAATTTTGACTCACATTCACGTTTGATTCATTTATCATGTTGTGGGTTAATTATTGCTTAATTAATAACTGATCAACACAACGATTAGGGTTTCAACCTTGTTAGGAACTCTAGACCGACCATTCAGTTAACTGCATAATTTAAAGACTCCAATGGGCTATGCAGTTGTTTGGAGTGAATTAAATATGGTTAGGTAGAAGACAACAACTCATACAAAAGAAACATCCAAATGTGGAGCAAATTAATTCACTGATTAGAATTTGAGCCAACGGGAATGAAACACGTCTATTGATATCAGAAATAAATCAACTAATATGCATTTTAAGAAACTTCAGAGTGAAATGCTATTTTAAAATCTTAGGATCTTACTGCTAATTAAATTAGTTGATTGATATTTTGGGGAGTTCAATGGGACAGCCCCTTGGGGGAGCTAACTTGGCTCCTCCACGCAATTTCGTCCATTTTTTATTTTTATTTTTTGAAAATTTCTTCCGTGAATATTCATCACTATATCCATATATTATGATATTCAAATTTCGTGCGAAATAAAGACTCCTACGGCCTTCATACAGACAATCATTTTTTAACAGTAACAGAATTGCTAAAAACGACCCTTCTGGATGGAGGCCGTAGGAGTCTTTATTTCCCGCGAAATTTAAATAACATAATATAGGGATATATTGATGAAAATCCACCGAAGAAATTTAAAAAAAATAAAAAAAACGAGCAAAACGGGCAAAATTACGCGGGGGGAGCCAAGTTAGCTACCCCAAAGGAGCAGCCCCATTTTATCCTATTTTGGGCCGGTCAGCTGAAAGTTGGGTTATTCAACTTGCCACAAAATTTACTCAACTAAAATTCTCAACTAAACCAAAAACAACCAACTGCTGAATAGAGTTCATTGATTGAATTGTCTAGTTGACTGATAGAAAGTTGTAGTCAATTGTTAAATAGCTCAACAAAAGATTTAGGCACAACACTTAAAAGTACCCGACTTGCATTTTAAGTGAGTAGATCGATGAGCAGTTTGAGTCAACTGGAACGTAAAGTAGTGGATCGATCAAGGTTGAAAGACTATGATCTACGAGTAGACATATGAGGTAAGATCCTATGTGAGTTGTAAAAAAAAGGATATACGACAGATTCAACGTGATCTTCAAGTGGCCTTCACTATATTTTCTTGATTTAAAGTCCTTCATCAACACTTCGACGTCTTCTGCTCGTAAATCTCCTTATTCAACAAGTTGAGCTATATTGAAATAGGTGACTACTATCCTTAACTTTTTTTATCAACTTGGTCAACATCTCTGTGTTTAAACATGTGTACTCTTAACCATGGAAGGTCATATCGATTTCGATATCGTTTCGATACGACGCCGAAATATCGTCCATATTGACACACTTTCATGAAGGAAATACCTGAAAAAGATCGGTACTCATATCGGTCTCGTCTCGATATCAATATATCGGCGATATATGGCCGATATATCACGATATTTCCTTCCATGATCTTAACAAGAACAGGTTCTGTTACCGTAGGCCTAGCAGTACCGGTAGCAATTAGCAAATAAAATAGCACATGTGGCACCATCACCAATCTTCATCTTTCTCAAATGAAACCACCGTTAATTCTAACTCCGACCATGAAAACCAATGGGTTAATACAATGCAAAGTCGGTTGGCTAAAAAATAGATGAAGAGCATCATCAGCTAGTTTTCTAATGAGTTGAGGATTGATCACCAACTATGCACAACTGGAAGAGGGTGTGTGGCTGACCAAATCACCTGATCTGCGGGGAATCTCAACGACTCAACCTAGCCAGCTTTAAAAGTATCTTAGGATCAGAATCAATACACTTAATCATAAGTTTTCCATGGGGTAAAGGGACCCCATAAGTTACCAGAAGAAATGAAATTTTTGATCTACTAGTCTGAATAAATTCAAGCATTAACAGCATATATACTTACCATGTAAAGTTGGGGAAAAGGAAATCTGAACATGAGGTTAGACTTTTATTCCCACTATCCATTCAGCAGCTACATTAATTCTATATTCCACAGGTAATGCTGATTACATAAATCTAAACTGGTAACAACCATGAAACAGGCTGCATCATGTTGTTGCACCCTTTGCTCAGATTTAGCCACTCACCGCTAGTTAGGTTCTACTGACAAAAGAATTACAAGAAATTAGACAAAACAAAACGAGGTATATAAGCTGATCTAACCTGCCAAAAAAAGACATTCCTTAAGGTTACAAAAGGACGAGATTGAGAGTAGAAGGTACCTCCGAAAGGCAAAAGTAACTGTACAACAAATCTTAATGCCCATATGCTTCACCCTATCAAGTATGTAGAAAATTACAGGAAGCGCCCTTCTTGCAGTGACCGTTTTCATGGAATCGACAGATTCCCCTCGGCCCATTAGGGTCCCACGATTGCCCTCCACTGGAATGCATCCTGTGCCTCCCACCGCCATGCCCAGAGTCACCATTATTCGAATTTCTATTGTACCTGTCCTGCTCCCTCTGATGAGAACCCCAGTTGTTAGGATTTCCAGACGGTGAATTCCAGCCAGCATTCGGGCTGCCATTCACCATTCCCCGCGCAACATTTGCATTAGGATTCCCTGCAATTGGTCCACTCCAACCCACATTTTGGTCTGTATTTGCGGGTTGTGGTACTACCCAACCAGGATTTGCATTGGGAAAGCCCTGAACAGCAGTTCCCCAGCCAGGGTTTACATTTGCCTGCTGAATTGCAGTCCCCCAGCTGGCATTTGCTGGTGGAACCACCTGTGCGACAGGTGCCCAGCCAGCAACAGGAGGCATGCTCCCTGTTCCGGCAACCTGTGGAACAGTGTTCACAATTTGAGTTCCTGCAGCAGCTGGACCCCACCCAACTACATTAGCATTTCCTTGAGGAATAGGAGTCCACGCCACATTTGAAGTTCCAGGAGCCACCCAGGTCATATTGGCATTAGGTGGCAACTGTGTACCCCAACCCGCACTGGCCTGCATAGAAATAACGTTGATACCAGAGTTGTCCGGAGCATATGCCCAACCAGAATTTTGGTTCACCAAAAGTCCAGGTGTTTGTGGCATAATTGTTTGTGGTGCAGGTCCAATCGAGGAATCTGAATTTATCTGAACAGAAGCCGGAAGCCTGTTGCTGTCAGAGAAAGCCGGAGCAATGTTTACTGACACAACTTGAGCACCTGCATCCATCTGGGCCACCTCAGAACTTGGTGTCGGTGAAGGCATAGACCAGTTTGAGTTCTTTACATCTACTGAAGTAATATCAGGATTAACAGTGGAAACACCGCCGCCTTCCGTACGGATAGGAGAGAAATTCTTTTCTGAATTGGGGTCCCTAGCAAGTGAATCTACACTTTGCAACCCTCTTTTCTCAAGAGTAGATTTATCATGGCCAGGCACGCCGGCATTTTTGGCTATGGGAGCATTGGAATCCAAACTTGATATGCCTTGCAAGGGTAAAGGATCAGCAATGGAGGGAGAACTCTTCTGATGATCATTAGCTAGAGAAAAACCACTGAGCTGCTCATTTTTTGGTGTTGGACTATCCATTGGAGGCACCAAAGCTGCAACATGTCCTGAAGCTAAAGTGGGTTCGCCCTTTCTGGGAACCTCGTTACCAGGCTGGGCACCATGCATGGAAGTAGAAACAGCTTCAGGCTCCCATCTTGAAACTCTAACACGAGGCTGGCTGCCTCGAGAAGAACCAGCCATATTAGAATTGGTAGTAGGAGAATTGATATTGGCATGGGGCCTGTTGGCTCCTAAACCCAGGTTGGGACTAAATGCAACTGGTTGGAAATTTGCTTGCTGCACAGGTAAGTGCTGAAACGAAGAGCCAGTTGTATGCGTATGCCTATCATAACTAGGACCATTAGAAGGATATGTCGTGGACCTGCCAGAATTCCAAGTACCTACGTGGTCTTGAACTTTAGCCATACCTGCAATTGCTGGCACTGTGCTATTACTAGCATTTGCCATTTTCATGACAGCAGACGAGCCATCCGATTTTATCTGGTCATGATCACTCCGACCTAACCGGTTCATGTTAATATCTCTACTATCCATCACTTTTGTAGGGTTTGAAGACTGAAAACCGGATTGTTGCTGTGATCCCCAAACTGGCAGGTCTTTGTCAAACTTACCAATCAATGCATCAGATAGCAATATAGAATCCTCTTGCTTCTCAGAAGCTTTCCATATCCTAAGATCACGAGGAAAGTATCCAGTTGAATTCCATTTGCGCAACTGAACCATAGAGAAGGGCCCTTGAATTTTTCCAGTAGGATCTTGATAGTGCCAAACCTTCTCCGATTCGTTAATGCTAGAGCCTATAGTGGCAGTGGTCCTAGTCGGCAAAGATGGTGTAGATACTGAAATATTGGCAGACAAGTGAGCTTGTCCTGCTGCTTGCAAGCTCTGGCTAGCATTCTGCGGAGGCATACTTCCCCGATTACTTTGCATTTCTGAACTGTTCTGATATGGCACAACTTTGCTTCGACCCCATGAAGACCCATGCATCGCATCAGTTGCACCTACACCATCACCTTCATTCCTGGTCTCGGAGCTGTTTATCAAACCCTTCCTTGGACCGCTCCAATCAACTGGCATGATACTCTTTTCAGAAAATCCTGCATCCTTCCCCTTCCTATAATAACCAGAGCCTCTATGTCTATTATGAATACTGTCTGTAAATAACGTTAAGCAATATTATCCAAGGTTCTAGTAGATGAATCCACCTAACATAATATGTATAAGAATAGAAAAATACCTTGCTTTCGATCGTCGGGCTCCTCTTCTGCCGACACATAATTGGGATCCATGTTTGGGTCAGAATGTACCTCAGGAATCTCGCTAAGCTTTCTCAAATGTTCTTCAGGCAACATTTCTAGCTTTTCCACACATTCTCTGAGCGTAAACATGGTTAAGAATTTCAAGATGAAAGATAACAGAAATGCATTAACATACACACAAGCATACACACAACATACATATATATACACATGCAGACATATATGGTTGTTTGTGAAGAACGAAGATATACACTTTCTCTTTGGACAGCAACCTGCCTGCAGCAGGAGCAATCCGTGGGATTTGTATTGATGTGAGACAAGTTACAAATCGGAAACTATGCAGCTTACGGGGTTATGTTTCATGATGATATTTTTCTGAAACGTGTATTGAGACCAATTAAAATATGGTAATAATTGTTAGAGTATGTAGTAAACAGGAAATTGGATATCTGCAAGGTCTAATTACCTTGCTCTTTTGTTTAATCTCACATCATCTATATATGGTATAAGAAACTCCATACCCACCGTAACCTTTGATATATTCAGAATGCGGTATCTGGCCCTGTGAGACCTTCCCACGTGGTTTCATCTCGCTCCTCACAGCGTAGAGTTCCATGTAAATTCCTTGTGTTCTTCACCATTCTATTTCTTTATCTGAATTTGCTTCTGCATTATTCATTTCAACATGGCATTCAATTTTGTGATTTTATTCGTCAAGTTTTAATTGTTCTTATCTTTATAGTGATATGAAACTTTGCATCGTGGGCACGCAAGTTCTCCTCCAGCAGCAGCAGCCAGTTCGATTTTGGGTCCATCTTGGAGAATCATTTTTTTCAATTTTGAGTATTCTGTGTTCTCTGTGATAAGAAAATTCCTTTAAAAATTAAAGGAAAGTTTTACAAAGCATCCGTGAGACCTGCTATGCTTTATAGTTCTGAATGTTGGCCTGTGAACCATAGACATGTGCAGAGAATGGTTGTAGCAGAAATGAAAATGCTAAGATGGATGTGTGGACATACACGTAAAGATCGGATTCGGAATGATGCAATCAGTTGGTGTAGCTCCGATCGAGGATAAGATGCGAGAAAACCGCTTAAGATGGTTTGGTCATTTGCAAAGAAGGTCAACTGATGCACCGGTTAGGAGATGCGAGTGTTGGGATGTTGAGCTGGCTAAGAGAGGGCGAGGACGGCCCAAGAAGTGTTGGAAAGAGACTATATGAAGGGATCTTAGTTTTTTGGATTTAAGTCCGAGATTGGCCCAAGATAGATCTGAATGGAGGCGAAGAATCCATGTAGCTGACCCTACTTAATTGTGGGAAAAGGCTTTGTTGTTGTTGTTGTTGTTGAGTATTCTGTGTTCTTCGAAGTTTGTGATCTGTGCAAAAGAAAAAAACCTAGCCGCACGGGCTCCGGGGTACTGCACAAGACCATCTCCAGACCCCCATATCTCCACAAATTACCCTTCAGTTCAGGCCACTCAACTCCTGATCACTTCAGGGCTGCACAACAATCGTTGATCACCATGCAAGACACCATCCTTGATCGCATGCAACCTCGCATCCCGATCCTCCATATTGGCGGCAAGAGTCCACGCATGAAGAAGCAATAACACGCCTTCCTCGCACCACCGATCCTAGCACCATAGATCCTCCAGAACCCTCCCTCTACCTCGACATGACGACGCCAGCTCCTATACTTCGAGCAGGGCGAGACCCAACCATTTAGGCCGCCTTCTCCTTTGTAGAGATAATTATATAGGCAGTGTATTGTTTATTCTAATTTTTATTTTCCTGATACCTACTATATAATTTACCCATGGGTCCTCTCTATATAAGAGAGCCTAGGGTTCTATGCAATAATAGATTGCTCTTTTCCACCAACACGGTATCAGAGTCAAAACACTAACCCTTCCACCGCCCCCCTCCCCTCCCCCCCCCCATCCTCCGCCGCCGACCACCACCTCTCTCCTCTCCTCCTCCCGCCGTCGAGCCCTAGAGGCGCCACCGCTCCCTCTCTCGTTCTTCCTCCCGCCGCCGCCCTCTCTCGTTCTCCCTCCCGCCGTCGAGCCGCCACCGCCAAGGCCTCCACCACCGGCCCTCTCTCCACTGTAGGGGACCTCCACCATCGGGTCCCCTCCTCCAACGTCGGTGCCTTCTTCTTCCGTCGGGCCCTCTTTCTCCACGGATTTGAGTGTGTAACGTCTACATATTGTAGACGCTTCTTCGTTGGTCTGCGGATCCTAATTCTTTGTCTCCGGCGTCATGTCAGATAACAAAGTTGATATGCCCTCCATAGGCGCATTCAAAAGTCCCGCGCCAATAGTCAAGATGGATGAGATGAATTATGAGCTCTAGACGATGCAGTTCATGAGCCTCATGAAGTCGAACGGTAAGAAACACATTCTTACCGAGGAAGAACCGGCAGCGAAGACTGGGATCTATGCCTCATGGGAGGATGATGATTCATATGCCAAGGTCTAGCTCTCAGACACGTTGACGATGGCGATTGCGAATGATGTTCTCCATCAACCCACCGCTAAGGCGATGTGGGATATCTTGGCAGCCACTTATTCGCAGGTGTGAAATGAGACAAAGATGTTGCAGCTTCAGCATGACATATTCACTATAAAGCAGAATGGTCGGCCACTGCATTCCTTGTATACATCCCTACAGGGGATGTTTGAGAAACTCTACAGTACTATACCTCTCACGGCTACCCCTGAGTAGCAGAAGACTTTCCGAAATGCTACCACGGTGGGAGTACTGATAGCGGCTCTTGATCCTGAGTATGATGTAGCCCGATCTCAGATACTTGCTGACGCTACCATTCCTCCTATGGAGGAAGTTTACCGGAGGCTTAGCCGCATCTCTCTCTTCATGTACTACTAACCACCTCCTTTGGCGATGGCTGTGTCACGAGGGAGAGGTGGTCAGTCTTCATTCCGTGGACGTGGACCTCGTGATTGAGGAGGTCGCTTTCGCCAACCATGCACTTTCTGCCATCGCACAGGTCACTCCGAGGATACATGCTATCCTAAGCATGGGTTTCCAGCATCGGCACGCGTAGCTGAGCATGTTGCATCTCCATCGGCATCCAATTCAGATCATAGGTTTGAGGAGCTTGTGGCGCGATTGCGCGATATTATGCCTCAAGCATCTACAGACTCCACAGGTGGTTCTTCATATATTGTTGCTTCAGCATCTGCCAGTACTTCTGCCTCTGCTAGCACCTCAGGTAGTGCTTCTGCTTTTACATCCAGTCATAATATCTCAGATTGGATTATGGACTTTGGTGCAACCCATCATCTTTGCCGCGATAGAGATCTTACAGAGACATTCCACCAGAACGGTTGGTGATCATAGTTGATGGGACTCATT
Source organism: Ottelia alismoides (assembly GCA_037367405.1). Lineage (NCBI taxonomy): Eukaryota > Viridiplantae > Streptophyta > Magnoliopsida > Alismatales > Hydrocharitaceae > Ottelia > Ottelia alismoides. Next base: position 1,383,765 of record JAZKJV010000319.1, on the reverse strand, counting down.
CCCCCATCGTTGGACAGGGGGAGATTACCTTGTCACCTTCCATACATTTACAGAATGTCCTGCATGCCCCTGATTTTCCATGAATCTACTGTCTATTAGTCAGATTACGAAGGATTTGCACTATCGTGCTGTATTTGACCCATCTTCTATTATTTTTCAGGACATACTAACGGGCAGGGTGATTGGTTGTGGCTCTGAGCAGGATGGTCTCTATTGTCTAGTCCAAAATTCCTATGCTGGCATCTCCTCCTACTCAGCCAGATCAGTCTCTCCGTACACCTGGCATCTTCGCTTTAGTCACCTCCCGCTTCAGAAGATGTGTCATCTCTTGCCTCAGATCTCTCCCAGTTCGTCTTTTCGGTGTGAAGCCTGTCAGTTGGGAAAGCATCATCAAGCTAGCTTCCCTAGTCGTCAGTGTCGGACCAGTAGCTCCCCTTCTGAATTATTTCATGTTGATATTTGGGGTCCGAAACGTATTCCTGATCATTAGGGACACAAGTTCTATCTTGTGCAGTTGATTATTTTTCTCGTGTGCCGTGGATCTTTCTATTAAAGAATAAATCTGAAGCAGGAGATGTTATTCGAAATCTTATAATTGAAGTGCAGAATGTTTTTCATCTTATGTCAAATATGTTTGTACAAACAATGCGTTGGAATTTTGCACTCGCTCTCTCTCTCATTTCTTCTCGTCCAGAGGAATTATTCATCAAACCACATGCGCTTACACATCTCAACAGAATGGGGTGGCAGAGCGAAATCATCGTCATCTCCTTGATATTACTCGCACCCTGCTTATCCAGAGTTGTGCACCTATCTCTTTTTGGAGGAATGTTGTTCTTACGGCCTGTTACCTTGTGAATCGTATGTCGTCCTCTGTACTCGGTGAGAAAATTCCTATTTCTGTTATTTTTCCGGACAGGGAATTATTTTCTCTTACCCCTCGTGTCTTTGGTGTTGTTGCTTTCGTTCACCAGTTGTCTCCTGGACTTGACAAACTCTCACCTAGAGCTATCAAGTGTGTCTTCGTGGGCTACTCTCGGACCCAGAAGGGGTACCGTTGTTATGATCCGGTCAACAAGAAATACTTTGTCAGTGTTGATGTGACATTTTTTGAGTCAGTTATATACTTATCACCTGCAGGTGATAGGTTGGCCTCCTCTACATCTAATGCCGACGTGTATGTTCCTCCGTCTCCTAGTGTGAGTCCACCTATGTCCATTCCTAACCCGGTTGTTACGCCATCACCAACACCACCACCACCACCACAACCACCTATCATGCCATTACCTAAATACTATACTGTCGGTCAGGTCCTGCTCAGGCTGCACGTCAATCATCTATCACGCCTCAGGTATGTTCAGATGCTATTACTAACGATGGGTCGGATAGTGTGCATGTCCAGGATTCTTCTTTACAGGAGGAATGTGCACCGATGAGTGCAATGGATGATGATCTTGATGTTCATATTGCTCTTCGGAAGCAGAAACGTACTTCTGCATCTTATCCCATTGCTTCCCAGGTTTCCTTCACCGTCTCACAGGAGACTTCCAGAAATTTGTTGTGGCTTTGTCTTCCGTGGAAATACCACAAAATTATCAGGATGCTATGAAGATAGACTGCTAGAGGTTGTCTATGGAAGAAGAGATGGCAGCTTTACAGTCACGAGGTATATGGAGCTTGGTTCCCGCTCCCTCAGGCGCATCTATTGTTAGCAGCAAATGGGTATTCAGAGTAAAGTACCACGCAGATGGGAGCCTTGACCGATACAAGGCAAGGCTAGTGGCGAGGAGCTTCACTTAGACATATGGTGTAGATTACATGGATACATTCTCTCCAGTGGTCCGTCACTCTACTCTTCGCATTCTTCTATCTGTTGCTGTGGTACATGACTGGTCCATATTCTGACTTGATGTCAAAAATACATTCTTGTATGACGATCTGCAGGAAGAAGTCTACATGCAGCAGCCACCGGGGTTTGCTGTTGAGGGGGAGAATCATATGGTATGTAGACTTCATAAGGCGATATATGGCCTTAAACAGAGCCCAAGGGTGTGTTCTAGAAGCTGTCCAATCTAATTGAACGACAGGGATTCAAAAGATCAAATGCGGATCACTCGTTGTTCATTCAAAAGACTTCTAGAGGTACGGTTGTCATCATGGTATATGCTGATGATATTTTGGTTACAGGAGATGATGCTCAAGGAGTAGAGATGGCAAAAGCATTCTTGGGCTGTCATTTTGTCACGAAGGATCTTAGTACCCTACGATACTTTATGGGGCTAGAGTTTGCCATGAATGCACAGGGTCTTGTGATGATCTAAAGAAAATATATTACAGATTTGCTGGTTAAAACGGGCATGGTTGGATGTAGACCTTCGAGTACTCCTATGGATCCAAGTATGAAATTATATGACAACGACACCGAGGAGGTTGATAGAAGACGATATAGAGAAATGGTGGGTAAGCTTCTTTACATCACTATAACTCGACCTGATATTGCCTTTGCAGTAAGTCGAGTGAGCCAGTTTATGGAACAACCAAGACAATTACATATGGATGCCATATATATGATACTAATGTATCTGAAGTCTTCTCCAGGCTCAGGATTGCTGTTTAGAAAGGACACAGATTTATCCATTTCGGCATGTGCAGATGCAGACTATGCAGGATGTCCTAAGGATAGAAAGTCTACTTCAGACTTTGCAGTTTTTGTGGGCAGCTCTCTGGTTTCTTGGAAAAGCAAGAAACAAACGGTCGTGGCTAGATCTAGTGCTGAATTTGAATATAGGGCAATGGCATAAGCAAGCACGGAGATGATGTAGGTTCGAGCTGTACTAGAAGACTTGCATATAAATGTACATCTACCCATGCAGCTATAGTGTGACAATAAAGTCGCCTTGTTCATTGCCAATAATCCTACCTTTCATGAAAGAACAAAACATATTGAGGTAGACCGCCACTACACTAGAGATATGATCTAGAAGGGCCTGATTTTTACTTCATATGTTAGCACAGGGGAACAGACTGCCGACATCTTCACCAAGCCATTGCTCAGAGGATCATTCCAGAGATGTTCTTCCAAGCTGAGCATGATTGATATCTATGCTCCATCTTGAGGGGGAGTGTAGAGATAATTATATAGTCAGTGTATCGTTTATTCTAATTTTTATTTTCTTGATAACCTACTATGTAATTTACCCATGGGTCCTCTCTATATAAGAGAGCCTAGGGTTCTATGGATCTTTTCCACCAACATCCTTCCCTAGATAATAGTCCTGGAGGTGGGAATCTCGCAATAGCCCTGAACGGGGCCTCGACTATGAGTTTCTCCTCCTCGGCGATGGTGAAACCACTTCTCCAAGCGCCTCCCCGAGCACAACCCCCCCCCCCCCCCCCGCACGTGATCAACAGGTGAGGATAATCTACATGGCATGTCGGTGCTATGGGTTCCTGCTTGGAACCCTAATTGTGATTTCCAAGGAGAAGGAAAGCTCGATACCCCTTCATAAATTGGGGGTGGGGGCTGCTATTTATTTCTTCGGAGCCCAACAGACCCAGTATTGGTGTACACTTAAAATAAAAAAAAGGCCCAATGGGAGTCTGCAGCTAACAAAAAAAGAGAGAAAAAGAAAAGGAAAGGTGGCCCAACAGACTGAGATGTATCTATCATGTCCATCATCCTCTACTCATGGCTCCCCATAAAGAGATCTCTTCTCGATGATCCCTATATAAGAGAACCGACTCCAAGTCCCCATAAGAAATGACAAAGGCCATTCTCTAGGTATAGGAGAGGTCCAACTCTCGAGATCAACATATGAGATACGACCACTCTACTTATGATGTTCGACATCAACTACTCTAGATGGACTTCTACTACCTACAATCGTCTCAGACTTCAATTGCCTATCCACAATATGAAGACCGGCACTTTAGACAACTACTGTATACCAACCATCTTCTCAAGCATCAGCTGCTATGCACATGTCTCCTCCTAATGCAACTCTACTCCATGTGTTGATCTTCTCCTACAGCGATTCTACTCCAGGTTAGACCTGACCAATGGGCAGGGGGTCTGCCCGCTCATGGGTCAGGCTTGGGCCAGGAGAACTAATGTATGGGTCGACCCGGCCCAGCTCGGAAAAAATAAAAAATATATACTGAAGCTACTAGATAAGGCATGTATTAATATGATATACTTCAAGTTTTTCATATGTGATACCACTTTTATATTAAATTTAATAGTTTACAAGTTAAGTAACATGTAAATTACTTATATTAATTATATAAAGTATAAATTGTGGTGATAAAAGATCATTTATATTTATTGAATAACAATAAAAAATCATTGAAAACAAATAAAGTAAGACCATGCGGCAGCCCGTGCCGGGCTTTAGACAGAGGTTTTAGAATAGGCCAGTTCACAGCCCATGGGACGGCTCGACCCCCATTTTGGCCAGGTATACTCCAGGCATGTCCTGGTCGTTGCATGCCCGTCCTCGCGCGTGTCTCCTCCCAGCAGTGGCTACTCCGAGCAAGTCTACTTCCATTTCTCACAATATATCAAGTGAAAATGTGGTGTGTGTGTGTGTATTTTCTTTTGTTGCAAGCCGTGGCTTTCTCAGCTCCAGCTTGAGTGGAGTGTTAGAGTATGTATTATGTAATGCTCGCTCTTTTGTTTAATCTAACATCATCTATAAATGGGATTTCGATATGTTTGTGGGACTATGTAAGAAACTTCACATCCCCTATAATCTTTGAGAGAATCATAATGCAGTATCCAACCGTGCGAGGCCGCAAATAATATGGGATCCAGTTTAACATCAACTTTCCCTCACAAGTTTTATCATGAAATCCTTGGCAGTTACAACACCAAGTCTAACCTCAAACGGAGCACCAGTTCATAGAGACAACTCAGAGAAAAGAGAATAGTATAATCATCTGTAAAATGAGTCGATTTTAGCATAAGACAAAAATAGCATTAATCTTACGCAAAAACATCGTAGAAAGACAAGTGGCAATGGATGCAGAAATGCAGAAAATGAAGTGTTATGGAAGCTTTTATCACCAAAACAAAAAACGAAATAATAATACCATGAGCAGAACAGAACATGTCAGTGAGAGAGTGGAATCTATAATATGCAAGACCTGCATTGGAACTTTGTACATCGCACAAAATCCAAATTCATCTATGACGTTCCAAACACACAAAAACCACAGCACAAGGAAAAAGAAAGATAAGGATATTCCTTCCTACGGCCTGTCTCACTTGCTCGATCACGAAGATGACTAAGCCGTGCTTTTTCTGTCTCTAGCCACTGCATGATAGTTCAATTGATAATAAGATAAAAATAAAGGCATCATTTCCGCTTAAAATTAAATCAACTAAAATCAAGGCAAAACTTCACGAAAAAATGGAGCATAACATGTATTAACAAGAGACAATTTAGCAAACAGAAAATGCATAAAGAAGTAATGAAATTGCAAATAACAAAGAAGAAAAGATAGAATGATACTAGTCCATATCTAATTACTATTCCCACATATTGGATGCAATATAATGAAGTACCCAAGATCAGACTGTCTAATTGCTCATGTTTCTTTATAAGTTAACTTTCATAAAAAATGGAGGACCTAGAATCTTGGAAACATTGCATTAAAAAATGAAACTAACATCATTCACTCTAATAGTCTGAAGATCCCGAGCTTTTTCTTGCAACTCCCCCTGAAAATAAATAACAAAACGAGAACAAAGTGGTCAATCTAATTGGCAATAACACCAACACTGAATATCAAATGCAGAGATATTATGTAACTTATAAGAAATACCACTGTCATGCGAGGAATAAATCCAATTTTGATGCTTTGGCGTAGCCTCTTGCATTCCTCCTAAAAAATGGTGTTCATCAAATAAGCAAGCATAAAAGAAATGTATAACATGACACCGGCAATGAGGGCCAGGTATTCAGCAGGGACAAAAATTATGTTAGTCAATACAAGAAGCATGTGAGCGAGCAAATTTCTGTTCATAAGCACAATGCGGGCATGATAAGATTACAACTATAAGCCAACTCCTCCAAAACAATATAACAATAGAGGGAACATTTTCCAGAATGCTATTAGGTTGAGTTTGGCTTATTTCTGTTAGACAGGAGAAGGCCCAAACATTAGCCTGGGTAGAACACACAAAAAAACAATCAGCAACCAGATGTTTAACGGGATCTGGCATTCTAAAAATGACATTTGACAAGAAAAGCAAGTCGAGGTTGGCACCCAGTCAGATTCTACAAAGATATCTTAACAAAGAGAACTACTTCATTTAACTAATATGAAATGCAAAACATCTCTAGTAAAATAACATAAACATCTATGAAATGTTTATTCAACACTAGGGTAGCTTGTGTCGTACCAATATTTTAGCTTTTAAGGTTGACAGAGAACTCAGCAAACCAATAAAAATATATACATGTGTGATTTATTCAGAACTCAGATATGGAAATTAAAGTAAACAAGCATTACCTCTGTGAACTCCTGATTAGAAATTGTATCTATAGACATGACCTCGGTTTTGTTTAGGTTCAAAATCTCCAGCAAGACGTCAGTTGTTTTCTTACCAGCCTGGTATTTCTCAGGGGCCTTGGTTGTACCTTCAAAGGAGATATAAAAAATCAGTAACAATAGCTCGGTTGACATGATGCTTGTACAGTGTAATAGCACAGGGAGAAAACATTATGGTTTACGTTTACCTATCACTTTTACAAGCCTATACATGTCCTGCCTCTGACCACTAGCCGTAATCCTAATTCTAACAAAAGAACCGACCACCTTTCCATTAAAATTCTCAGTATCATCAATCAAATCCTCCATTAAATTGCGCCGGAGATAAATCAAACTTATATTGTGGACGTCTATTGCTGCGTAGTCATCAAAGTTAGTTTGTGGTTCTCTGTCTTCTTTCCTTCTACCTTTCCGTCTCTTATCAGGAATCATCTTCGTTGCATCACTACATCCTTCAGCATCCATTCGACTGGCATCAGGGTCACCAATGGCCATTTGATCATCTTCCGCTGCAAAATGGGAGGCCTCCTTTATAAGAAAATGTGATTCAAGAAGCTTTAACATTTCAAAGTGGCCAACTCGTGCTTTTCCAAATAGATTCTCCAATCTTGAATCACATATGATTTGGCTTTTCCTACGAGGATCTCGCAGTTTATTTCTCTTTATATACTCCAGTAAAAGAGCCTGAACATCAAACTGAGACAAAACAGAACTATCACCATCTTTCATATGAGAAACAAACTCTAATAGCTCTTTGGACGCCCAGTCACCATCTCCTGGGACAGATGATCCTGCACTATCTACTACAGTTACCGAACTCTCCTCATTGGAAGTAACAGCCTTACGCTTTTTGGCCTTCTTTTTACTTTTAGTACTGCTGCCTCGTCCAGAAGAGCTATCGGAACTAGAAGCGGCACCCTCATTGGCTTCATATACTTCATCTGAAGATTCCTCATTACGAACGACTGCCTTCTTTGAAGGCCTCTTACCTTTGGTAATCTCATCAAAAGTTATAGACAACTTCTCTTTAACATCAGTCCAATAATCCTTGAATAGGTGCTCCCAGCTGCTCTTGTCATAGAAATTCACTGCAGCCTGTATCCCATCATGAACACAGTAAAAGCAACAGTAAGTATCAATAAGAGATGAACTCATCAATTTTAAGAATGGAGAATAATATTTGTGGGAGAGGAATCTAGCTGCATGGAAAGTTCGTTTCACTCCCTGTATATGCAGGCAAGTGCATCTTAACCTGGTTACAACATAGGATGCATAACAATATGTTCAAAAAAACTAACAAATACAATTCACCACAAGTTTGAAGATAAGAAGTAATGCTTATATAGATAACAAATGATAATTAATATTGACCCCATCACTACCAACAGAAATAATGTGATAGGAATGATTCGAATTTGGAGCAACTGAACTGAAAATTAGAAATTACATCGAGAATACGGTATAACAGAGAGGTAGTGATAATATGGGATAGCATTTGCAATATCAAAGAATATCAGAGCAAACTGCACCATGTGCAAAATAGTGGCAAAATATTGATGAGATATCAACTAAATAGGATAATATCTCAATGATATGGGCAATAATCAGCAATATGGCATCGAAAATAGGGAAAATGAAAGGAGTATGATATCAATTTTGATAAGTGTTATATTGCAACTCTAACCCTATGGATACTCGTCTTTTGAGTTGATGGGGTGTCTATCTGTAACCCTAACCCTAGACTTCCTACCTATATAAGGAGCCATAGGATTCTCATAGTGATCAAGTTATTCTCTCATAATATGCTATTGGTATCAGAGCCAATCCCCACCACCACCAGAACCTCTCGAAGGTGTCGTCCTCAACCACAACATTGAGACTCACCACAGTGACTAGCCTCCCACGGGCAGTACTTCTAAACTCTCTCTACTACATTTTTTGAAAAGACTGTCTCTATTTCATCACTAGAGTCTGAATCATTTCGTCGCAAAATTAGTTTCTGCCACTGCCAAATACTATCCACAGATATCAGCAAGCCTCCAGCGATCGTTCATTTCCTACAGGCTTTCTGCAGTTTCTCAAGGCCCCACGAGCTCTAACGACGTGTTTTCAGCCACTGTCCTTGTTTTCAGCCTCTAAATACCACAGTTTTCAGCCACATTTTGGATTTCGCCGGATTTCTCGGCAGATTTTGACCGAGGTCAGATGATCCATCGCGGTATGATCTAAATATATATCGTCCATTTAATTGTTTTCCAAGAAGGCATGCAATGTAAATAGAAACGTTAGTATCCAAATTGGAGTCTCCGAGATCGGACGGAGTGAATGCTTACCAACCTTCATTTGGTTCGATCCCTAGACATAACGAGACCAATTATCCCAAATGATCTAGGATATTAATTTACCGGTCCTACTTAATGTGGCAAAAGGCTTTGTTGTTATTGTTGTCGGTCTAGGATATTCTTGATGATCATACGGGGATACCAAACGAAGCATATCTTACTTGAGCCAGAGCCAGCAGCCAAGACAAGCACGCCACTTGAGCCAAGGACGTTGGGATGGTGAGTTCATGATCAGCGTAATTAACAGAATCACAAATGAATTAGTCTTATGACTCTTATATGCAAGTGCTCAAACGATATGTTAACTTCCTCGAAAGCCACATATGGGTAGGACAATAAAGATATATTTTGATATGATGAAGGAGGCCGTGGTTCATACAGGGCCCACAACTGGATGTTCACAACCGCCACTCTACCAACCATAGAACCATACAATACTCTAAGTCGACTTGTGGTCTCCCACATCATCCCACACCACTCTACCAATCATAGACCACTACTCTTGCAGCTCCATATAGACAAGGAGGTTGTGGCCTATACATGGGTCATGGTCATGGTTGCCCCATGCTGAGGTGAGGACGCAGCATCATCCATTCCACATTATGTAACAAAACGTGGCATACTGAGTTTTGTCTGCTAAAACAAATATGGTTATCCATCTCTTGTTGCTCAAGCCGTCACTACTGAGGATGATGGCCAGTTTGTGATGGTCTTGAAACGAGATTTTGAGGATTTGATGCATCATTTGAATATGCTCTACACCAAAGACACTACATGTTTGCAACAAGGGGATCATCCAAAGATTGTCGCCATCGTCCGCACATGTATCTATGTTGACTTGGCCAAAAATTTTGCAAAATCATAATGATAGATTGACACAAATTAGAAAATAGGAATGCGGAAGCGAATATCAGAAAAAGATAAAGAAATATGAACAACGGGACTTAACGTGGAACCCTACTCCCTACGGAGCGGGATGAAACCACAGGAGAACGCCTCAAAGGGCCGGTGTGTTTATTGACTTTCTCACTAGATACATGGGGTGTAGGGCTTCTTATATAACCCTCACTGAGTCTCCACATCACACAGTTGGTAGATGTGGGACTAAACCACTGGATGTGGTAAGTGAATCTGGAGAGATCCTTTTACCCATCTCCCGCATAAATGAGGCATAACTAAATACTCCAACACCCCCTCAAGCTGGAGCATGCAATGCTCAGCTTGGACAGACAGAAAGAAATCTCAACTGACGCTACATGACATTACGAACAATATCAACTCAACGCACACAATTGTCGGCTGCTGTCGAGGACGTTGCTTCTCATGTCGTGTAGGTGAGGAGGACGAACGGGCTAGAGTGTGAGTAAAACTAAATCTCCTCGTCGGAGAGCATGTGCTATGTACTGCGCCTGTCAGAGTCATTGCAACTGAAATTGAGTCTCTACACGGATAACTCTAGCCCGCCACAAAATGTGGACAACTGCTCCTCTGAAAGGGCTGAACTGAAAAGCCGTGGAGTGCAATCCTCGTCGGAGTCCACAGTCGCTGGAGAATGGAGTCTGAAGAAGTCTCCTCGTCGGAGAATTGAGACTCTCCCATGTAACTCAGAGAATGAGATCCCTACTCTGGAGTCCCTATAAAACCACATGAAAATCCTAGCCCACATGGCATAGGGAATGGGATCTCTAATCTGGAGTCCCTATGGCACACATGAAAACTCTGACCGATAAAACAAGAATGATAGGGGCCACAAACAAAGATGGCATACATATGCACATTTGAAAAGGCCGCATACAAGTGTGTGTCCGATACTGAGGACTCGGAATCTGAACGTCGAGTCTGGATATCTGAACTGTAGAGTCTGAAAAATGTGGCTGGTCTGGAATCTGACATTTGAATCTGGAACAGACCAATGACTCTACACAATACTCCCCCTTTCTCCCAGACTGGTCAGAAAACAATGATGTCGTAAGCATAGGGAATGGGATCTCTAATCTGGATTCCTATGGCACACATGAAAACTCTGACCGATAAAACAAGAATGATGGGGACCACAAACAAAGATGGCATACATGTGCACATTTGAAAAGACCGCATATATGTGTGTGTCCGATAATGAGGACTCGGAATCTGAACGTCGAGTCTAGATATCTGCACTGTAGAGTCTGAAAAATGTGGCTGGTCTGGAATCTGACATCTGAATCTGGAACAAACCAGTGACTCTACACAATACTCCCCCTTCCCCATCCCCCTTTTTTTAAATGTTATTGTTGACGCATATAGAGTACCTGTACCCTTTCGTTATTTGATTTTTCAGTTGTCTTCTTTATGTAATTTACCCATAGGCAACTCTCCTATATAAGAGAGCCTAGGGCTTATGGAATAGAACAAGTCATTCATTTTTCCCAACATGGTATCAGAGCGACGGTCCTAGACCGGAGTTCTCGAAACCCTAACCCTAACCCCACCACACCCGCCGGCCTCTTCTTCGTCTCGCTCCATCGGCGCCGCCTGGGCTCGGCCCTGCTCCATCGCCGCCGCGACTCCGAGCACGCGTGCTGGGCGCCTGTGCGCATCGCCTCCTCACGCCGTGCATGCGCGCATCGCCCCCTTGCAGCGCATCTCCACTGCTGCAGTGTGCGCAGCGCGTGCATCCATAGCGCATCGCCTCCTCGCGCCTGTGCTGCAGTGCGTGCATCCTTGCGCATGCACCTGTAGCGCATCCCCAGTGCGTGCGCTGCAGCATCTTTGCACGCGCCTTTCCAGTGCATCCTTGCGCACGTTCTTGCGTGCGCTGTAGTCCCTGTGCGCCATCACCTGTGCACGATCATCTGTGTGCACCCGTAGCGCATCTCCAGCGCACGCATACCCTGCGCGTGCATCGCCTCGATACATGCGCGTGATTCCTACGCGCGTGCAGGGGTTAGCACGCAAATCTTCATGGGGATAGTTGCTTGAGGTCTACACATGCAACTAATCCCGTCTATGTCATTGTAGACAAAGCTTATCTTCGGTCAATCGCTCCAGTTCTTCATCTCCAGTATGTCAGAAAACAAGGCGGATATCCCATCTATTGGCGCCTTTCGTGGTCCAGCGCCTATTGTCAAGATGGACGGTACAAACTATGAACTGTGGGCAATGCAGTTCATGAGCATGATGAAGTCAACAGGTAAGAAGCACATTCTTACCGAACCGGAGCCCGCAGAGAAGACTGGAGCCAATGCCTCTTGGGAGGATGATGATGCATATGCCAAGGTTTGGCTATCTGGTACATTGGCTATTGAAATTGCCAATGACATCCTACATCAACCCACAGCCAAGGACATGTGGGATATTCTGGCGGCAACATACTCTCAGGCGAAAAACGAGACGAAGATTCTGCAACTTGAGCATGACATATTCACAATCAAGCAGAATGGTCGCCCTTTACATTCTCTCTATACGTCCCTAAGAGGGATGTTCGAGAAGCTTTATAGCTTCATGCCTCTTACTGCCACGCCAGAACAACAGAAGACGTACAGAAATGCGACCATGGTAGGTGTGTTCCTAGCTGCACTCGATCCAGAGTATGAGGCGGCACGATCACAGATCTTGGCTGACTCAACTATTCCTCCCATGGAGGAAGCTTTTCATAGATTGAGTCGGATCACAGTTCCTTCCACAGCCACGAGTCAGAATTCGTCAGCTATGGCAGCTAACAGAGGTCGCGGATTTCATCACCAGGACCGTGGACGTGGACCTCGTGGAAGGGGTGGCCGAACTAGGCCAACATGCACCTACTGTCATCGAGTCGGACACAATGAAGATACATGCTATTCGAAGCACGGATTTCCTGCATCCGCGAGAGCTGCTGAGCAGATAGAGCCCCCATCTGCTGCTACCTTGGATCAGCGGTTCGACGATCTTGTTGCCCGTCTGAGGGGCATTATTCCACCGTCTGGACCAGCACCGACTGCAGAGAGTCATTCTGATGCCGATGCCTCTGCCTCTGCGTCTACCAGTACTTCAGGTAATATACTTGCACTGGACAGTAGTAGATCAGATACTTTACCATGGATTATGGACTCGGGCGCTACACAACACCTATGTGGCGACCAGAGTTTGCTTTCAGGATACACTCAGATCCCTCCAGGTCGGACAGTAGTGATTGCCAATGGCACTCATTCCCCCATCACTGGTCAGGGGGAGGTTAGATTGACATCTTCTATGCAGCTCAAGAACGTGCTACACGCACCTGATTTCTCAATGAATTTGTTGTCAATTAGTCAGATTACGAAGGATCTACATTGTCGGGCAATTTTTGATCCATCTTCTTTGATTTTTCAGGACATCCATACGGGCAACGTGATTGGTCGTGGCTATGAGAAAGGAGGCCTCTACCGCCTGAATCAGACTCCGTTTGCTGGAACCTCATCCTCTTCTTCGGGACAAGTATCAACCCTATTATGGCATCTGCATTTTGGTCATTTACCGCTTCAGAAGTTGCGTCGTGTTCTACCCTATGGTCTATCTCACACACCTATTCAGTGTGAGGCGTGTCAGTTGGGAAAGCATCACAGGTCGTCCTTTCCCAGTCGTCCAGGTCGGAGTAGTAACTCCAAGTTTGAGTTGTTTCATATCGATGTATGGGGTCCAAGTCGTGTTCCCGATCATCAGGGACACAGGTTTTATATTGTATTTGTGGATGATTTCTCTAGAGTGTCATGGGTGTTTCTGATGAAAAATAAATCTGAAGCAGGAAATATTATTATTCATTTTCTGAATGAAATACAAAATGTTTTCTCCACATCTGTCAAGCTTGTGAGAAGTGATAATGCTTTAGAGTTGTGCACCAACATTCTGGCCAAGTACTACTCCTCAAAAGGAATTATTCACCAAACATCTTGTGCTCATACATCTCAACAGAATGGGATTGCTGAAAGAAAACACTGTCACCTTCTTGATGTCACAAGATCACTTCTTATACAGAGTCATGTTCCCTACTCCTACTGGGGTGATGCAGTTCTTACTGCATGTTACCTAATCAACCGTATGCCTTCGTCTGTCTTGAATGAACAGATTCCGTTTTCACTTATTCATCCTGACAAGGATCTGTTCACTCTTACTCCACGTGTGTTTCTGTTCACTCTTACTCCTCGTGTGTTTGGGTCGGTTGCATTCGTCCATCAGTTGTCGCCTGGTACTGGCAAGCTCTCTCCTAGGGTTGTCAAGTGTGTCTTTGTTGGGTACTCCAGAACTCAAAAGGGGTACAAGTGTTTTGATCCTGTGCGTCGGCGGTATATGATCAGTGCAGATGTTACATTTTTTGAATCTGTTATGTATTTTTCAGCATCAGGAGACAAGCAGCTACCATCTATACCTCCTGATGCCATATACATGACACCACCACCTCAGATATCGACACCACCACCACCGCCACCTCCACCACCGCCACCACCACCACCACCGCCACTGCTTGTCTCACCACTACCATTCCATTACACCCGACGGCCTCCTCCAGCTCATGGTCCTGACCCGTCAACTAGCTCGCCTATGGTATGTAATGAAAATATTAATGTTGATGGATCTGACGACATTTCTGAGCAGGATGTCTTGCAGGAGCCTGATGAGGATACAAATGATTTGGATGTTCCAATTGCTCTACGGAAGCCGAAGAGAAGTTGTGCCAAATATCCATTATCAGCAGCCGTGTCCTTTGAGAGGCTATCTGGAGACTTCAGGACGTTTGCTTTGGCACTTTCAGCTACAGACATACCACGGAATCATCATGATGCTCTGCAGGATGCTAGATGGCGGCTAGCAATGGAAGAAGAAATGGCGGCACTTCAGTCCAGAGGAACTTGGAGCTTGGTTCCTATACCTCCAGATGTCAACCCGGTGAGCTGCAAATGGGTGTTTACAGTGAAGCACAATGCAGATGGCTCCATTGACAGGTACAAGGCACGCCTTGTTGCACGTGGCTTCACACAGACATACGGGGTGGATTACCTTGACACATTCTCGCCTGTGGCGCGTCATTCCACTCTGCGGATCATGTTATCAGTTGCAGTTGCTAGAGACTGGCCGCTTTATCAGCTGGACGTGAAGAATGCATTCCTATATGGCGACTTGCAAGAGGAAGTTTATATGCAACAACCACCTGGGTTTGCTGTTGAGGGGGAGTGTTCCAAGGTATGCATGTTACATAAGGCCATCTATGGCCTTAAGCAGAGCCCCAAAGCGTGGTTTCAGAAGCTTTCAGATCTTTTTGAGAAGCAAGGATATAAACGCTCCAACGCTGATCATTCCTTGTTTGTACAGAAGACAGCTAGAGGTATCATTGTAATCATGGTTTATGTTGATGATATCTTGATTACAGGAGATGATGAGCAGGGCATTAAGCAGGCAAAAGAGAGGCTGGGAACCGAATTTGTCACCAAGGACTTGGGAGTCCTTAGATACTTTCTGGGGCTGGAGTTTGCTAGAAATCCATATGGATTAGTAATGTCGCAGCGGAAATATGTTACAGATCTATTGAGTGAGACAGGTATGCTAGGGTGTCGACCTGCTACGACACCAATGGATCCCAGCATGAAGCTCTATGATGATGACACAGAAGAGGTGGACAAGAGAAGGTACAGAGAACTGGTAGGCGAATTACTGTATGTCACGATCACTAGACCTGATATATCATTTGCAGTGAGTCGTGTGAGTCAGTTCATGGAGCAACCACGTCAGGCCCATATGGATGCAATACACATGATTCTGAGATATCTAAAATCATCTCCAGGTGCAGGCTTGCTATTTAAGAAGGGAAAGGAGATCTCTATCATAGCATGTGCTGATGCAGACTATGCAGGATGCCCCAAGGACAGGAAGTCCACCTCAGGATTTGCAGTCTATGTTGGAGATGCCCTAGTTTCATGGAGGAGCAAGAAACAGACAGTAGTAGCTAGATCCAGTGTTGAATCCGAATACAGGGCTATGGCCCAGGCTAGCACAGAAATGATGTGGGTGAAATCTTTACTTACAGATCTATGTCTTGATATATCGCTTCCTATGATGTTGGAATGTGACAATCAGGCCGCCTTGTTCATTGCAAGCAACCCAGCCTTTCATGAGAGGACCAAGCACATTGAGGTTGACTGTCACTACATACGTGACATGATTCAGAAGGGGTTCATTGCTACATCCCACGTCACATCAGAGAATCAGACTGCTGATATATTCACCAAGGCGTTACTTCGAGGCCCATTCCAGAAGTGTGCGTCCAAGCTGAGCATGATTGATATCTATGCTCCATCTTGAGGGGGAGTGTTGACGCATATAAAGTACCTGTACCCTTTCGTTATTTTATTTTTCAGTTGTCTTCTTTATGTAATTTACCCATAGGCTACTCTCCTATATAAGAGAGCCTAGGGCTTATGGAATAGAACAAGTCATTCATTTTTCCCAACAGTTATAGGCCCCATTTTTTTGGTAAATCGTCGGCCCATATGGGGCCCCGTTTTTTCTTATTTAGGGTTCCCAATTGGGAACCCCTTCTCTCGAAGCCCGTCACCCCAAGAGCGAGGGGGCGTCATGTTACTGCTTTCGTCGATTGAAGGCGATGGAGGAGTTCGCCTGGAGGAGCGCCACCGAGGGGAGGGTCCTCAAACCTCTACCATCGGTTGGAGGTACGACTCACCTGGAGGTTTGGGAACCTCCATCTGGAGTGTTTGCTTTGGGAACCTCCGCCTGGAGTGTTTGCTTTGGGAACCTCAGCCTGGAGGTGTCGATGAAGGTGCGACCAGATAGTCGCCATCGACTGGAGGTGCGGCTACAAGAGTGGTGCCGCCTGGTTGGAGAGGAAGGGAGCGTCCCTAGATCGGAGTTGCGGTGATCGGAAGGGAACGACGAGGATGGAGAGCTGTGAAGAAGGGGGTGCCTATCATCTTGTTCGATCCACTGGTGCAACTGCATACTCAGTGACTTAAGCCATTCGTCCCAATACAAACTTCGTCGGGTCCTTCCACGATTCCCTCCCATTGTTAGCCTAGAGTGTGAAGCATGCCAATTGGGGAAGGATCACTGAATGTATTTTCCTTCTTTTGGTAAATATATTTCAAACCTTCACTCCCTCAAGCTTGTTCACGTTGATGCATGCGAACCCAACCGATATCGTGATCATCTGGGAAATAGATATTATCTCGTTCTTGTGGATGATTTCTCCCGTGCCTCGCTGAATTTTTGTTGAAAAATAAATCCAATGTACCCTATTATAGTGTGTTTTGTTAATGAAATAAAGACTCACTTTGAGGCATATGTCGAAACTAGTGCTCAAGAATGTGGTTGTATGCATCGCATATGCATATGCAATAGGTGAACTGAACCACTTTCTCTATTCAGTGCATTATGTGATCTATGATGCATATTCGATCCGTTAACCACAAAATAAGCCCATACATTGCATAGTCACTTAACATTCCTGATAGAGTTGATATAAACTTAGAAGTTAGCATTTAATTATTGTAAAAACTATTTTATTCATATCGAAGGTTTAAAAAATTATATTCAAGATATAAATGCCTATAGATTAAAGTTGCAAACTTACCTTAATTTTTCCTATTAAATCTTGGTAAATCATAATATCTCTGAAAGATGGAACATCAGAAATGAATTTCCTATTTATTTCAAATTAAAATAAGCAAAAACGGACAGACCCGCATATTCCCCACATACTCCCATGCATACCGCATAATAAACTTGTAGTGACATGTCCGAACAAATCTGCATACCATATTTCTGAACCTTGGTTAAGACTATTCGATCCGAAAATGTCAAAAAATTCATATCACTTCATATGCACTCATTTTTCTCCACTCAAGGGATTACATATTGTTGACATATTTATATCTCTTTATTTGTTATCCTGTAATCTTCTATTTCTTTTAGCTATCTATGTGATTTTCCCATAAAGCTTTTCTCCTATATAAGTGATGCAACACAAAATTAACATATAGGGCTTGATATTTTTATCCGTTAATTTTATTTACGTTTACTCGAGTCGTTGTAATTTTATTTAAAAAAAAGAGATCGCGTGTGATCTCCAAAATTAGTTAGTTAATTTTAAATCTGAATTTTGAATTTCGAATTAAAGTCAAAATAGGATAGAGGTCAATTTGAATTTTGATCCAAATCAATTAAAGTCAATTAAGATCGAGTCAGATTTTATTTTTGATTCACTTTCTATTTTTGTAATTCCACCTCTACTATATAAAGAGGTTGGTAGTCTTTTGTAAGGGTTCAGTTCAGAATATGTTGAAAATTGAGCTTATCTTTCTTTATCTCTTCCTCTCTGTGTATTTCTCTCTCTTTCTCTCGGCGCGTTCTTGCGATTCCTCTCCAAAACTCCCTCGTTTTTCCGACGAGCTATCTCCTTTCAACCCCTCCAATTTCTTCTCCACCAAAATTCCCACCATCAAATTAATTTTCATCATCGTCGCAAATTCTTATTTGCATCAATTGGTATCAGAGCATGGAAACCGAATCGTTCTTACGATTCAACGATCCTGTCACCTATTGGAGGATGCAATTCGATCTTAGTCGCCTCTCCCATGGCTCACGCGCGTTTTCGCGCCAGCAAAAGTTCAAGCGACGCCTTATATCAAGTTTCAATGTTCAAGCATGGATGGACACGTTAACCGAGGGAAATTCGCCCGTCGACAACGAAAATCAGACCGATGTAACTGCTGTTCAACCCGATTTTGAGGCACAGAATGAAGGTATTTTCATTCATGACGAAGGTTTACTTGATACAACTATTGTGCAAGAAGAAAAGGAGGACCAAGGGCCCATCTTCGACGAAGATCCTATGGAAGAAGAATATGAAATCGTCGAGATTTTAGAAGTCGAAGTTGCTGTCCAGAAATCGAAAAATGAAAAAAAATGAAGATTTGGGGCCCATATTTGATGAAGAAACAATAAAAGAAGGTTATGAAACTCTAGATCTCTTCGTTGATGAAATTTTTTTTGAAATTATAAATTTTTGTATGGTCGAGGCTGCTGCCCAGGGGGCACCATTGGTGACACCATTACCGCTGCAAGGTTACGGGGAATGGCATCCCAAGACGCCATCACCCTACTCGTGTGGTTGTGTAGGCACGATGACTCTCCACTGTTGGCGGCACCCCCATCAGTGTGACCATCGCCGAGACGGGCACTCCTACCTACATTTGCATCACCATTGCGGGAGTTTTCGAGCATGCCTCTGTCATTGTTTTGTGCGACACCACTGCAGATCGTATCGAAGCTCACGTTATCCTAAACCCAAGTTCGATTGGCATCAAAGCGGCTGCCAGAACACTCGCTTCTGCCCATGCGGAAGTCACCACAGCCATCGCCCCCGCCCGCGAGGTTTGCGCGACCATGCCACGAGGTCCGCACAGCCCCCTCCAGCCCCACACGTCGGCATCGGCATCTCAGGGAGAGCTCGTCGTCGTCGCCCCCCGCCTGATCCAGACCGCCACCACTCGATCGTGAGCTCCAGCAACCACTATGCGCGCGGTCATCACCGCCACCCTCCCGCTAAGAGGGAACGCCGCCGCATCTTACATTGGGAGCCTAAACCCTAGCGGATGGTTCTCTGTCCAGAGAAATCAGATCCCGGGGAAATAGGAATTGGAATATGATTTGGGATATTTGCAATGAAGTCCCTCCTTACAAAAAAATTTATCAAAAGGGGCAATGGGAGGATATGTTATGCTATGTAACCCTTTTAGGTGAAGGGGTACGAAAATTGCAGAGAAACCCTCCAATTGAAAAAAATTACAAACGTAACATTGAAAAGGATGTGATTGGGGGAATTTGAAGCTACAATTTCAACATCGAATTCTCCACCGATGGAATGAAGATAAAGCAATTCATCAGGAGACGAATTTTTTAAGCGGAGGAGAATTGATGCAGCACAAAATTAGAATATAAGGCTTGATATTTTTATCCGTTAATTTTATTTACGTTTACTCGAGTCATTGTAATTTTATTTAAATAATAGAGATCGCGTGTGATCTCCAAAATTAGTTAGTTAATGTTAAATTTGAATTTTGATTTCGAATTAAAGTCAAAATAGGATAGAGGTCGATTTGAATTTTGATCCAAATCAATTAGAGTCAATTAAGATCGAATCAGATTTTATTTTTGATTCACTTTCTATTTTTGTAATTCCACCTCTACTATACAAAGAGGTTGGTAGTCTTTTATAAGGGTTCAGTTCAGAATATATAGAAAATTGAGTTTATCTCATTATCTCTCTTTATCTCTTCCTCTCTGTGTGTTTCTATATCTTTCTCTCAGCGGGTTCTTGCGATTCCTCTCCAAAAATCCCTCGTTTTTCCGACGAGCTATCTCCTCTCAACCCATCCAATTTCTTCTCCACCAAAATTCCCACCATGAAATTAATTTTCATCGTCGTCGCAAATTCTTATTTGCATCAATAAGAGAGCTCTAGGGCTACGGTGAATGTAACTCTTTTCATTTTCAATCCTTTCCAAATGGTATCAGAGCGACGGTCCTAGACTGGAGCATGTGCCCTAGATTTCCAAACCCCCACCAAAACCCTAGAGGCAGCCGCCCACAGGCAGCAGCCCCCACGTTGTTGCTCATCGCAATAGCCTGCAGGCCGCCGCTACTGCCTCCCTTGCAGCCAGTTACCACAATCCACGCGTGAGGGGGCACCGTCGGGGTTCCCTAAGGGGTTCGGACCTGGAAAGACTGCTCCATTTTGTTCCTTAAAAGCTCGAATAGGTCTGATTTGGTTCCTAGGACGTGGTTTTTGATCTTCTAAAACCAACCTAGGTACCTAAAGAGGCTTGTTGTTGATGGAAGAGGTTGTGGTACGAGTCTACATCCACAACCATCTTCATATATTTTTGTGTAGACATAGTCCAGTTTGTGACCTCAGTCTTGAAGATAGTTGTCAGGATGTTAGACAACAAAGCAGTTGTTCCATCCTTGGGTGCCTTCAAAGGTCTCAACCCACCGTGAAGATGGATGGAACGAACTATGAACTATAGGCCATGCAGTTCATGAGTCTAATACAATGTAATGGTAAGAAACATATTCTCACAAAGGCGCAGCCTTTGGACAAGACTGGGGCTAACGCCTCAGGGGAGGCAAATGAGGCTTATGCGCGTGTGTGGCTTTCGAGGACGGTGTCCATGGAAATAGCCAACGATATATTGAGTCAGCCCACGGCTAAGGCTATGGGGGACATTCTCGCTGCAACATACTCTTCAACAAAGAACGAATCAAAGATTCTGCAACTTCAGCACGACATCTTCACGTCCAAGCAGAATGGTCGGCCTCTCCATACCCTTTACACTTCTTTAAGGGGTATGTTTGAGAAGTTACATGGCTACATTTCCTTGATTGGCATAACGGAGCAGCTCAAGGCATAGAGGGATTCGGTGATCACTGAAGTTTTCTTAGTGGCACTTGACCCTGAATATGATGTTGCCAAAGCACAGATTCTTACAAACGCCACTATACCTCCAATGGAGGCGGCATATCGCCTGGTGAACAGGCTCTCCATATCTTCTGGTGGTACTAAGATGTCTCAAATCTCTTCAGCAATGGCGGTATCTCGTAGTAGGGGGAGCCCTACGCAGTTCTGTGGTCGAGATGCCCGTGGTAGAGGAGGGAGCAGTCAACCTCCTTGTCAGCCTTGCACTTACTACCACAGGCCAGGTCATTCAGAGGAAACATGCTATTCTAAGCATGGGTTTCCTGCTTCAGCACGTATGGCAGAACAGATAGCAGAGCAACAATTCTATTGTCGTGTCTAACCAAAGGTTTGATGAGTTAGTTGCATGACTCAGGGAGATTATGCCTTCTCTTGGATCAACTAGCTCACCATCAGGATCGTCGGAGGTAGCAGCCTCAGCCTCTACATCCACATCAGGTACAACATATGCTTTTACTAGCTGTTACAGGGCAAACTTATCGGAGTGGATCATGGATTCAGAAGATCCCATCATCTCTGTGGTGACAGAGGTATGTTTAGTACCTATAGCCCAACTCAGTCAGGCAGATCTGTTGTGACAGCTGATGGGACACACTCTCCCATTACTGGTCAGGGGGGTGCGGTTAACCCCTGAAATACGGCTTCAGAATGTTCTTTACACTCCTGATTTCGCTATGAACTTATTATCTATTAGTCAAATCACCAAGGATTTGCATTGTCGTGCCATATTTGACCCCTCTGCCTATATGTTTCAGGACATTCTAACGGGCAGGGTGATTGGTTCCAATCGTGAGCAAGGAGGCCTATACAGACTGGTGCAATCTCCTTATGTTGGTGTCTCCTCTCTTGGCATTGGATATGTCTCTACGTATATGTGGCATCTCCGTTTTGGTCATCTTCCTCTGAAAAAGTTGTCATGTTCTTCCTGAGATCTCTCCTCCCTCTACTTTTCAGTGTGAAGCCAGCAAGCTTAGGAAGCATCATAGGTCCGCATTCTAGAGTCGTCAGGGTCAAAGTAGTCAGTCTTTTTGAGTTGATTCATTTGGATATTTGGGGTCCGAGTCGTGTTCCTGATCTTCAGGAACATAGATTTTATCTTGTTGCTGTTGATGAGTTTTCTAGATTGTCATGGATTTTGCTTCTTAAGAACAAGTCTGATGCTAGTCCTACCATTCAGCCCTTTATTAATAAAATAAGGAATGTGTTTTCTGCAAATGTCAAGTATATACGTTCTGATAATGCACTCGAATTCTGCAGTACACAACGTTCTCAATTTCTTAGATCGTGTATATTGTGCATCAGACATCTTGTGCATATACGTCCCGACAGAATGGGGCGGCTAAGAGGAAATATCATCATCTTTTGGATGTCACAAGGACTCTTCTAATTCAGAGCCGTGTTGCCCACTCTTATTGGGGGGACGATGTTCTCATTGCGTATTATTTGGTGAATCGTATGCCGTCATCGATTCAGGGGAAAGATTCCGTTATCGATTGTGTTTCCTGAGAATGATCTTTTTTCTCTCACACCTCGTGTTTTTGGATGTGTTGCTTTTGTTCATCAGATGTCTCCAGGTCTGGACAAGCTCTCTCCTAAAGCAGTCAAGTGGGTGTTTATTGGGTATTCCAAGAACCAAAAGGGGTATCGTTGCTTTGACCAAGCTCGATGTAGGTACTATGTTAGTGTAGATGTCACCTTCTTTGAATCCATCATGTATTTCTCTCCTACAGGTGACAAACTCATTCCGTCAGAGAATGAAGAAGAGGTTTACAAGCCACTATCTCCAGTCTCACTCACTCCATGTGAAACTACATTATCACCACCATCCTCTCCTCCAACACCACCTCCACCTCCTGCCACTCCTTTCTTTCCATAGGTTTACCAACACCGGCCTCGTGCTCATGTGATTCCACCACCATCCAGCACGCGATGTGCAGGATGTTATAGATGATACTCCTTCTGAGGATACAGTAGACTTGGATGTGCCTATTGCTCTATGACGGAAGCGGCGTGCATGTACGATGCATCCTCTTTCCTCTCATGTCTCTCTGACATGGCTATTTGGGGACTTTCAGAAGTTTGTTGTTGCCTTATTAGCGGTAGAGATACCGAGATCCTATCAGTAGGCGTTACAGAGTGGTCCGTGGCGTCTTGCTATGGAAGAGGAGATGGCCGCCTTACAGTCTTGTGGTACGTGGAGTGTCATCTCCGCTCCCCCAGGTACTTCTGTTGTTGGCAGTAAATGGGAGTTTACCATTAAACATCGTGTAGACGGTTCCGTGGACAGATACAAGGCCAGGTTGGTTACTCATAGATTCACCTAAACTTATGGGGCGGACTATCACGACACCTTTTCTCCGGTTACGTGTCACTATACACTCCGCATTCTTATTGTCCTTGTGGTAAAGGACTGGCCACTTCTCAAATTAGATGTCACGAATGCTTTCTTGTATGGCGACTTGCAAGAAGAAGTGTATATGCAACAGCCACCAGGATTTACCGCTGAGGGGAAGTATGGTGTGTAAACTCCACAAGGCCATATATAGCCTTAAACAGAGTCCGAGGGCTTGGTTTCAGAAGCTCTCAAAGTTGATTACTACAGAGTTTTGTCAGATCTACTACAGATCATTCTCTTTTTGTTAAGAAAACCTAGAAAGGTATTGTTGCTATTTTGGTTTATGTGAATGAAATTGTTGTCACAGGCAGTGATAACGAAGGTATTTAGGCAGCCAAGGATTTTCTTGGACAACAGTTTGTGACCAAGGATCTTGGCATGCTGAGGTATTTTCTTGGACTGGAATTTGCAAGAAACCAGCAGGGAATGGTAATGACGCAAAGGAAATACGCCATTGATCTCCTATATGAGACGGGTATGACAGGATGTAGACTTGCTACTACACCAAAGGATCCCAATGCTTGGCTATATGATGATGACTCTGCTGTGGATAAGAAACAGTACAGAGAGCTGGTAAGAAAGCTATTGTATATCCCTATTACCAAGGTGATAAATCGTTTGTTGTCAGCATGGTTAGCCAATTTATAGAGCAACCTAGGCAGGCTCACATGGATGCAGTCAACAAGATCTTGAGGTATCTCAAGTCTTCTCAGGGTGCAGGACTTTTACAGGAGAGACACAACCCTTGTAGTGTCAGGCAAGGCCCTAAATGTCGATTTAAGGTTACCATTTCGGTGACCAACCGAAAAGGAATTTTATTGGAATTTCGGTCGAAATTCGATCGAAATTTCGGTCATTTCGATCATTTTTGCACTA
The DNA here is from genome assembly GCA_037367405.1 of Ottelia alismoides. NCBI lineage: Eukaryota > Viridiplantae > Streptophyta > Magnoliopsida > Alismatales > Hydrocharitaceae > Ottelia > Ottelia alismoides. The sequence continues at coordinate 1,359,119 of JAZKJV010000319.1, read as the reverse complement.
GGGCCCTCATATTTCGATCATTTCAGCTATTTCAGTCGAATTTTGATTTCGATAGGATATCGATATTCGTCAGAAATTCGACCGAATTTCGTTGAAATTTGAGGCAATGGTGTCAAGATGTGCGAATGCAAACTATGTTGGGTGTCCCAAGGATAGGAAGTCAACTTCATGCTTCACTGTGTTTGTGGGCAGCTCATTGGTTTCATGGAAGAGCAAGAAACAGACGGTTGTGGCCAGATCCAGCGTTGAATCAGAGTATAGCGTCATGACCAAAGGGAGCACAGAAATGATGTGGGTCAAGTCTGTTCTGACTGACTTAACTATTGAGGTGCCTCTTCCTATGCACCTAAAATGTGATAATCAAGTTGCGTTATTTATAGCTAATAATCTGACTTTTCATGAAAGAACAAAGCACATTGAGGTTGACTGCCACTACACCCGTGATTTGATTCAAAATGGGTTTATATTCACTTCTCAAGTTGCTTCAGGCGATCAGATTGCCAACATGTTCACAAAAGCTCTTGCAAAGGGACCGTTTCACCGTTGTTGTTCCAAGCTGAGCATGATAGATATTTATACTCGAGCTTGAGGGAGAGTGTCGAGATATTTATATATCTTTATTTGTTATCCTATAATTTTCTATTTCTTTCGGCTATCAATGTAATTTTTTCATAGAGTCTTCTTCTATATAAGAGAGCTCTAGGGCTACGGTGAATGTAACTCTTTTCATTTTCAATCCTTTCCACACATATAAAACCACATGTGCTCATACTTCATGACAAAATGGAGTTTCCGAAAAAAAAAATATCAGCACATACTCGATGTTGTGAGCATATCACTTATCTGACTATCAAGTTCCATGATCATCTACACATTTGAGGAGATGTGATACTGCCACTTTTTCAGAAATCATATGCCTTACATTTCCATTGATGACCTAATTCCCATTGAGGTACTCTTTCTAGGAAAAGGAGTCTTCTCTGTTCCTCCAAGAGTTTTTGGAGGTGAGGGCCTTTGTTCATACCATTGGTCATGGTAAGAAGAAGTTGGTCGCTAAAGCAATGGAATATGTATTTCTAAGGTACACTAGAAGTCAGAAATTACATCTTCCATGTAATTATCGATCACGGAAACATTATATCATTGCAAAAACGTTACCTTCTTTGCGTCACTTCCTTTTTATTCAAAGTCTGGGATCCATGTGTGTCTACCTCCTAATATCTTAGAGACTACTCGTATTCATGTTCTCATCCATAGTATGATCAGTACACGACCCTATTGCTATATGTACAATAGGAGAAATGCTATCACTATGTAAAAAACCACTCTAAGGACATACCGTGATGAGAGGCAGTGATGGTTCAGAAAGGGTCCCTCAGCAGATGTGCAACCTTTCTGAGCCATCAATACCTCTAACCAGTGTTAATGAAATCGACCCCACGAGCCACATATGCAGCCGCATATGCCTGAGCAGCTTGCAGACCACATTAATTGTGTGAATCGGTGCATTATGCGCCCCAAGCACATATATGGCTCGCATATGTCCCACATCCCACATATACCATGCATACTGCTCCAGCAACTTCATGGCTCCACCTCAACTCCCCAATCCTCTCATTTAGGTGCTTACATCTGTAGCTCTGCCTCTTCCTTTATTCGAATGTAAGAATATGCAATGGATTTGTATATAAATGCAATGCAATATACCATTATGTATAAGCAATGTTTTATGTTTTGCTCATATGTTGTTTTCATGAGTATATGCAATGTATCATTTAATATTTCAATATATGATGTAAAGTTTTTATGATTAATTTTTTTGTGATCAAATTATTGGCATCTACTCAACCATCTAACATGAACTGTTTTTTCTTAGATCTTCTTTAACTCCATTTTATTACATAAATTCTGTACTAATATTTTTTATAGATATTTATTTATTTTTAATGCAAAATGTAGAAAATCTACAGAACCGCATATACCATGCATATGCCCCGCATACTGCTTATTCAGTATTCGGTGACCTGTCCAAACGCATATCCATACCGCGTTCCTAAACTTTTCCCCCCACCACGATATGTCCTTAAAATGGTGTTTTACAAAGTGATAACATTTCTCCTACCATAGAATAGTAACAGGGTCCGGATATAGTCAAGCAAGTGATCCAACATATCTCCCCATCACACTCAGAAAGGGGATAAGACAATGTACTAAGAACCCTATTTCCACCAATGTATCCTTCTCATGGTTTGGATCCTCTTATAGACAGTTTGTTGAGGCATGATCCAGCACAGATATTCCTCATAATAACAACAAGGCACTTCGTGACTCCAGATGGTGACTTGCAAAGGAGGAAATGGTCGGTCTTGTTTTGCATGGCACATGGTGGCGTGTTGTTGATTCACCTTGTAACAAAAAGGTGGTTGGATCCAGGTGGGAATTAAGTGAAGTATAAACAGGATCGATTGATTGCTCAGTACAAGGCTTGGTTAATTACCAAGGGGTTTACTCAAACAATCGAGTGTTGATTTCTTTAAGACCTCTCTGATTGATCGTCTCTTGATAGTTTGAATCATTATGTTAGTAGCAGAACAACTCGATTGGCCTCCGCAGCAACTTGATATCAAAAACTCATTCTTATATGGTGACTTACATGAGGTGGTATACAAGAAGCAACCTCTCGACTTTGAGGCACAATGGTAATGTTAGAAGGTATGTTTATTATGCAAAGTCATCTATGGGCTTAAATAAATCCCTTAATGCTGGGTCCAGAAGATACCAGAGCTCCTAGAAAGTCTAGGCCCTTCTGGATCATCAACAAATCATTTCTTATTCGTATAAAAAACGGAAAAGGAACTGTGACAATGCTAGCTTGTGCGAGCGATATCATTTTCACCCGAGATGACTCCAATAACATTACAGAAGATGAAGAAGCAACTATTCAAACAATCTGTAATCAAAGACTCGAGCCCTTAAGATACTTTTTTGGGATTGAAATAGCTCGGTCAAAGCGAAGCCTAGTTATGTCCCCACAAAACTATGATACCAATCTACTCCAAGAGACAAGAATGCTAAGGTCTAAGCCAACAAAATATATGTGGATCCCAAAGCACGCAAATAATTGTATCTAGCCCTGAGGAGACCAGATATATCACTTGTAGTTGGTAAGATGAGCTAGTTCATGGACTCTCCTACTACTTCATCACATTTTGATGCATGCAAGATGGTCTTGAGATATATCAAATCCTCCCTAGGGAAGGACCCATAATTAATCAAAGGTAACACATTTGACCTCATAGCTGATTCTAATGCAAACTACAGATGGTACATGCTGGATTATAAATCTACTACTAATTTCTATGTGAACCATGCGGGGAACTCGGAAACTTGAAGGAGAAGGAAACACGTAGGTGTCATGTTCAAGTGTTGAGAATGAATACAGTGCCACGGTTCATACAACAATATCATTAGTATAATTCGATCCGTACACATAGATCTTTGTGTCAATCCCACTGACATTGATGAGCTTAGAAGAAATAATCGAGCAGCAAGACATATAACCAACAACCACATGTTTCACGAACTTATCAAATGTGGAAGTTGAGTGCCATTACACCAGAGACTTGATACAAAGAGGGTTGCTACTTAGTGTACCTTCTACAGATCAGACTATCGACATGTTCATCAAGCCGCTCGGTCATACCTAATTCAAAAAATATTGTAAAAAGCTTAGCATGATTGACATATGTGGAGAGAAAAGAATGAATTCTTTACTCAGGAAGCCCTATAGCTCTCTCGCATAGGAGAGTAACATGTTTGGGCAAATAACATAAATAAGACAAAGGAAATAAATAATACATAAAAGATAGCATGAAAGATAACTAATATCTCAACACTCCCCCTCAAGCTGGAGCGCAGATATCTATCAGGCTCAGCTTGAAGCAGCATCTCTGGTAAGGCCCTCTGGCTAGGGCCTTGGTAAGTACATTTGTTGTCTAGTCTCCAGAGCTGACAAAAGTAGTGTAGATGATACCCTTCTATATCATGTCACGAGTGTAGTGACAGTCTACCTAGATGTGCTTGGTCCTCTCATAGAAGGATGGGTTGTTTGCAATGAAGAGAGAAGCATGGTTGTCACATTGGAGGTGCATGGGAAGAGGCACCACAACAGTTAGGTCAGTAAGAACAGATCTGACCCACATCATCCATGTACTAGCTTGTGCCATGGTCCTATATTCTGAATATGCACTAGATCTGGCAACCACAATCTGCTTCTTGCTCTTCCATGACACCAAGGAACTTTCTATGAACACTGTGAAGTCAAAAGTAGACTTCCTCTCCTCGGGACAGCACGCATAATCTACACATGCACGTGTTGTAACTGCAAGGGATGTACCTCTACAAAATAGAAGATCAGTGTAAGGTGAGACCTTCAGATACCTCAGAATCATATGGACTACATCCATATGTGCGTGTCTAGGTTGCACCATAAACTGACACTTTGCTCATTGCAAATGATATATCTAGCATGGTGATAGTCACATAAAGAAGCTCCCCAACAAGCACCATGTACCTCCTCTTGTCAACCTCCTCAGTGTCATCATCATAGAGTTTCATGTTTGGGTCTATAGAAGTAGTGGCGAGCCTGCAATATGCCATGCATGTCTCAGAGAGAAGATTTGTAACATACTTCCTCTCGATCAGCACAAGACGACGATGATTCCTGACGAACACTAGTCCAAGGAAGTAGCGCAAGCTACCAAGGTCCTTGGTCACAAACTGCCGACCTAGGAAATCCTTAGCAATCTAGATGCCATGTTCGTCGTCAAATGCAACAATGATATCATCAACATACACAAGTATGGCAGCTATACCTCTTTGAGTCATTTGAATAGATAGTGAATGATCAGCAGTCGATCTCACAAACCCATGTTGCTCTATCAAGTCCAAGAGCTTCTAGAACCATGCTTTTGGACTTTGCTTAAGGTTATAGATCGCCTTGTAAAGCTTGCAAACCTTCTGACACTCCCCCTCAGCAATGAACCCAAGAGGTTGTTGCATGTAAACCTCCTCCTGCAGGTCACCATAGAGAAAAGCATTCTTCACATCAAGTTGATAGCGTTGCCAATCTCGTATCACTACAACAGATAAAAGTATACATAAAGTAGAATGCATAGCCATTGGAGAGAATGTATCCCGACAGTCCACCTGATATGCCCGAGTGAACCCACGTGCCACAAGTCTCGCCTTGTAACGATTTAGATTGCCATCTACTTGGTGCTTCACCATGAACATCCACTTGCACCCAACAACGGATGTGTCAATTGGAGCTGAAACAAGGCTCCAAGTGTCACGCAACTGTAGCGCGGACATCTCCTCCTTCATGGCAAGATGCCACTGACTGTCTTGAATGGCATCCTGATACTTCCGAGGTATCTCCATGGCTAGCAGTGCCACAGTAAATCTCTTGAAAACCTCTAAAAGTCTGCTCAAAGAAACTTGCGTTGCAAGAGGATATGAAGCACAAGTACATCTTTGCTTTCACAGAGTAATACTGTAATAGACACATCGAGATCACTTGCCACCTCCTAAATATGTGAGTTTCCCTCTTAAGAGGGTACATGCTCATCCTGTAAGGAATCTTGCTGCATAGACAACTCAGTAGTGCCACCAGTATAAACAATGTGCTCATGACATACCTGAGGCGTGTTGGATAATGGGGAAGACCTGTGAGCAGTGGGAACAGAGCGAGACCTGCGAGTAAACACACGTGGCAAAAACTGAGTCAAGGTGGGTGGTATTCTAGGGGCAGCCACGGGAGCAGGTGTAGGTACTGGAGGTGGTGGTGAGGGAGGTGATGGAGGTGGTAGAGCTGTAGGAGGTGAAGACATGTAGACCTCATCATAAGAGTCGGATGGGGTCAGTATGTCACTTGTAGGAGAAAAATATATAACAAACTCAAAGAATGTATCATCGGCACTGTCAAAGTACTTCTACCGAAGTGGATCAAAACAACGATAGCCTAACCAGTCTATGTAAGAGTAACCAACAAAGACACACTTGACAGTTTTGGGGGACAACTTGTCACGACCAAGCGAAAGATTGTGAACAAATGCCATAGATCGAAACACACGGGGAGTTAGGGAGAACAAATACTTCTCGAGAAACGCAATCGAAAAATTTTCTCCAAAAACAGAGGAAGGTGTATGGTTCACTAAGTAGTAAGCAGTGAGGACTGCATCACCCAATAAGAGTGAGGAGCAGGACTCTGAATCAGAAGGGTTCTGGTCACATCGAGTAAATGATGATTTTTGCGCCCGACAACACCATTCTATTGAGATGTATAGTGAAAGCTCTAAGGCATTATCAGAATACAAATACTTGACAGTAACATAAAAAATTATTTATCTCATTAATAAATGATTTAATGACAGACCCAACCTCAGACTTATTCTTTAACAAGAAAATCCAAGAAAGTCTAGAATAGTCATCAACTACAACCGAATAAAAATGGTATCCCCGGTGATCAAGGACACGACTCGGATCCCAGATATCTAAGTGAAGGAGCTCAAACAACTGAGAACAGCTCCGACCCTGACGAGATGGAAACGAAGAACGATGATGCTTCCAAAACCGGCAAGCCTCATACTGGAAGTAAGATCGTGTGGAAATCTGTGGAAGGACATGACACAGCTTCTACAGAGGAAGGTGGCCAAAACGAATGTGCCACGGGTATGGTGAGACTGGTACAGTAGGAAAAGTAGAGGCACCAGCATGAGGAAGTTGGACCAGTCTATAGAGCATCAGCTGCTCACGGCCACATCCATTCACCCTACCCGTGAGTATGTCCTGAAACACAAGAAAAAAGTGGACAAAAATGGCACGACAATGCATATCCTTTGTAATCTGACTAATATAAAGCAAGCTCATATGAAAGCCTGGAGCATATAAAACATTCTGCAACCACATGGATGGCGTCAAATGCATCTCCTCTATCATGTGATGAGTAAGTGAACTCATTTGCAATGATGACCCATCTACCAGGGGGTATAGACCTGTCAAATCTGAACGAGGCTCTGTCTCCACACAGATGGTGAGAAGAACCAGAGTCCATGATCCGCTCGATCATATCTGCACTGCTACACCAATAAAAGCGTATGTGATACCTGAGGAGCACGAAGAGACTCTAACTGCAACTCCATTATCTGTGGATCATGTAATGGTAGCGCCGACCACCAGAGTCATGATCTCTCGTATATGAGAGACAAGGTCAACAAGTCGTGGATCTACCTCAGAAGATGTAGTGTCCGAAGGCTCAATATGCTCTGTCATTCGAGCAGATGCGAGGCATCCATTCTTCTGATAGCATGTATCCTTAGAGTATCCCGGACGATGACAGTTGATGCAGGGACCACACTGACATCCACCACCTCTGCCACGGGGACTACGCCCTCTGAACTGAGTAGAACCTCCTCTGATGCGAGAAGCAGCCATCGTTGAGGAAGGTTGTGCGGTGGCAGCATGTGGAATAAGAAGCATGCCGAGACGACTGTAAGCCTCCTCCATTTGAGGTGCGGTCGCCCCAATAAGGAGATGTGCCCGTGCTTCCTCATATTATGTGTCAAGCGCAACCAAGAAAACTCCAACCATCGTGGAGTTCTTGTATGTCATATGCTGCTTTGTGGAGGTCGTAATCGGCATGAATCTATGAAGCCTCTCGAACATGCCACGAAGCTTTGAGTAGAATGTTTTCGGTGGACGGTCACTTCACTTTACCATGTATATGTCAAACTAGAGCTGAAGAATCTTGGTCTCATTCTATGCTTGGGCATAAGTGGATACCATGTATATCGTCGCTCTAATACCATGTGGAAAGAAAAGAATGAATTGTATATTCAGGAAGCCCTAAGGGTTCGTTTGGTTGCAGGGTTGAGTAGGGTTGGGTTGGGCAGGGGTACCCCTGTGAATAATAAACTGTGAGGAGGATTGGGTCGTTTGGTTGGAGGGATAACCCGGGTTTGGCCAACCCAACCCTGCCCAACCCTGCAACCAAACGAACCCTAAGGTTCTCTTATATAGAATAGTAACATGTTGGGTAAATTACATGAAGAAGACAAAAGAAAATAAACAATATATAAAAGACATGAAATATAACTAATATATCAACAACATATATACTCCATCTTGAAGGAGAGTGTTGAGTATTATAACATAACCCTGACCCTAGGGATAGTTTTGTCTTTTGAGTTATGAGGTATCTCTCTGTAACCCTAGGCATCAACCTACTAAAGGAGCCTTAGGTTTCTCATAATAATCAAGTTATTCTCTATAATATTTTACTAATATCTTTAAGGTTACGAAAATGATATACAAAGTGATATATCACATGAGGATTGGACCTCACCCGAGAGTTCGCTAGAAGTTTGGAAGTAATAAGAGGATCCATAGAGCAAGCTCCAAAAATTTGACCCTCATTGTGGTGGATCCCATCTAAGGATGCCACCCTTTTTCCTTTCAAAAAAATTGACCCTCACACTTGAAGATATCCATTCTCCAACCTCGAAGTTTCCTAAGAAGTAAGAAAGAAATTCTCTTGGAGACAAAGTCCAACATCTCATATCTCTTCCTATTTGACATACATAAAACCTAGTATTTATTTTTTATTTTAGAAACGCTGTCACAAAAATGTTGTTCTTTTTATGAACTTGAGACTATCTATCTATCTTCCAAGGTTTCTTTTGATGCTTGTTCGCATTGAGAACTTGCTAAAAGTTACATAAACGCTTTAGGACCTCTCCATTTATGGAAAAAAAGTCCAACCATTTTTGTGGTAAAAATCTCTTTATAGATTATAAGCATCCTTCGAACCTTCTTATGTTATTTGCCTTCTCATCATTTGAAGCTCTTTCTTCTTCTTCCTCATCAGTCACTTCCTAAGATCACATGGGGACTTCTAGATATTGACTATTAAAATACTTGGACTCCAAAGGTTTTTGTATCTTGGGAAACCGATTTCTGAGTTCCTTTCTCCAGAAATGAGATAATATTTTCGTGAGGATTGCCTAAGACATAAAGTTATATAGAGGAACTCATTCTCATGACGGGACTAGTGAAATTCAAACTACAGTTGGATCAAATACTATATTAAAACGATCTAGGTAAAGCTGCTTATCTGAAATCGTTTTTCTCTACACTTCAGCAATTTGTGATGATGGTACCTCTAACCAAAACTTTTTTCATTCTATAATTCAACCCTCTTCCTAAATTGTATATTTCACCCATTGTTTTACATCAAACAACATCGTAAAAATTGTATCAGCATTTTAACACCGATAGTTCAGTTGCAACATCCAGGAAGATAAGTGACAATTCAAAACCTCTAGGTATCACACAATTAGGATGCATATAAGCATGCATACAGTATATTATGTGCAACAAAACCATGGACTAGGCCATCAAACAAGGACAAAAGCTAAAAGAATATTGCAAAAAATGTATGCTCAAACTACGTCATTATATACCAAATACAAATTCAACATATGAATAAATAACACAAAAGATGATAGTCGGAATACTGAATTTCATTGAGTGCATACCATTCGAGCTATAAAAAGGGATTGCTAGGAAAAATCATACATCTGATGTCAAAATATTTGGAAGATATCGACTACCCAAGCCACTCCAATTCAAATCTAGAGAGAAAAAACTTACTTCTGTTCCGACTACCAACCAAAATACTTAAATTTTCCCTAGACTTTCTTTAAGCTCTCACACAAAAAGAATAAGCGATCCGTGTCTTCCATATCATCTAAGCACATGCATCAGTTCCCTAAATAACCTTGTTCGTCGAGCTCCAGTCATTACTCTCCCATGAAACAAAAGCCAAAGAAATATCATGTCACTTAGTGTAGTCCAGTTCCAAACCCTCCTGCACTAAGAAATACAATCCCTAAGATCAAACACAATAGGAGTACAAAGGATTCGATGTGCTTTCTTGACTGCGAACCTACCATCATCAGTTCCCTAAATAACCTTGTTCATCGAGCTCCATTCATTACTCTCCCACGTCACAACAGCCAAAGAAATATCCTGTCACATAGTGTAATCCAGTTCCAAACCCTCTTGCACTAAGAAACACAATCCCTAAGATCAAACACAATAGGAGTACAAAGGATTCGATGTGCTTTCTTGACTGCGAACCTACCATCATACTAGGCCTACTAATCACGGTCCTAGAGATCAAAGCAAAAAAATGAGATCCAAGCACTACCATTCAGAGCTCGCACAACTAGTACTCCACCGGTTCAAGGCTAAAGCAAACAACCGAGGGAATCATCTATGTCCATCATCATTGATACAAGCATCATGTCCAATGCTAAAGCCGCAACCATCCCCATAACAGGTCAAATAGAAGGCAAAATCTCAGATAAGGTAGAGAATAAGCCCCTTCAAAACGTAAAAAAGATTCTAATACTCCAGGCCAAATCATCATACTCGAAGAGACCCCATAGATTTTTTAAAGCAACGACAGATTAAGTCTGACCTATGCCTCAAAGATTCGAGGTCCTCACATCCACAAAGAAGACCATATTGCATGCATACTGTAACCCATATTAAGCAAGATACAAGCACTACCATTCAAAGCTCGCACAACTAGCACTCCACTGGTTCAAGGCAAAAGCAAACAACCGAGAGAATCTGCTATGTGCATCATCCTTAATACAAGCATCATGTCCAAAGCTAAAGCCGTAGCCGTCCCCCATAACAGGTCATATAGAAGGGCGAAATCTCAGATAAGATAGAGAATAAGCCCCTTCAAAACGTAAATAGGGTTCTAATACTCCAGTCCAAATCATCATACTCGAAGAGACCCCGTAGATTTTCTAAACCAACGACAGATTAAGTCTGACCTATGCCTCAAAAATTCGAGGTCCTCTCATCCACAAAGAAGATCATATTGCATGCATATTGTAACCCATGTTAAGAGAGTCATCCCACTTGTACCTAACTTAATAGTCTCCCCGGACTGTTATTTCTACCATCACCATCAAACCAGTAGGAACCAAAATAAAAAAAAAGGAACGGGCACCTCTACTCATATTTCTTTACAGCCGAAAAAAAACCCATCAAGGTTGTCCATTGATAAAAACAACACATGATATCGCAGTAATACATAGTTTCATCCGAGTAATCAGAGTTCCGGAAAGCCACATTTCCATAAAGAAGCATGGAAGAACCATTTGTTTGCACAATCCAAGGGCCTTGCGAAAAACCACTTTCGAAAGCAACCTTTTGACGTTACGTCTCTTCCAATTAGAATCGATCTCAATAGTCACGAACATATTGTCCATCAAATGCCTGCCTGGAAGAAAAGCATGTTGCACCACCAGAAAAATGATAGTTCATGTAACCCCTTGGAGTGGATTCTCCATCAACTTCACCACAATGAGGTAGGTGGTGGGGTTGGAAAGCATATTACATCAAAAATCTTCCAACATTAAAGCAACACATCTCTTAGGAAATTGAAAGATAAACGATCAATTAAGCAGCATTAAAGTACATGGTGCTTGTCAGTATCGCAATTGTCGGCCGACTATACCGAATAGTCGGTCCGACTATGTGGTGTGGGGGGTCTCCGACTGAACAATAAATAGTCAGCCAATAGTTAGCTTGACCGAATAGTCGACCCGACTATTTGGCCGGCCGATTGCTGAGTTTATGTTATTTTTAAATTTTTTAATTATGGGTTTACCATTTATAGCAATATTACTAGAAATGTCAAAGATTCATATATGTATCTTGTTAATTGGTACCTTTATCTTGGATTCTTGTTAATTGATGGTCATATATGTATAAATATATAGATATATATGTAGTAGAATTAAACTTTATATTTAAAATAATTAAAAAATATAAAATTGAATAATTCCGAATAGTCGTCTAAATACCGATTATTCTCTATTCAACACCAACTTTTGCAACATTGTGCCCAAATGAACATGTGTGACGATCAACACACATTCAAGCTTGTGGATTGTGATACTTTCTACAACGTCTGCATCAAATAAAGTCATGTTAGTTGTGCGAACAGAGCTTGAGCCATCCATGTCATTGATAGATGATGTGATTGTTCACCCTCCACATAGAACTCCTCGAGAAATGAAGAGTTACCATCATGCCTACATGACACTCTTCCTCAAGAATCGAAAGAGTTTCCCTCAAGTCCGGTATCGTTTTTGTCATTCTCTTAGGAACCATTGAAATGTCCTCCCTTGGTTAGTCAATGCCGATCACTTGCCCCTCCCGATCACCAAGCAGCTCCCCTTATCCTTAACATTTGGGATCATCTCCTCCAACCTCCACAATCGCAACACCGACATATGCATCCCTTACACCTACATCGGTTTTTTTTTTATTTTAGCAAATGATACGGAAGTCGAAACGTCACTCTCCTCACTTGTAGCTTCACCATAGATGGTATGGGAAGACTGACCCTCCTCTCCACAAATATCAATACATCAACCTCTTTGCCGAATAGCACACCTTTACACCGCTCTTTCATATCATCAGTTTCGAGGCTTTCAACAATGACTTGTCGCATCGAGCTGTTAAACATCACGGAGATATACAAGAATTATCTTGAGGTCTGTAACAAAGAACCATCTCAAAAAGCACCATCTCAAAGACAAGAATAATACTATGCCAAACCACTAACATCAAGATTCTGGTCATCTAAATTTAGAGGCCTTCTAACTGCCCAATAAGAGAGGCCACATAGAAGGAGCGTCCCTTCTCCTATCTACATCAAATCTCCCAAAAAATCCCTCATCTAAGACCAAGAACACTAGAGCATTATCATCTAGTATTGCAAAAGTCAGTATTTGATATCCAGATAGATTGGGCACTGAATTACGAAAAGGAATTAGGACAACTATCTGAATTATATGGTTGTGTATTTTTTAAGTATTTAAATATTAATACTAGGTTTAATACATATATTCTTATATATTCACATGTAAACTGGTTACACGGTTAATGAAAATAAAAATACTAATTTATGTCTAATTAAATATTGTGGATCTTAATATATTTTATATATGTGGAATGATACAAAGACTGCGATGGAATATTTAACTTAATGGCGAGAAACATGTTAGATGAAAGATTTTTTGAAGGAAAAAGGTAGAATCCCAAGATGGGATCCACCACAACTTATATTATAAAATTTAAAAGAAAAAAGGTCTTACATAATGCTCCCGGAACATCAGCTTATAATTTCCATGATAAAGAAAGCGCCCTACAATGCTTTAGCACGTTTTTCGAGTAGAACAGTTGGTCCCATAAGATGGCCTCTAGGGATGTCAATATGGGTTTACCCATTGGGTACCCGACCCGAACCCGCCCCATTTAAAGACCCGAAACCCGTCCCATTTATTTTTGAACGGGTTTGGGTTTTGAATTGACTACCCATGCGGGTATGGGTATGGGTTTGGGATTGCCTTGTGGGTACCCGAACCCGAACCAGCCCCAAACCCGAATAAAAAATATATATAAAGATAGATGTTTATGTTGCATTTTAATCAAACTAGACCCAAATCCATTTCATATCTAATATGTATCGATCTACATGTATAAATATCCAACTCAATTTTCTCCTCTCCATCCATTTATTCATATTCAACTAACGTTTTATATCTTTAATAAATAAAAACTATCAACACAAAAGAGTTAAACACTTAACATATATAAACATTTAATATTCTCTATATATTGCACGTTTTTATTAATCGCCATATTACACGATCTAACTCTATTTCGTCTATCTGTGAAAATCTTGTATACATTTATAAACAAATTAAGATTTACCATGTCGAAGATATGGGTACCCATTGGGTACACGTGTATCCGACGGGTATACGGGTACCCGGTACAAATTACCCGTTTAATAAATGGGCGGGTATGGGTAGTGATATTATAAATGGGTATGGGTTTGGGAATAGTAATACCTGCCCCAAACCCGACCCGCTGACATCCCTAATGGCCTCATTTATGCCACGCCAGATTGCACACAAGATTGCAAATGGATAGGAGTTGTCCTCAAGAAAAGTGCCGCACACCGATTTGATGCACCTCCAGAAGGTTACGCAATCATATGTGCAAATCCAAAGAATGTTGACCCTACACCCCACCCATATGGAGTGAAAATATGAGAAAAACAAATGGTCCACATCTTCCACCGCTACCCCACATCTGTCACACAAACTATATCCCCAGTACGTAACAAATGATAGCGACGACACTTACTAAGAATTCTACCAAGCCTGAGCAACCATAAAAAGACCTTTCCTCTATTCCGCACTCTGTTTCTCCATATCATTCCCATATCAATTCTCGAATCATCGCGTACCACTAGGTCCACTACCCCATCCTCTACGAAGAAAAGGTAGGCCTTCTTCACAGTGAATCTCCCCCACCCCATACAAAGTGGTCTTTTCTAGCTATTGGTTCCTCCACCTGCGCCAACTCACTTTGTGGTCGAAGAAATTCTTATAGCCTCTGATCAGACAAATCCGACGTGAAAAGAGGAGACCACATTCCCTGCTCCCACACTTGACAAACCAAAACATCTCTGTTGCAAGCCATGCCCAAGAAGCGCGAGAAACGCTCCCTGAGGACCCCTTCTCCAGTCTAGTCATCGAGCCATAACATAACACCTCCCCCTCCTTAAGAACAAGTCACAGCTTGACCAATTTTATGAATAATCGCAATAAGACCCTGCCACAACGGGAAAGGAGTACACCCCAACACAACCTCCAAGGACATGGAAATCCATAGATTCGCCTTAGCATGCCACAGACAAGATCCTCAGAACACCCCCAAATCCGCACCACCCACCTTACCATAAGCGCCATGTTCATTTCATTTACTCGTGATACTCCTACGTCGTCCTTCCTCTTTGCATTCATAGTCTTCTTGCCCCAATCAAAAAGGTGGAGCCCCTTATTTTTATGCTTCCCGTAAAATCAGAAAAACCGCCTCATTAGTGATTCAATATTAGTACGCACCCCTGCCGGCGGGACTCTTATGGAGCATAAGAAAATTGGTATAGCTGAGAGCACATGCTTCAGAAGAATCAGCTCCCCCCAGAAAGCATTGATGCTTTCCAACATGCCAATCTTCCTCCCAGCCTAGCCACGTCTCCAATCACAAGCCTTTAGCATCCCAGCCACCAACGAGAGACCCAAATAAGTAATAGGAAAGCTAGCAATGGGACACCGTAAGATTACCATTGCATCATACACCTCCTAGTCCGAAAGGGACGATCACAGATTTTTCCCAATTAATGTGAAGACATGAAACATCAGTAAAGATGTCCATGTTAAGCGACGCCAGTCGAATCTACCCCCCCCCCCCCCCGTCCCCAAAGAATAACATCGTGTCGTCCGCATACTATAGAATTGGAGTTGATATCTCATCCTTTCTATAAACGGAAAAACTCTGCCTCCAACGACAAATGCATCATAGCCGCTAACACGTCCGCCACAATGACGAAAGGTAGAGAAGCCAACGGGCATCCCTACCTGTCTCCCCTTTGTGGTTGAAAAAAACCCCTTTCAGGTCTACCATTGGTGAACACAACAAAGGAACTCGTTACATGCCGATTTATCCATGAAATCAACACATGGAACCTCCTCTTCTCCAAGCGAGGCCCAAAGAAAACTCCAATCAACACAGTCATAAGCTTTAGGTAAGTCAATTTCCCAAAGCAAGACCTTAGACATGCTTCTCTTCCGATCCATAACCATTTTGGATGCCAAAACGAGCGCATCTCCCATGAGTCTCCCCGACACAAAAGTCGCCTGCTCAGGCGCAACAATTCCAGGTAGGACCACCTTGAGGCGATTGGCAAGAATCTTAGAAATAAGGATATAGATCGCATTGGAAAGCACAATAGGTAGGTAATCCTCCACCGCGCTCGGAACCTCTTTCTTAGGAAGCAGAGAGAGAAAAGCCTTGTTCAGTCTCTCAAACCCTTGATTCCCGACCCGAAACTCTTGAAGGACATCTAGCACATCCTTCTCGACCAAAACTCCTTATACAACAGCACAGAAAAACTGTCTGGACCCAGGGGCCCGTCTACATTGAGCTGCCAAAGCGCCTGCTTGACTTCCGCCTCGGTAAACTCCTAAATCAGAACATCCTCCCGAAGGTTAGAAATCCAGGAGACTCCGCTTCCCCGCCGGCCTCACCCTACACGAGCAAGCCGCCCACTGAAAGCTTGAAATTGAGATCGGGCGGAGCATGCTACATGAAAGATTGACAACAACAACAACAACAAAGCCTTTCCCCATAAAGTAGGGTCAGATACATGGATTATTTGCCTCCATTCAGATCTATCTTGGGTCATTCTCGGGCTTAGATCTAATAAGTAAGATCCCTTCAGATAGTCTCATTCCAACACCTATCGGGCCTTCTTCACCCTCTCTTAGTTGGCTCAATATTAGTTGTGTCCCAGTTGAGTTGAGCGACGAATGTTTCACAAGTTATGTGCAGCTCATATTTGATTAATCTCTCTTATATCATTTAGAAAAAGTCAAGATGCAAAAATTGGATGGTCTAATTCCAAAAAGAAGAGGCAATCAAGGTTGCAGAAAGCGGTAGTCGATACTCGGTCAGTAGGGTCACTGACTAAGGATTAATCGGCAGTTGGACGACTAATCGGATTTAGTCGGCCATTAATCGATTTTGAATTTTTAAAATTATTTTAAATATATAAATAATTTTTATACATAAATTTGTACATTTTCTATACTTTCATAATGAAACAAAATAAGTAATTGGTTTTAAATATAACATTATTGCATATTGGAATAATTTTGCTTATATATTAACATAGATTTGTACATTTTCTATGCATTCATAATGAAACAAAAGAAATAATTGACTTTAAATATAACATGAAGAATATTAGAATAAGTTTGCTTTTAAAAAAAGCAAAAAACTAAAAAAGTATAAAACCTTGATGTAAAAATCGGCCGACTAGTCGAGCTGACCGACTAATGGCCGACTAGACCTAGTTGTGTCGGCTACCTCCCCCCACCCCCAACCCCCACTCGACTAGTCGGACGAGTTTTACAAGCTTGGAGGCAATGCGTCATAACTTCTTTTATCACGGTAGTTGAAGACATTAAAAAATAGACCATGGGAATAGCCAGAATATCAAGATAAGTCGGACAAAACCCATGAGAAATTAGGGGAAATGCATTAAAAACTATATATTTTACTAGTAGTAGGCAAATAGTCGATTAGTCAAATAGTTTGTCAACCAACTAATTGGGTTGGACCAACTAATTAGTCAAACCGACTATAACAAAAGTACATCTATTAAATCCTATGTCAGAAGACATACATGAACTGGTTACTCACCAATGCAACCTCATTCTTTGCGACAAAAATCACCATGTATGTTGTGGCCCTCTTCCAAACTGTTCATCAAGGGTAGGCTAAAATGTAATTGCCAACCACTCCACGTCTAAAGCACTTGTCCGGAACTTTAATTATGTCTACCACAAGTTTACGATCTCGCAAGGTAAACATCAGTTGCCCAGTCTATCCTTAAGAGAGGCACTCTTCATAAACGTTCTTGTTCTTGATATCAATCCATTTCATACAGTCTCAAGCTAATTTTTAAGCTCCCTCCACCATGCCCTCATTCCAAAATTTAAGGTATCCCCTCGCTTAATCTTACACCACCTTCATGGTTTCTACTTCATACGCTAGCTCCATCTTACTTTGTCTTCCCAAATACACTATAATTTGAGGACTAATTCATAAAAACTAATATTATACTTTAATCATTTGACCGATATCCCCAACAGCCTAATTTATAAAGGATAACAGCATTAGCACAAGTATTAATAGAGAGGCTTTATAGAGATCGTCGTTTAATTATGAAATGAATTTGGGCACAAGTCTTATTCGCAATGTTCGTATAGGCACAACAACAAAGCCTTTTCCCACAATTAAGTAGGGTCCGCTACAAGGATTTTTTGCCTCCATTCAGATCTATTTTTGGTTATTCTCGAGCTTAAATCCAAATAACTAGGAACCCAAATGTAAAAAAATACCCTCCATTTTATAATACTTCATTTTATAATCGAGATTTTAAAAAACGAAAGGCGGAACGAGTTGTTTCTCTTGGAATCGAGGCGAGGGGTAGAAGGCGTTCAAGACTTAAGTCTCAATGTTTCACCAAAAAAATATACAACATAACAAAAATTATTAAATTAGTTGCAAGAAAGGAAGTTGCATCATAACGGACAATTGCAATAAAAAAGCACAAGTCAACTCATGTCTCAATAAAAGGCAATGCAATTGCACATGGTATTTCTGGAATTCGATGTAAAATTAAAATAAAAAAACATGGCAAAATCACTTCACAAAATTATTAGTATAAATTCAACTCACATGTCACATAGCTCACATAGGACAAGACAAAACATAACTATAGATTACCTAATCCACATTAGAATATTACAAATACAATTCACCCAATTCATCGTTAGATATTAATAGGAAAACCGAAGTACACTTAGTACTATACTGAATTAGAATACTTACTACTAAGTTACTAACAAACCGAAAAAAACCATGCTGAAAATTAACCAAAAACAGAATCAATATCCTAACTAAAAGGTGGCAAACATAAAACAACAGTCTGATACTTATAATAGTGCTCAATAGTGCAATGTGTTCGTTATTCTTCATTAAAAGGGTTGAAGCTATTAGTGACAATAGGCATCATGTAATCCTCGACTTTTGTCCACGGTATTAAATGTCACGATATATCGCCAATATATCGGTATTGATGGCTTCGGAGTGTCAATATTCCCATGCGTATCGATCTACCAAATATTAGTGAGATATCGACATATCAATATGTATCAATCAAAATTGGCCATATATTACTCGACATTACCTTTTTTTACTTGTCGATTTGTTCCAGATATTGCTTTCTTACGTACTCGCAATATTAAAAACTCATTACGATTTATATATTTTATTTCAGATTGGGAGTGTGGCCCCCACTCTCCCATCGAGCGAGCACACATGCTCCCACTAGAACACCCCCTCCCCAGGCTTGCTAACCGGGTATTATTGATGTTTTTAAAACTATATGTTATTTTGCTCATCTGCTTGTGTGTTTGAATCTGATATAGCTCAACATTTTGTTTATGCATGATATATGATGTAATATATATATAATATACTAAATGCGTGTCCTTTTTGTCTCTAAGTTGTTATTTTTTTAAATTTCACCATTTCCTTTATAATACCTCTCAACAATCAACAGTCAACATTAACAACTAGTAATGCGTGCGATATAATGTATTATGTGTTAAATACACCACATTCTTGCATATACGTATATAGTTGTATGTTATTTAATGTTTTAAGAAGTAGGAAGATCTCAATTCGTGAAAAAATATTTTTTATGTCATTTCTAAGATCTCCGCTGATATTGTTGATATATCCCCGATATATCCCTTTTCGGGCAGACCGTTACGATATCGATATTTCAAACGTTATCTTTTTCTCACGGGGTGTATGCCTTGCAATATAGATACTAAGTTATTTTTTAATTTCATCATTTCCTTTATAATACCTCTCAGCAATCAACAGACAACATTAACAACTAGCAATGTGTGCGATATAATATGTATTGTGTGCTAAATACACCTCATTCTTGCATATAAGTATATAGTTGTATGTTATTTAATGTTTTACTTTAAGAACTAGGAAGATCTCAATTCGTGAAAAAATATTTTTCAGGCCATTTCTCAGATATCCACTGATATTGTTGATATATCCCGATATATCCCTTTTCGAACTGACCGTTACGATATCGATATCGATATTTCGAACGTTGCCTTTTTCTCACGGAATAGCATATTAAGAATCATCAAAATATGTAATCAACTTCTAATAGGCACCCAAAGGCACAAAAAGGCTATATCTATGAGGTGTATGCCTGCACCTCAAGACTACTATGGTCATGTAAGGCGCTCGCCTCGTTAAACCTAGCCGAGGCGACTGCCTAAAGGTAAAAAGGCCATGCCTCACCTCACCTTACCATTTTTTATGCCCCGATGCGCGCTTTTTTACATGGCCTCAAATTTCAGCGAAATTCGATCGAATATCTGTCGAATATCGATATCCAGTCGAAACCGAAATTTGACCGAAATGACTGAAATGACCGAAATATGGGGGTCCTAGTACAAAAAATGACCGAAATGACCGAAATTTCGGTCGAAATTCCACCGAAATTCCATCGAAATTCTGTTTTGGTCGATACCGAAATGGTGACCGAAACCGACATTTAAGGCCTTGCTTTTTTATACCATGTCTATACTATGTAATACTTATATCCTATTATATACAACTTATTACTAATGTATACATAATTGGTAAAGTATAAATGCAATAAAAGCATTGGACGATGAGGCGAGGGTAATGAGGCTACGACCAAGACAATTAAGCACCGAACCTAGTTAAATCATGCTGCATGGATATGTTCAAGGTGATTCTTAATGATTTCCCATGGCTTGATAACTCGATATCCCAAGACAACAACCTACAAAACATTGTGGGTTGTAGCCATCTTATACATTCAATCACATCCTCTTAATTTGCTATCTATACTAGCGAGCACACTGCTCATCTACTATGTCCATCTCATATCACACATAGAGTAGCATATACACCTCATTATGTATCCCCAATCCTACTCAAGTCCCAAACCCATATGGAACCAATAAGTGGCATTACGTTATCAAATTATATGAATGGCAGATTGCAAAGAGCATGAGAAAACTAATACTAAGTCCATGATAGCTTAAAGGTAGCACATTGCTATCTTCAGTTTGAAACTAAAACAAATTCGAGTGACATCTTAGAAGAGGCAAGTTCCCCCACTCTCAAGCCGTCGAGCCTTACAAATACTTGGGTGCACTGGCAAACTACTAATCCTTTATTGTGCAAAGTTAGGTATATCTTCACATAGTAAGCAAATTCCATGTCTACCTTGCCTCCAAACATACCTTGAGGATGACTCAAATCTATTGTGGCTCCAGCAATGATAATATTGAATGGCAATTACCTCCAACATCAAAACACCACAAACATAGAAGCTACAAAGAACATCTTCCTTGATCCAAATCATCATAACCCATATTGTTGCCAATCAAGTCGCATCTCTCGTCCAAGTTACAAGCACAATAATTTTCAAATGCAACAATCAACCTTGTTCTCTGGCAAAATATTGTGATCGTCGTGGATAATTACCACAACATCCTATTGTAGCTTCATCTAATGACAGATCATCATGCATTGTACAATGGTCAAGACTTATTATAGGCAAATTTAACAATGTCATGCATTCGGAATTCAAGATTTTTAAATGGTCAAGTGATGAGGAAGTTACGTGTTTGATGGATCAAACCCTAACATGACACAAGGATATAACTATCGCATACAATGTTCAAAAATGTGGTATGCAGATTCATTAGATAGGACATCATTTAGCTATTATGTGATTTGCGAGGGAATAAGCGGCTTTATTTGGTTTATATATTTTTTTAAAATTAAATAAATGGTAATTCCTTATTAACGTGACATTTATGAAGAAATTTTTTCCAATATTAAGAGATAGAAGTTATAGTAAGTTTGTACATTTAACAGAAACTTTGATAATAAAATCATGTTTACATGGCGCATATGTAGGCATCATTCTCATCGATACAAGTTCTTAAAACTCCTAATAAAAAAATAATAATAAAGTGTAAGATATATATCAACTATGTGAACTAAATATGTGGTCTATACGATTGAATATGTGGCTACACATACCAAATATGCGGTGCACACCGCATATTGCACTACAAAGAAAATGTGGTTTCGACTACCTACTGCAACGGCATATGCAGCCGCATATGCGGTTCATGTGGGAGCATTGCCAAACAATGATTGCACGATATTAACAAACCACTTGATATTTTCCCCTCCAAGGCTACGCAACAATCAGATGGTTCAGGTCAACGTGGCATTTGCCAAAGGATGGGTGCAAAAACAAGCATGCGTCGGGCCTTTCATAGAATCGACGAACAGAAAGATCCATCTAATTTTCTTTATTTTTTTTTTTTTGAGGCTCCTAATTTTCTTTATTTGGTCATCATAATTCATTGAATTTGACTACACCATGGACAAGCTTGTAAAATAATATTCCATGTTTACCCTCAACCATATGTTTAAGGAACATGCATGGCTACCCCTTGAAGTAGTCAATAAATAACTTCTACCAAAAATGAAAGATCCATGAACCCAAAGAACTCACTGCTATATGTTCTGTTAACCAGGCCCCAATTTCCAATACACGGCAGCCCCCGCGAAAGGTTAATTTTCATTCAGAAACCATAATCCAAAACCTATCATCACCATGTCAACAGTATATTCACTATTCTCTCCACCATTATATTGACAATCCAAGGCCTCTATGTCATGCCCCATATCTTAAAAACTCCATAAATAGTGGGGGGTCGTTTTTTATGGAAAAACAGTGCATGCCAACGAGGCCGGTACCCCCCAAAAATTGTATTCAATTGTTTAAGTATATGGGTTACAAAGGCCATGAGGTATGCCCTAGCACATTCTCAACCTAAATCTTTCTCAGCAGAAGATCACTCTATTCCACGCAAGCCCTATTGTCCACAGCAGCAAAAGAGCATAGATCTCGCCCCCATCCCGTCCATGCCACAACAACCACATAAAGTCCCATAAAGCAGGAACAGTCATAGGTCCTGCTGATGGCAACCCTCTCCCAACAATCACTCAAGGTGCCACGGGCAAAGAAGAGACGGTCGATATCCTCCATCCCTTCGGCACATTGCTGACAAGTGATATATACCCCTGGAACAACCTAGCAAGCTGGCAATCTCACATGACATGATCCAACCTTGGTAGCTAAAGAAAAATCCAGATCCTCAAAGGTGGGAAAGTTTAGAACTCAAAGAGCACCGCAAATGATGTGTTCATAAATGTTACACGTGCATGATATTCGAAGAAGATCAACTACCAAGCATCTAATACGCAAGTAAATATACGGAAAGATATAAATATCCATAGGAACACAGTATTGTGTCAAAAAAGAGACGAATGCAAGCTAATAATAATGACATATAAATAGACCAAATGCAAACCTTTTAGTAGCAGAAATTCCTAATGTACAAATTTTCATACTTCAATTTCCCACTTTTACTCAAGTAGGAGGTTAGTTTAACATCTAGAATCAAGCAGTGAAAAGATGTGTTGATCATGACATTCAACTTACATAAAAAAAATGGCATTCCATTTACATCGACAAGAATAAGCATGGAGTCATGGACACACTGACTGCGTGGATCATTCAAACTTCTCTCAGTAGCACATCAATATAAACATCAACAAAAATCAAAGGGAAATGAGTGATGAGGGTGGAAACTACCTCACAAGACAAATGTGTGCAGGCACAAATATGGGGCTTGAATCCTTACTCTAATGCGGGTGCAGGGATCCTAACCAAATAGTGAGGCGTGATTTTTAAAAACGTGATCCTGAAGGAATGGCAAATACCCTCACAAGGCAAGATCCAAAACTCCAAGAAGTGTGATCCTCGAGAGTTTACGTCCAAAATCAGATCAAGAGGATTCTAACAAATCTAACAAAAAAAGTTAAGAGCACGGAAAGAGGCCCACCGCACGATCCAACAAGTCAATTACCCATCTTACAAAGGTTAAAGTACCCGACCAATGTAGAGGACTTGGCGGAACAAGCAAATGGTGCTAAGATCCTGCTCATCAAAGTTCTAGGATCTCAACCGAGGCTTTAAAAAATGAAAGGCGGATCGGTGCGGTTTTCTATTATTTAGGTGAGGCATAAATCTCGAGGCGATTGAGGCGTAAGCCTCAGTTTATGGAAAAAATACACGTAAAAGTTATTATTAAACATAATTATATTGTCATAAAATCCTAAATTTGAAATATCCACAAAATATATTATCATAAATCCTAAATGTGAATATTTCCAAATTGAATAAATGTAGAAAATATACCATATTAATCATATATGCTACTTTGAATATGTAATTATGTAATATTATATTGTAAACATGTGAATTCCTAATATTCTTAGAAAAATATACAGTCTTTTGAACATACATCATACTAATTTTAGTGATATAAGCAATTGAAAATCACTCGTTGATATAAAATTTGTCCATATTAATTAGAAACAATCACTGTAGACTTGCATGATTTCTTTGATACAATAATGATAGTAATATAAATGTGTAATATATATTTACGAAATAATATATTCCAGGAATAACATATAATGATACTATCATGAATTTTTTGAGTCTTGCGATTAATATACATTATATGTATGAGGGAATGTGGCTTAACATATATGTGTACTACTTAATATATAGGTTTCATTCAATATATGAGGTTTGTTACTAGAGATATGGGCAATAAAATTATATATTATGATTGTAACTTGTATGGTTGGGATTAATATATGCTTTTTAGCTTTAATAGTATTATCAGAAATAGCTTTATATGGCTTATTAATTATTTGCCCAAAAAAATGCACAACGGACCGAAACAGCATCTCGATACCACCTCGATTTGGTGAAGCTTACGCATTGGATCTCCAGACTGAGGTTATAGCCTCGAGGCGGATTTACATGGCAGATCTCCAGGCTGAGGCAACATTCTCGAGGCAATTTTCATGGAAAAATGCCTCGATTCTTACGCCTCGGCACATCGAGGCACGTTTTTTAAACCATTATCTCAAATAATGTTGTGATAATTACTTGGTGTTGTCTGACCATGCTGGAAGATTCATTCGGACGATCATCTGTAAGACGAGGAGCACCAACTAGCGACTGATTGTACCGTGTGCGTGTAGCCTGATGGATCCGTCTTTGAGGTCACAAGTGTAGACTAAGCTTCGGAGGTCAAAGCAATGTTCCTGACAAAGTCCTAGATTGTCCAAGGGGGGAGGGGTTTACAAATGTTACTTTTCGACCTTTGGATTGGTCCTGCCTTCAAGGGGGTCAAGATCCTGATTCTGAAGCCTTTGCAGATTTAGCAGGAGATCTACAATGGGAGGTTTTTGATGCAGTTGGTGTCATATTCACATGGAAAAAATGGAGATATAAGTCTAAACAAAACCACTTCCCAGGGAATGGGAATTCATGGAGTCCTTCCCTTTGGCAAATGCTTTACCTCATATGTGTTCCAAATCATACCACGTGCCTCACATATGGGACTCGGGGGAGGGAAGCATTCCCCTCTTTTTTTCAGATTTGAGAGATCACAATTGTTGGATAATTGCTTCAGAGGTTGGCAACTATCAGCGGATTTCAACAGAATACATGGGTTGGGCAACTACTCGCTTGGTCCAGAGGCTGGCCACATTACAGGAACGACTTTGTCCTTATAGGGAGCTGCGGGAATTGCAAAATGGTCAGCATACATGTGTTAGGTGTTGAATCCAAAAATTTTGGAGATTGGACAAGATCGAGGACGATGTGGACATATCCTAAGAGAAAATAGATGAAAGAACGAGGTACGAAAGATCACTCTGGAGGAGGATAACAAACAGGTGACCCAGCGGAAACAAAGACCCAGGCAGAAATGGTTCAAATACGGGGAAGCTAACCCAAAATATTCCATACGGTGGCCAATTGCATGAGAAGAAAAAATTTGATGCATGTTGTGGTGATTGAGAACTCACACGTAGATGGAGATTGCGAAATTGGCAAAGCATTGGCATACTACTTTCACAGAATTACATGCATAGAGGATAACAAGAGATGGAGATGCAAAGATTCAAGG
Organism: Ottelia alismoides; assembly: GCA_037367405.1. NCBI lineage: Eukaryota > Viridiplantae > Streptophyta > Magnoliopsida > Alismatales > Hydrocharitaceae > Ottelia > Ottelia alismoides. The sequence continues at coordinate 1,333,182 of JAZKJV010000319.1, read as the reverse complement.
GCACCTACAGCCTTCGACCCTCAATGTGCCGATCTAACAATATCTTTCAACCAAGACGAGGTTAGAACTATAGTGATGGATTTGAATGCAAACAAGCTTTGAGACCTAATAGCTTCCCGATCTTCTTTTACCGTGAGTTCTGCTAAATGTTGGGGTTAACATTACGACAGTGGTAGAAGAGCTTGCCCATAGAAATACGGGTCTTAAGAGACTCAATAAGGTCCTCCTACTTCTATTGCCAAAAAAGGAGGCCTCAGAACGTGTGAAGGACCTTCGCCCCATTCCTCTTTCGAACATCATTTATCTCATAGTGGCTAAAGTATTTGCAAAAAAGCTTGATAGTGTTTTGGAATCTATTGTTTCTCCAATACAACCTGCTTTCATCCCGAGAAGACAAATTGGAAACATGGGAATGGCCATAGTTATCGCAACTGACTAGATAAGAAAGGGAACAAATGTTCTTCCATAGAAAGTTGAATTTTCCAGGACATAGGACATTGTGGATTGGAGATTCTTGTTGTCTACCTTGGCGAGATGTGGATTCCCAAACACACGAATCGCGTGGATGAAAAGACATGTCACTACCATGTTTTATTTAAGAATTAATTATTGTGAATGGTCGAACTGAAGGTAGCTTTTTCCAACCTCAGCGAGATGTCCGCCAAGGATGCCCACTGGTACCTCTTATTTATTTTGGCTACATATATTCATACATGCATGGTGAATCAAGTGGTTCGCCAAAGCAATTCTTCGGGTAATCTTTGGATGCTACCTCATTCTCCTCCTGCAATACATAAACGACGCCAATTTTTCCATTGAAGGAGGCAAGGAAAAGGCAAGGGGAATGATTGTCATTCTAATGAACTATCTATATTCAAGCTCAATAGGGAAAAGTATGGTGACCTTTGGTCTATCTATTGTTGATAGAATGAATGTGGCAGAGAGCTTGGCACTGCTTGAGGATCGCTACCAATCCGCTATTTGGAGCTACCCCCTGAGCAAAGGTCGTATATGCTTGCCTGATTAGTTACCTATTATTACAAAGCATAAACGACTCGTTGGGTGGAAAGCTTCGATTTTTTCATGTGGAGGGTGTTTGATACTAGTGAAGGTTGTCCTTGCGGCTATCCCATTTTTTCCACGTACTCGAGATTGTTGATGGTTGGGATAAGTTGTCCCTTGAGAAGATTATTTTGGGGAAAGACCAACTAGAATTCTTTGGGAATACACCTAGTTGATTGGGGTATAGTTACGCTCCCAAAAGAGGAGGGACACCTTGGTGTCCTTCGCTTAGACACTAGAAATAGAGCATAACTCTTGAAATGGATCGCAAGGATGTGGGGTGATGGTGAGGACATACGCTACAAATTAATCGTGGAATATATGGTATCCATGCATAGAGGTCCTTCGCTCACTAACGTCACTTCTCTACATCTCCTTTCTGGAAGGGAATCTATTATGTTCTCCCACAACTTCTAATTTGTTATGTTGTGTGCCAGGAGTGGATGCTCCTTTGCTTTCTCAGGACATTAGAGGCCCGATTCCCATGAGTGTTTGCGTTAGCCACTAATCGAGTTGCATCGATTTCGGATTCTTGGTTAGATTGTGCCTAGATGCCCACTTTCCACTCAAATTTTTCGGAGCAACGATTTTAGCAATTCATGCAACTCTTGGTTGACATTGGTTCTTTGAATTCCCATGAGGAAGGCTGAAACCAATGGGTTTGGTGAGATGATGATTTCACGGTGTGACGGGCATAGAAGGTTAAGATTTTAGATGTACAATCAAGCCAAATGTCGAAGATCTTAATTCCTGGATTACAAGTTCTTATGGGAATTGAAGGTCCCAACATGGATCAAGATGTTTTTATGGTTGCTAAGGCACGACAATCCTAGCAAAAGATAGATGGGTAAGACACTTCACTGTCACCGACAACAAATGCGCCCTTTGAGACGAGAATGTTGAGAAAATGCTACCATCTTTTCTTAGCTTATGAGAAGGCTGAACAAGTTTGGACAGAATTGAATATCATAAGGTTGGATGCTAGAAACCTCACTGATTGTCGGGAATCACTCTACAATTCTCATAAACATCCCAATAGAGATATGATTATGCCTATTGCAGAGAAATAGGCGCCCTAGCTTACTCGCAACGGAATTGTTTTTTAAAGGGAGCATCTTTATGTAGAAAATGTCACTATTTCAACTCTGACTTCCTCGAATCATTTTTTAATATACGAGGGACGGACATATTTGTGTGTTCCCCCTTTTTGCATAAAAAACATATCATCAAGATCCTAAATTCACATCCATGATAGGCTGAGTACCGACTAAACTGAAATCCATATATTCGATCACTCAATCAAGGCAAGCACACACCTCATCGAGGTATGGGGGCAGAGCCAGGTGGTTACAAGGCTAATTGCCAAGGCCATCAAGGTTTCATAACCATCACTGTTAGAAAATAGGAATGCGGAAGCAAAAATGATAAACAGAGCATAAAGAACAGAAAAATAACTTGGAACACCAAGATTTTTACGTGGAACCCTACTCCCTAAGAAGCGGGAAGAAACAATGGGAGAAGGCCTCAAAGGGCCATATGCTTCATTGTTTTTTTCTCATTTGATATAGGAGGTCTGGGACTCCTTATATAGCCTCCACAGAGCCTCCAAATCCCACCACTAGTAGATGTGGGACTAAACACATGGATGTGGTAAATGGATCCAGAAGTCCATTTACCCATCTATAAATCAAGTGGCACACAACACATATACTCCAACACTCCCCCTCCAGCCGGAGCATGCAATGCTCAGTTTGGACAAACAGAAAGAGATCTCAAACTCGCGCTACAGGACACTACGAACAATATCAATTCAACGCGCACAACTGTCGGCTGCAGTCGAGGACGTTGCTTCTCATGTCGTGCAGGTGAGGATGACAAACGGGCTGGAGTGTGAGTCAACTGACTGTGCTCTGGATTGTGCCTGTCAGAGCAACTAAAACAGGATGAGTCTCCACATGAAGAACTCTGGCCTGCCACAACCTGTGGACAACTGTGCCATCTATGAAAAGGGCCGAACTGAAAAGCCGTGGAGTGCAATCATCGTCAGAGTCCACGGTCGTTGGAGAATGGAGTTTGAAACGTCTCCTCGTCGAAGAATTGGGTCTCTCCCATCTGGCACAAAGAATGGTACTCTACTCTAGAGTACCTATGATACCACATGAAAACCCTATCCAACATGGCATAGGGAATGGTCCTCTACTCTAGAGTCCCTATGGCTCACATGAAAGCTCTGGCCAACAAAACAAGAATGATGGGGACCACACAAAAGATGGCATACATATGCACATCTGAAAAGAAGACCGCATATATGTGCGTGTCTGAAACTGAAAACTCGGGAACATCTGACGTCGAGTCTGAATATCAACTGTAGAGTCTGAAAAATTGGATTGGTAGGTAATCTGGATTCTGGAAAATCTGGATCTGACTCGGACCTATAACTGTACACAACACTCCCCCTTTCTCCCATACTGGTAGGAATGACAAGTATCGACCAAGTTGGGAGAAGACAACAAAATGCGAAAAGAAAACATCAATTGGCCTTTTTTTGCTTTTCTTGCAGTTTTCTTTTCATCTATTTCCATATTTTTTTTAATAACCGTCACATTTTTTAATGTCATGTATTTTTTCTCGGCTTCAATCATTTTTTTAATAAGTCGTTGCCATTTTTCTGGCTTTTCCTTTTTTTTTCAAATACTTTGCATACGGCTTTTTACTTGTGTGTCTTTTTCAAAGTTTTTTTAGCAAGCCATCTTCCTTTTTTATGGCCATTCTCTCTTTTTTTAACATAGCACGGCCCAAAGGCCAAACAGCAACACACATTTTTTAAAGAAACGAATGGCCATCGGGCCCTTGTTCCCGCAACCCTAGGGTTCCTATTGTGGGAACTCTCCTTCCTTAAAGCAGCCGCCCCTCGATAGGGCTTCTGCCCTGGAGGAGACCCGCCTGGGCTCAAAGGAAGGGAGAGCCGCACGTCGCTTGGAGCCGCCTGGAGGTCGAGCGACGAACAGAGGGGGTGACACCGCCTGGTTACTGGAGCAGGAGATGGGGCTGTGCGTCGTCATCGCTTGGAGATGCGCGGGCTGCGCGCGTTAGAGATGCGTGGGCTGAAGGGGGTTCGATCGAAGAGGTTCGTCGATAGGGGAGCCGCCTGGAGGAGGCTCCTGGGGCATGATCTCGCCACCACCCACGAGATGGCTTCCCCTGCGAAGCCTGGAGGTACGATCGGGAGATCGCCTGGAAGGCGGCACGAGGATGTGCAGTGAGGGCTACACATCGCTGGAGATTAGGCTAGGGTCCGCTGATAGGTTCGGCCCGACCGGAGCATGCTAAAGCATGACAATGTGCCGCCGTGGTCCACTTAAAGGCACAGAGAAGTACGAAGCCTGGAGGTGCTGAAGATCTCGATGGAGAGATGTTGTGCTGCCGAAGCTGGTGCAGCACGATCGGGTGTGCAAGGAGGCGGTGCCTGGAGGTTGACAAAGCAGCAGGAACTGCCGCCTCTAGGGTTCCCATGTTGGGAACCCTATTCTTGACACAATGTGGCCTGGAGCCCTTGCGTGATCGGGGTTGGAGCGCCTCATTGCAAATGCAATGGAGCATCGCCTGGTAACTGGTGGAGGTGCCTTGAGGAGAGGGTAGCGCCACCGAACATGGAGCCTCCTTAGAACTCAGATCTAGGGTTTCAGAGATAAAACCCCATTTTTATGAACTTTCCAAATCTCAAAAAAATCAGAACAAATCTTCACGGAATTAGGGCTTTGTGAAACCCTGGAACAAATCACAAATCTCGAACAATAGATGAATAATCTTCAGGAACAATGAAATATGCTTCTTTAATCGAATCTCGAACATAAATAAAAGACATGAAATCCTCGAGAATCAGCCCGCTCTGATACCATGTTAGAGAATAGGAATGCGGAAGCAAAAATGATAAACAGGGCATAAAGAACAGAAAATTAAACTTGGAACACCAAGATTTTTACGTGGAACCTTACTCCCTAAGGAGCGGGATGAAACCACGGGATAATGCCTCAAAGGGCCATATGTTTCATTGCTTTTCCTCATTGGATACAGGAGTTCTGGGGCTCCTTATATAGCCTTCACAGAGCCTCCAAATCCCACCATTGTTAGATGTGGAACTAAACACATGGATGTGGTAAATGGATCTGGAGTGATCTATTTACCCATCTATAACTCAAGTTGCACACAACACATATACTCCAACAGTCACGACACGCAAGAGTTCTTAAATTAATTCCATCAAGTAGCCTAGTCATTGAATAAGTGCTTCAAGGACCCACTAGGAGCCAAGGAACCTCGTGGAGGAGCCATGTTCCCTTCCTGAAAAGGACTAGAGTCCCTACAAAGTCAAACCCTCAAGGTGCATACACGAACCTAAGGTATACAACAGACATGTACTTGATACCTATAGTTCAAAATTTTGCCATGTGCATAAACATCCAATCTATAGAAGCCACAAGGTATATTAAGAGGTGGTGCAAGCTATAGCAAATGTCACCAACCTCCGCCACGATCGACTCTGCAATCAACGCATGGATAATGCTCAAGACTGACATAATTCCATGATTCTTATGACAGAAGCACTCATAACTCTGAAGATATTCGTTGAATACCTACACTGTACATCCATCGATCCATGATTGTCAGAATATAGTAGGATATATGTGCGAACCACAACAACAACAAAGCCTTTTCCCACAATTAAGTAGGGTCGGCAACATGGATTTTTTTGCCTCCATTCATATTTATTTTGGGTCATTCTCAAGCTTAAATCCAAAAAATTAAGATTCCTTCGGATAGTCTCATTCCAACACTTCTTGGACATGTATAGCCCTCTCTTAATCGACTCAACATCCCAAATCTCGCATCTTCTAATTGGTGCATCAACTGACCTCCTTTGCAAATGGCAAAACTATCTTAAGCAGTTTTCTCTCATCTTATCCTCTATCGGAGCTACACCAACTTTCCTTCTGATCGCATCATTACAAATCCGATCTTTTCATGTATGACCACACATCTACCTTAGCATGTTCATTTCTGCTATTGCCACTCTCTGCACATATCTATGGTTCACATGCCAACATTATGGTCCATATAGTATAACAGGTCTCACGACTACTTTGCAATACTTTCCTTTGACTTTCAAAGGGATTTTCTTATCACGAAGAACAGCAGGGCCTCCTCTCTACTTTAGCCAACCCGCATTTATTCAAAGTAAAATCTCCATCAATCTCCCCATCTTGTTGCAAAATAGATCCCAAGTATCTAAAAGAATCTTTCCTCTGAATGTTCTCGTCTCCTATCTTCACCTCGAGTCCTTTACCGTTGTTTCCATCAAATGTGCAAACTGTAAATGGAAGATTAGCAATCATGAATAATAGGCATAAGGCAATCAAGACCTACCATACGAGGAGTAACCCTCCCCAAGCGCCAACTATATACAAGGAAAAGTCCTTCAATGAAAGGATGATCAACCTAATACAGAACTCTAGGTTCAATCCAGGTAGAAAATTTGTTCTTGCTTTTTTTTATTCGAGAGCTCAACCTCTATGATTGTGTATCTGTGTCTTTCCATTTTTCATATGCAATTGAAGGCATCATTTCCCAGAAGTATACCTCTTACGTGGTGGACTTTGATATAAGTCTTATCATGCTACATGTCATGCTTGGATTCACATCCATCCATGTCTTCTTCTTCATTGGTGACACATAGATCCCCAAACTCCAATCAAGAAGCATTTTTAACTTGAGTCATATATGGTGTCGAACTAATAGGAACATGCAATGACATGTGGGCTTGAATATAATGATGAAAAAAAGTGTGGAAAAGAGATGCATGCTAGGTAACAATACATTGAGGTGGACAATCTGCATCATAACATCAATAGTAGAAATGGGATGCATAAGCATCCATGCATAACGCATGACAGCATGAATGTTCAATATTTCTTAGATGATCTAAGGAAATTCGATAAAACCGGATTGTTTCATCAGCAATCAGTATAATATCCCTTAATAAAAACTCACTGAAGCTGTGAAGTGATTTTCTCCCACACATCACCTTAATACAAGCTTACATCACCTAAGAATGGTATCAACTGATAAGCTTCCCTTCGCATTTGGAAAATTTTCATGAGGATCATTCTCACTATGATATGCATGTTTTATATGAGTTCTATTGAAGATCCACATTTCTCTAAAAATCTTCATCTTAACCTTGTCAAGCCCAGTATCTAACCAAGGTAAATGATTCAAGTTAAGCTCGCTGCAGCTTGATACAATAAGTCAAGGATCACTTCGCAAAATGAGAACAGTTACTAACTTACTAATAATGAACTTCATCCAGCTTGCCTCAAAATACTTAAAGATTAGAATCCAAAAAGAAGTCTGACAAGCCTGATCAGTTCAAACAAACCTAGAAGCTAGTGCCAAGAGAGGTGCCACAGAGGAATTAGAGTATGGTCAATGATGCTAAAGATAGCGAGATGAGACATCAAAGATATTTGCAACCATTCTGCAACCAAAATAAATCTGCAAATGATATTTTGATAACATCAAATCCATGTGACTATATGCAGGTTAGTCTGAAGAAAGAACCATGTCATGGTAATTGCACCTCTCAATAAATGTATGCACTCAGGACCATCATAGAATACAGCAATAAGAATATGTATTCAAACTTCTCTCTAACAATACCTAATCAAGATCTAGAAAATCATATTAGGAATTACGAATATGTGAATGTCAATCTATTTCTTGCACTTTAGCATCTCTAAAGTCTCAAGACTAGCCAAACAAAAATATAAAGCAATGGATCCCATGGTAATAGATGTTCATAATATCAATCCAAGCATAAATATTAAACATTGAAATGAATTCAATCTTGTGTACCGGATCATTTGTTTCGATAAGCATCACCATGCCTCTGCAAGTGACACATAAGCCTTTGTTCCCTCTAATACAGACAAACTCCGATTCTTTTATGCACCCCTTGCACAACGAATATGTACATGTATAGCACATATATTGAGCTGCCTTCTCGCATATGCTGCATATATGCCAGCCTGAAATGCAACAAGAGACAATTAACAGATAGTGAGTTTTTCTGTTTGAAGAGCGAACTGATGAACATCCAAGATCGGTAATCATCCTCCGATATAGTGCAAAATAGAAGGTTCAGCAATCACACTAGAAAGGTCTATACCAAAAGCAGATAAATATAAGAAGAAATTGGCACAAACCCCAGGTCCCAATAATTCCTTTCAACCCCAGTGCTATTGACTTCTCTAGTTCTTTGCACAGGTACCAACTTTCCATCCTTACGAGTATACTGCACATAACTTAGAACCTGATACTCAAATCATGTGATCACGGCTCCCAACAAAAAAAAGGAAAAACGCATGTGTCCATGTAACCACCGAGCCATTTTCTTTCACTGTTCCCATCCTCCTCTTATCTCCCTCTCCCCCTATTAAAGAAAAATGAGAAACGGGCAAAAATAGTATTAGGTGGCCAGTTCAATTCATATTAAAGTCTAGTAACATTCATTCTATGTTTCAATATATGCATACATATATAGCAAGAAAGATGAAAGAGAACGGATATGACTCTTTTTCCTATTGATGTTTTGTTGTGCACCCTGGGATAAGCAGTGGAACTATATAAATAAGAAATATCCAGCATGGTCTGACTCCTACTCCTAGCACTCATCTGGAAAAAAACATACAGGCAGAGAGAGCAACAGAATGCAGATCTAAGAAAGAGGTTAGCAGTTACTGAATTATTGGAAAGATGCAAGGGACAGGGTTCAAGAAGACCATGACTTAACCAAAAACTTGCTCGATGGAGGAAGAACGGAATAGAGCTTAAAGAGGGCCAAAAGGTAGGAGAAGTGATCAAATAAATATAATTGTAGAATCATAGGAAATGACACTGAAGCAAAATAAGACAACTTAACGGAAACGGTATCCTCTATATATAGTCACAACAACAACAACAAAGCCTTTTCCCGCAATTAAGTAGGGTCGGCTACATGGATTCTTCGCCTCCATCAGATCTATGTTGGGTCAATCTCGGGCTTATATCCAAAAACCTAAGATCCCTTCGTATAGTCTCTTCCCAACACTTCTTGGGCCTTCCTCGCCCTCTCTTAGCCGGCTCAACATCCCAACACTCGCATCTCCTAACTGGTGCATCCGTTGATCTTCTTTGCAAATGACCAAACCATCTTAAGCGGTTTTCTCGCATCTTATCCTCGATCGGAGCTACACCACTTTCTTTGGAATTGCATCATTCCAAATCCGATCTTTACGTGTGTGTGTGTGTGTGTCCACACATCCACCTTAGCATTTTCATTTCTGTTGCAGCTATTCTCTGCACATATCTATGGTTCACATGCCAACATTCAGATCCATAGAGCATAGCAGGTCTCACGACGGCTTTGTAAAACTTTCCTTTAATTTTTAAAGGAATTTTTTTATCACAGAGAACAACAGAGGCACCTCTCCACTTTAGCCGGCATGCATTTATTCTATTAGTAACATCTCCATCAATTTCCCCATCCTATTGCAAAATAGATCCCAGATATCTAAAAGAATCTCTCTTCCGAATGTTATTGTCGCCAATCTTCACCTCAATTCCTTCACCATTACTTCCATCAAATGTGCACTCCCTATATTCTGTTTTAGCTCTACTTATACGAAATCCTTTAGTCTCCAATACATGTCTCCATACCTACAGCTTCTCATTTACTCCATCTCTAGTCTCGTCAATCAATACAATATCATCAGCAAATAACATACACCAAGGTAACTCATCCTGAATGTGACTTGTCAACTCATCCATAACCAAAGTAAAAAGAAATGGACTCGAAGACGAACCTTGATGTAAACCAATGTTGATGTCAAAATAGTCAATCGTCCCAAGCGGAGTCCTTACACAAGATAAAGCACTATCATACATGTCCTTTATGAGGTTAATGTATAGGACAAGTACTTGTCTCTTCTGCAAAACTCTTAGCAATATCTCTCATGGAACAAAATCCTCTATATAGTCACTATAGGAAATTGTCTACTAAAAATCCGAGTTTCTTTTTCATCCAAGAGTATTTTTTTACTCGTGATTTTATACCATATAAGTCTTTATTTTTAAAAGGTGCCATATAAGTACTTTGCATGCATATATTTTTTTTCATTTTGAAGAGGAACTTTGCAGGCATATAGTTCAATTATGTGGTTCAAGCTGTAAACCTGTAATGTACTTTCTTCATCATTGTTTTCTTGTAAAATTGTAATATCTGATGGAATTGTTAAATTCCATAATCCATTAATCTCTGTACCCACGGGAGTGCTTGACAGCTCGAAGGCATATCAGGGGATTGAGGCAGGCCTCATCTTACCAAGTACAAACTTCGGGGGGGATATTCCTTTGGGAAAATACATTGATTTCATAGCAATGAGCAGTTTGATTCTTTGCAACAAACGAAGGCTATAAGAACTTTTACATCCTTTTTTCCAGATTTTTCATTGTCCATCAAATAAATATCACCAACATAAAGGGATAAATATTTGGGAAAATTACAAAAAAAGACATCAATTATGCATTGATTCCCGATTAGGGGCCCCATTTTTCAAATGTAACGAAGAGGGGCATGAACTTCAACTCGAGAATTTAACGTCGACATGAAAGCATCACAGAAGCTTATGGAGCCATATATAAAAATGGTGAAGCCTTCTCCTAACTTTAAGTAGGGTCGACTACATAGATTCTTACTCAAATCCATGTTGAAAGATCCAAGTATTTTTTACGCTGATTGCCGGCAACTTAACGCAACCCCCACAAGGGGGGGAGGGGGGATTTGAACCCTGGTCTTTTTGGACGGTAGACCTATGGAGCCATATATGTAAGACCAAAAAAATAAGATCACAAAAATGATGCCCCTAATTGGGAATTGACATGTGGTTGCAAATTTATTTAATATACCCTAAATAATTAACGATAAATACTGCTAAATCCCATATTGAACAGCAATACCTGATTGTATCATTTCTCTTCTGCTTCGAAAAGCCCGCCAATTGATGAGGTTTTTTATCATTGGAGACTACAAGAGAAACTTAATTCGCATGTTGCCAATGTTGTGGTTGAAAAATAAATGGTGTGCATAAGAACCGATGCTGGTATAAAGATATTTCAAACAATGTGTATCAGATCACAGCCAAGAAACTGATAAGGTGCTTGCAAAAGATCACTGTCAATTGGAAGTGTAGAAAACACAATTGGCACTAGGTCCTTTTATAGGACAGCCCATGTCTTAATCCCAGTAGGAATAAATCGTTGTCCTTCTTTCCTATTATCAGCATTTTTCAAACAATGCAATTTAGGATTTAATTGCAAATTTTCTGTCCCTTCGATCCAATGATTCGTGTTATTTAAACTTTATCCAAGTTTAACCTTTAGATTATTGCTTTTAGGTAGGATTTTCTTCACAGCTTTTACATGACAAACCAACTTCTCTTTTAATTATAGGATATGACTCCCATTAAAGAAATTAATCCACGCTACAGTTCAGTCTCGCCGAAGTCATCAACACAGTAACATTGGATGCTCGAGCAGCAACAACCACATCAGAGATACCAGCATCATCGATCCTCGAAGCTCACTCGAAGACAACAATGATCTCTTGAGCAAAAAGAACAAGGGAAACGGTGGAAATTGCACATTAGATAGGGGCTTCAAGGCGGGAGAAATATAGGCATCTGTAGAGATAGTTTTATATTTTATGTATTGTTTCTCTATTTATTATTTCTTATGTATGTTCTTATAATTTACCCATCGGTCTCTCTATATAAGAGAGCTTGGGAATCAAAAGAATAATCATCTATTTCATTTTTCCCAACAAGGTATCAGAACGGCAGTCGTAGGCCAAAGCTCTTGTACCCTAACCCTAACCCTAATCCCCTTCCATCAAGCTCACCTCCCTCTCGGAGATACTGGACCTCATCTCGATGGCGTCGGCCCCCATCTCGACGGTAGCCCCTTCTCGGATGCAGCCCCCCCTCTCTCGGTGGAGGCTTGCGCAGCCCCCCCGCCCTCTCGGTCGCGGGTCCCGTTGTGGCTCTCCTCTATCGTTTCTTTGCATAGAAAGTCGACCGTGGTGATGGATTTGATCGCTTGAGTCTACACATGCGATCAAATCCCTATATGTTTGTGTAGACAATTCTTCTATTGGTCTACCAAACCCTAGCTTTCTCCAACCGGCATTATGTCAAAGAGCAAGGCCAATGTTCCCGCCACTGGCGCTTTCAGAGGTACAGCGCCGATTGTCGAGATGGATGGGACGAACTGTGAGCTATGGGCCATGCAGTTCATGAGCCTCATGAAATCCACGGGTAAGAAACATATTCTTACTGAGGAGGAGCCAGCTGAGAAAACAGGGATCAATGCTTCATGGGAGGCAGATGATGCATATGCCAAGGTCTGCATGTCTAGTACATTGACGATTGAGATTGCTAATGATGTGTTACATCAGACCACCGCTAAGGCGATGTGGGATATCCTCGTCGCAAGGCGAGGAATGAGACCAAGATACTGCAGATACAACATGATATCTTCACCAACAAGTAGAATGGACGGCTACTCCACTCTCTTTACACGTCCATGCATGGTATGTTTGAGAAGCTGCAAAGTTTCATGTCCCTCACATCTACTCGTGAACAGCAGAAGACATATAGGAATGTTGCAATGGTCGGTGTCTTCCTGACGGCACTAGACCCTGAATATGAGGCGGCTCGTTCACATATCCTAGCGGATGCCACTATTCCTCCAATGGAGGAGGCTTTCAGATGACTCAGTAGGATAATTGTCACTTCTCCTACCTCTAGTTAGACTTCTTCTGCGATGGCAGAGAGGAGACTCTTCTCAATTCCGTGGATGCAAACCTTGTGGTAGACGAGGTCGTGTTCGCCAGCCATGCTCTTATTGTCATTGCCCTGGCAACACAGAGGATACATGTTATTCCAAGCATGGATTTCCTGCATCATCTCGTGTAGCGGAACAAGCAGATTCTCGTGTTCTTACCTCTTCGGATCAGAAATATGATGACCTCGTTGCTCGACTAAGGGATATTATGCCCTCAGGGAGTTCCATTGACTCTTCGCCTACTCCATGAGGCCACTCAGATGTTGCAGCCTCTGCCTTCTACAGTACCTCAGGTAGCGTCTATGCTCTTACTACTTGTCATAGTTCCGATATTACAGAATGGATTATGCACTCTGGAGCGACACATCACATATGTAGGGATAGAGATCAACTTGCAGCTTATAGACAGGTACCTCCACGGAGAATAGTTGCCATAGCAGTTTGGACTCATTCCACTATCACGGGACAGGGGGAGATCAGTCTGACACCGTCAATGCGTTTGCAGAATGTGCTACATGCACCCGATTTTTCTCTGAATTTATTAGCTATCAGTCAGATTACAAAGGATTTACATTGTCAAGCTATTTTTGCTCCATCGTCTCTTGTTTTTCAGGACATACTTACGGGCAAGGTGATTGGATGTGGTCGTGAACAGGACGACCTTTATCGACTGGTCCGAACTCCCTATGTTGGCATATCCTCTCAGTCGCTTGGATCAGTTTCTCCTTTCACATGGCACATGTGCTTCGATCATCTCTCTCTCCAGAAGATGTGTCATGTCTTACCTCAGATCTCCCCTCACTCTTCCTTCCAGTGCGAGGCGTGACAGTTGGGAAAGCCTCATCAATCTGTCTTTCCTAGTCGTCAGAGTCGGAGTAATTGCTCCCCTTTTGAGTTATTTTATATTGATATTTGGGGTCCAAGTCATGTTGCCGATCACCAGGGGCACAGGTTTTATCTTGTTGCAGTTGATGATTTCTCCCGTTTATCTTGGGTATTTCTTTTGAAGAATAAATCTGAAGCAAGAGATGTTATCAAAACTTTTATTAATGAAATACTATATATTTTCTGTCTGTGAAATTTGTGAGAACTGATAATGTTGTGGAATTCAGTACGCATTCTCTCTCAAAAAAATTTTCATCTCGTGGTATCATTCATCAAACTTCGTGTGAATGTGCATATACTTCTCAACAGAATGGTGTTGCGGAGAGAAAGCATCGACACTTGATGTCACCCGTACTCTTCTCATTCAAAGTCATGCTCCACATTCATTCTGGAGTGATGCAGTTCTTACAGTATGTTATCTTATGAATCGCATGCCATCCTCTGTACTAGGAGAGAAAACTCCATTCTCTTTGGCTTTTTCAGAGAAGGAATTGTTCTCCCGTACTCCATGTGTGTTTGATTCGATCGCTTCTGTCCACCAGCTGTCTACAAGTCTTCATAAGCTCTCTCCTAGAGCAGTCAAGTGTGTGTTTGTTGGGCACTCCAGGACACAGAAGGGATATCGTTGCTATGATCCTTTGAGCAGAAAATATTAAGAGAGTGCTAATGTTACATTCTTTGATTCAGTTATGTATTTTTCTCCAACATCTGACAAGGTGACTTCATCATATTCGGATGACGAGGTTTACATGCCACAACCTCCTATGAGTACATCATAAATCCGGTCTGTGCAGGTTGTTCCAACCCCACCACCACCACCTCCTTCACCTACATCACATTCTCCTATACCCCCACAGGTGCAAGTTGTTCCTCCATTCCCACACTCTTATACTCGCCGGTCATCTTCTACTCATGGTCTACGCCCGTCATCCAGCACGCCTCAGGTATGTACAGACCACAAAGTTTCTAACGATGGTTCTGGAGATGTGTCTGAGCAGGGTACTTTGGAGGAGACTAGTCCTCAATCTAAGGAAATATCTGATGACCTGGATGTTCCTATTGCCATTTAAAAGTAGAAGCGCAACTGTGCCTCATATCCACTTCCTAGGTTTTATTTGATCGCTTAACAAGGAAGTTCAAGAAATTTGTTGCTGCACTATCTGTCGTGGCTATACCACGAACCTATCGGGAAGCATTGAAAGACAGTCAATAGCGTCTAACTATGGAAGAGGAGATGGTTGCTCTACAGTCGTGTAGTACTTGGAGCCTGGTCCCCGCTCCTAGTAGAGCTTCTATTGTCAGTTGCAAGTGGGTGTTTACCATGAAACACAATACAAATGGCACTATTGATCGTTACAAGGATAGACTGGTTGCACGAAGTTTTACTCAGACATATGGTATGGATTATATGGACATTTTCACATGTTGCTCGCTATTCTACTCTACGGGATTTTCTCTATGTTGCAGTGGTACGTGATTGACGTTTATTTCAGCTTGATGTTAAAAATACATTCTTGTATGGTGATCTTCAGAAGGAAGTGTACATGCAGCAACCTTCGGGATTTTCTGTTGAGGGGTTGTGCCAATAGGTTTGTAGACTTCACAAGGATATATTATATATATGGCCTGAAGCAAAGCCCAAGGGCATAGTTTCAGAAGCTCTCGGATTTATTTGAGAAGCAAGGATTTAGAAGGGCAAATGCAGACCATTCATTGTTTGTTCAGAGGACATCTACAGGTATTGTCATTATTACGTTCTATGTTGATGACATATTTATCACAGGAGATGATGTACGGGGAATAAAAAGAGTAAAGGAGTTCCTCGGACGTCAATTTGTCAACAAGGATATTGACACCCTAAGATATTTCTTGGGATTAGAGTTTGCCAAGAATCAGCAGAGTCTTGTGATGACCCAAAGGAAGTACGTCACAGATATGCTAGTTAATACATGAATGATTGGGTGTAGACCTGCTACTAGTCCTATGGATCCCAGTATGAGACTATATGAGGAGGATACATATGAAGTAGACAAGAGAAGATGCAAAGAATTGGTGGGAAAATGTCTCTATGTCACTATTACTAGGTTTGATATCTCTTTTGTGGTTAGTCGAGTGAGTAGTTCATGAAGCAGCCTTGGCATGTACATATGGATGTTGTGTATATGATATTGAGATACCTAAAATCATCTCCAGGTGCAGG
Source organism: Ottelia alismoides (assembly GCA_037367405.1). Classification (NCBI taxonomy): domain Eukaryota; kingdom Viridiplantae; phylum Streptophyta; class Magnoliopsida; order Alismatales; family Hydrocharitaceae; genus Ottelia; species Ottelia alismoides. The sequence goes on along the minus strand of JAZKJV010000319.1, from coordinate 1,317,098 downwards.
ATTATTATTTAAGAAAGGGGCAGATCGATGTAATAAAGACAAAATGTATTGGATGGCGAGTGCGAGTTGTGCGAGTGCGAGTGGTGCGAGTGCGGGTGGTGACGGAGCTATCGTAGGGCGTGGGAAGGACAAGGTCGTGGCAGTGTGGAGAGCAAAGGAGAAGGAGGCTGTCAACGGCGGAGTCGGTGGAGATTGGACGGTTGTCTCTCACAAGAAGCCGGGGTGTCGGTGTTTCCGTTGCGGGAAAGGCGGGCATACTGCAGCGGTCTGTCCGTTACCACCAAGGTGCTCCTCATACGGGAAGGTTGCCCACCGACAGACTTCTTGCATGGGAGCCTCGTCGGGCTTTGCGAGGAACACAAGCAGAAGCCAGAAGGCAGGCGTCAGTCCAAGGTAGAAGCTCGAGAGGAGGGTCGGCTGCGGTGCGTCAAGGAGGACCTACCTTTGCAGAAGTGGTCGGCAAATCTTCATCACGAGGCGAGGAGCAAAGCGCGAAGGGCCATGCTCATGCAAGCGGCGGGGCAGAAGGAGGAACACATGCTTACGAAGGTTCTACTGCCATGCATGGGCGAAACTCGCTTGGGACAAAGTTGCATGCGATTATTGGCATCGCGGTTAGAGATGTTATCGACGTGGAAGGGGTCTGCTCGCATCTACGTGGTTTCTTCGGTGCTCAGTTCGCGGGAGACGTGGTATGTTTGGATAATAGGCGTTGCTGTGTACGAGGCTTATCGGAGGCTCAGGCAGGAAGGCTGGTGCATAACGGAGACGTCGGGAACGTGGTGTGGAGAAGGCTGCGCTTCGGTGATGAGTGTTGCAAGGACCTGGAAGTGTGCGTGGCTACGATCAGAGGAGTTCCGTTCCTTTCTCGGACGGTTGGCTGTTTGCGAAGGGCCATGATGCGGTGGGGTTGTGTTCAGGAAGTCCTAGATGATGGACTTCGGCCAGGAACCCCGGTGGAGGAAACCAAGGTCCTGTTCGAATGCACCACGTCTTTCCTTGACAAGATTGGAGGTCGCAGCGAGTTCGCGAAGTTGATCGTCGGAAGGTACTCTTTCGCGATCGAGCTTTCCATTTATGATCCTCCGCCTCCTCCGGCGACGTCGTGGCCGGTGGTGACGTCGAGGGAGGCGGGAGACGAAGGGCTGAGGGGCGCGTTGGGCTCGTCGATGGCGGTTGATTTATCGAGGCGACCCTTCAGGGGAAGCGCACGCATGGCTGTTGGCGCGAGGCGCTTCGAGAACTCCTCTGTAACGGGTGGTCTTTCGTCTGACACATTCCATCTGCAGGGTGACGTGGCCAAGGGGTCTTCAGTTCAGTTTCAACTGTTGGCTTATTCGCATGCGGCGCTCTGCTACTCGGGTAGTGCTTCGGATCCGGGTAATCAATTGGGCGGTCGGTCCTCTGTTTGGCTCTTCCCGGATCCGGGCGTTGAATTTGGACGGTCCGGCACAATGATTGTCCTCTCCATCCCTCCATGTTCGGGCACCCCTACGCAGGTCTTCCCCCCTTGGAGTTTTAGAGATATTCTTGAAGGCGAATCGCAGCGTATGCCAGGTGCTGCTCTGGTGGTTATCCTCGAAGAAAACGGGGCCCAAACTTTGCAGCCACCCGTCATGGGAAGCGCCGACCTGATGGCGGCAGAGGTGCTTGAGGTCGAGGAGCGACCTGATCGGGGCGAGGAGCGGGAAGCGGAATGCAGTGATAGAAGAAGTGGAAAGCGAAATAGAAGGAGAAGCAAGTCGAGGGCTCCTAGAGTGCTATCTAGCCTGCGCCCCCCATTCATGATTGTTGTGGCGGCGGCTGCTGGGGTCGCCCAGGTGCAGGGGCATCACGCGGTTCCTAAATGAAGATACTCTCTTGGAATATTCGTAGTCTGGGGGATCTGGACAAGCGCAAAGTAATGGGTTCCAGAGTAATTGAGTGGGGATGTGATATTGTCATGCTGCAGGAAACTAAGCTGAACTCGGTTTCGGGGAGGGATTGGGCGGCGTGCGGAGCAGGTGGTATTGATCAGTTCAGGGCTTTGGACGCCTCGGGGGCTTCGGGTGGGTTGTTGGTGGCATGGCGCTCGTCGTTATGATTGTGTGCCTCGGAGATCCTGGGTAGGAATGTGCTAACGGTGTCCCTGGTTGGGACTTCCACTGCGGAGCATTTGGTGGTGTCCTGTGTGTATGGACCTTGTGATGGTAACCGGAGGAGGGAGTTATGGGAGGATCTGGTGGAGGCTGGGAGGGCAGCGGGGGAGCCCGTGGGTGGCGGGCGGGGATATCAATGTAACTTTGTTATCCTCCGATAGGCCCGGTGGGAGAGGGGGCTAAGACTTGGGCTCCGTGGATTTCGCTGAGACTATTGACTCGTAGGGCCTTGAGGTGTTGGACGCGGATGGCGTCGCCTATACTTGGAGAAACTCTAAATCTCGGTCACGGCTGGATCGATTCTTCGTTTCAAATGAGCTGCTGGAGATGTTTCCCATGGCATCGGTGGGACCCAAGCCTAGGTCCTGGTCCGATCATACCCCGCTGGTTCTCTGCACTGGGGCCAGCCCGGAGCATAGGGGGCTTTTTAGATACGAGAATTGCTGGTTGCTTGAAGACGGTTTCAGGGACCTTGTTGCAGTGCATTGGGCTGAGACGATGCCCTCGGGATCTGCCACGTCAAAATTTGTTCAAAAACTTGAATCTTTGAGGAAAAGGCTTGTGTGTTTCAAAAGAGATACGAGGGCCGCGAGATGCGTGGCTAGAAGGGATGCTGAGGACATCATTAAGGAACTGGACGAGATTGAAGACGTGAGGCCGCTCACTCCGGCTGAGCTGGAGTCGCGGTTGAAGGCTCAGAAGACGGTTACCCTGGAAGATAAGAAGCGTGTGGCTGAATGGAGGCAGCGGTCGAGAAGCACCTGGTTGAAGGAGGGGGACACCAATACTGCGTACTTCCACCGTGTTGCAAGTGGGAGAGGCAGGGCAAATGTTTTGAGTTCTATTACTGTTGGTGGGGTCTCAGTAGAGGGGAATAAAAGCATGGGCCTGGCTATTGCGAATCATTTCAGGGATGTGTCCGCTGATGTCATCTCTCGGCGGTGGAGGTGGTTAGGTCGTGATTGTAGGTTGGTAGAGGAGTCTGCTTGCGAGGCGCTGGTGTGACGTCTCTCTGGAGGAGCTCAGGGACGTTGTGTGGGACCTTAACGGCGACGCTACGCCTGGCCCCGATGGGTTCCCGGTTTCTTTCTACAAGGATTTCTGGGACATTATTGGTCTTGAGGTGCTTGATGTGGTTCGGGAATTCTGCTATGGGAATAGGGGTTTTGACCGTATCAACTGGGCGCTTATTGTTCTGATTCCTAAGCGATCGCCGCCAACTTCTATTGATGACTATCGCCCTATCGCTGTCTCTAACGCCATATATCTGATCACGGCCAAGGTGTTGGCTAGGAGGTTGGTTGGCATCCTCGGTAGCTTGATTTCCCCAACGCAATCCGCGTTCGTTCCGGGCCGTCAGATCTTTGATTGCACGATGATTGCTTCCGAGATCATTCCCGATTGGAGGAGGAGGAGCACGAGTGGAATTTTACGGAAAGTTGACTTTGCAAAGGCGTATGATATTGATAGCCTTGATTGGAAATTCCTGTGGTCCGTGTTGAGGAGACTTTGCTTCCCGGAGCGGTGGATTTCTTGGATGCAACAGTGTATCACCATGGCTTCTTTCTCGGTGTTGATCAACGGCAGGCCGGAAGGGGGGTGGATTCAGCCCCGTAGGGGGTGCGGCAAGGGTGCCCACTCGCTCCTTTGCTTTTCATCATTGCGGCTGACGTGCTGGGGGACATGGCGAAGGGCGTGGTCGGCCATGGCCTATGTAGCGGCTACTCGAGGGGAGAGGTTCAGGTGCTGATCTTGCAGTACGCGGACGATACTCTTTTCCTCATGGAGGGAGGGGTCGAGGAGACCAGGGCCATGACCACGGCTCTGGAGGTATTCTCGGAGCTTTCGGGTTTATTGAAGAATGACCGTAAGTCCTCTTTTATTCCTTTCGGGCAGGCGGAATGTCTTGCTGACGTTTTGGCCACTTCTTTGGCCTCGGTGCGTGCCCCCCTCCCTATGGACTACCTCGGCGTTCCTCTGGGTCTGGGGAGGGCGAGGCATGGTGATTGGTTGAGGGTGGTGGAGAAGGTGGATCTGAGGCTGGCGGGTTGGAAGGCCTCGCTCCTTTCGAGGGGTGGTAGGTTGGTTCTGGTCAAGGTAGTATTGTCGTTCATTCCTATTTATTTCCTTTCGTGCTGCAAACTCCCAAAGGGGATCCTGGAGAGGCTTGAGAGGAAGATGTGTGCTTTCCTGTGGGAAAATGCCTCTACTGGGCGCGCGGGGGTCCATCTTGTTGGCTGGGAGGATGTCACTCGGAAGAAGATTTGGGGAGGTTTGGAGGTGAGATCTCTGCAGCAGATGAATGAGGCTATGTTGCTTAAGTGGGCGAGTAGGGTATGGGGTCCAGGTGATGACTTGGTTTGCTTGGTGCTTCAGAGCATATATGGGGTGACGGACGCGCCCCGATTGCAGGGGACCAACATGGTGGCTATGACGCCTTTCTGGAGGGGAGTCATGCAGGCGTTCGTCAGGAATCTCAACCTCTTCAGACCGGTGCTTGGTAGGGGGGACTCTTTTGCTTTTTGGGTCGATGACTGGTCAGGAGCGGGTCCTCTGTGCTCTCGCTTTCCGAGATTATTCGCGCTGGCGGATAATAAGCTTTGTTCGGTGGAGGATTGCTGGGTTGATAGCTCTTGGTGGCCCGCGTTCTCTGCCATCTTCTCTGACCGGCGCTTTGAGGAGTTCTTGGCCTTGCTGGGCGCTGTGGGGAATGTGGGTGCACCTGGTGGGGGTAGGGATCACTGGCTCTGGAAGGAGGGCGGCTTCTCGGTTAGGGGCGCGTACGGGGCCATATCTAGGCCGCCGCCTGCGGCGTCGGAGGTCCTAAACAGGGACTGTTCTTTAATTTGGGGCCTTAAGCTTTCGGAACGTGTGGGGATTTTCATGTGGCTTCTGAGGCGCAAGAGGCTGATGACGCGTGATCGGTGCGTGAAACTCTTGGGCATCATTCCGACAAGTACTTAATTTGTGACAACGCTATTGAATCGGTAGGCCATCTTTTACATGCCCAGTGGTTTCGCAGATATGGTTGGATGCGGGGATTGTGTGGTGCCGGTCCGACGACTTCCTCGCTTTCTGGAATGCGTTGTATGAAAATAGGACGAGGTCGAGAAGAGAGCGGCTTCACCCGATGGCTATTTTGTGGGCGATTTGGCGTAGCAGAAATGATTTGGTGTTCTCGGGACAGAGATTTTACAAAGAAAATGTGCAGTGCTATACAAGTAGGCTGGTAGACGAGTGGTTGTTGCCTTGAGCCTCTTGTATTCCTTTTATTTTTCGGTGGTAATCGGTACTTTGTAACCTATCTGCTGGTTTTTGTTATAAATATATTTTGATGGGGCGGGCACCTCCGAGTGCTTCCCCTACCTTGCAGCTTTCAAAAAAAGAAAGGGGCAGATCTTACTATTCATGCATGTGCAGATGCGGACTATGCAGGTTGCCCCAAGGATAGAAAGTTCACATCAGGTTTTGCTGTCTTTGTTGGCAGTTCTCTTGTATCTTGGAAGAGCAAGAAGCAAATTGTGGTTGCCAGGTCAAGTGTTGAATTTGAGTATAGAGCTATGGCACAAGCAAGCACAGAGATGATGTGGGTTCGAGCAGTATTTGCAGATTCACATATAGATGTTCCTCTTCCTATGCAGTTACAGTATGGGAATCAGGATGCATTATTCATTGCCAATAACCATGTGTTTCATGAAAGAACTAAACATATTGAGGTGGACTGCCACTATACACGGGATATTATCCAGAAAGGTTTTATCTCTACCATTCATGTCAATTCAGGAGATCAAACATCAGATATCTTTACCAAGGCCTTGCTCAAAGGATTTTTCCAGAAGTGTTCATCCAAGCTGAGCATGATCGACATCTATGCTCCATCTTGAGGGGGAGTGTAGAGATAGCTTTATTTTGGGATATTTACACGCATAAGCCTGAGTAATTTCATAATTACCCCAGGAACCCTCGATAATCAAGAATTACACTCAAGACCCTGAATAACCGTTCCGTTTTACACCCATAACCCTCTGTTAGTTTAGTTCATTAACTCAACCAGATGGCTGAGCTAATCTAACCAATTTGTGATCCAACGGTCGAGATTAATCAAAAAAAGAGGAAGGAAAGAAGGAGGTGGGTTTGGAACTTGCAGCAGGCGATGGGGTCTTTCACGATGACGGAGGGCAGCGATGGGGGCAGACGACAGGAGGTGCGCGCAGCGGGGAGCTCCGACCTGAGGCTTGCAGGGCGGCGGCGTGCGGGGGGCCTTGGGCCTATTGCGGGCGAGCAGAGGGGCATGGTGAGGGGACGCAGGAGGGGCCTGGTGCTAACGCTTGCGGGCAGGTGATGCGCGAGGAGGGGGGCAGCTTGCGGGTGATGCGCGGGGGGGCCTGGGATGGAGCTTGCAGGTAGAGGTGCGCGCAGGGGGAGCTTCGCACGCAAGCCCTGACGATTACGGAGAGGTGGTTGTGGGAACGAGCAAAAGACGCGAGGTGAGCAGGAGGAAGGGAGGGACGCTTCCTCAGCCTCCCTCCTCTCTAGAACGACATCATGGTGTTTGATCTACATAATGGCATAATGTTATAAATATGATGTCTCGAAGGGCAAAATTGTCAACATATAACGTTTTCTGTCAGACTTAACGGAGAATAAAGATGGAATTTGACACAAGGTTATGCCATGTAAAGGTTAAGCATTATTCGGGGTTCTGGAATCTGGATGTAATTCGTGATTATCGAGGGTTCCTGGGGTAATTACGAAATTACGCAATGTTATGGGTGTAAATATCCCTTTATGTTTTATGTATTGTTTCTCTATTTATTATTTCTTATATATTCTCTATAATTTATCCGTAGGTTTCTCCTCTATATAAGAGAGCCTAGGGTTCACAAGAATAATCATCTCTTTCATTTTTTTCCAACAGCATCAAATGGTGATGTCAGTGCAGACTTCATGCAACAAGGATGGAGGCCAATCGCACATCCCTTGCACACAAGGCAGTGTCACAAGCAACGAGTTGATAAAGGTTGACTATGAGCCCAAGCATGGGCTAGTCAAAGTAACGTTAAGGCAGGGCGGAAGGGATTGATGGCAGTTATTGGTCGACATAAAGGCAGATTGAGGAGGATTTAAAACATACCTCAATGCATTAGCACGTGCAACAAGGAGGGTTGATGCCATTTGGATTGATAGTATGGCAATTGTGTCGATGTTAAGAAAGGCTGGTGTGCACAATCGTTTGAAGTCGCCATGTAATGGGGCAACGAGGTCGAGGCTAGGAGTGAGAACCTATAGTGCACGCATGTAGTTGTCGAGGAAAGCTCGAGCAAGATGACATGGTGGTGGCACAAAAATCAACGTTAAGAGTAATGGAGGATTTGAAGATTTTGAAGATCGTTCTTCGTATTTTTTTTCTTTTATCCTTCTCCTTTGTAATTTTCTTTGTTTACCTTGATAACCGTTTATATGGAATCCAATGTGTTATCCATGTTATGCCAAGTTTTTTCCATAACGTAATAAGCTTTCTCTGTTTTGTGACAACCCTCCAAACAGATATTTGATCTGTTATATAACGATCATGATTCTCACTCTAAAAGATGACGACTAGCATCCACTTAGGATTGTAAAATCATGAGAACAATTTGATGCCATGTCTTGATGCCAATTTATACATAAAAGGATTTGGAGCTAAGAGCCAAAGATATGCAATTAGCATCGTGGGTTAAGAAAGGAACGATAATGAGGGGTGGATTAGACATAAAATAAAAGTAGAGGCAGATATGGGATTCAAACTCCAATTATCATTAACTCATATCGATTATAGATTGCTCATTTAAAAGCATACAATCCCCTTGTATAGGTAAGGATGGATATACAAAAGGGAAAAAAGTCAGATCACATCTTAGTTAGATTGGGATTGACTTCTAATACAAATCCCAACTCAATGTGTGTCAATTTATTAAAAAACTAATTGCTCAAAATCAAGACAAAACTGCCAAATCCTTGATTAGGAAAATCCTTGATTTTGGGATTTTCTTTAATTCTCCGCCTCAAAAAGATCATCTCGATGAGTTAGTTGATCATAGGACGCGGCAAGATATGACTTCATTCCTGTGTTGCTAGAGCTACGGTTGAAACATGGATTTAGTTCAGTGATGGAGCGAATGTTGACGTAGAGATGCTTGAATGGTTGTCATCGACTTGCATCGAACCGCAGCAAATAAACTAGTGACTTGCTTACAACCATTTAATAGTAGAGTTTGAAGCAACAATGGAATGCGCGAGAAAGAAAATTACACTGATTGAAAATGCAGATAACATCCTTGATGATAGACGCTTTCCTTTGGACAGCTTCTATATCTTAATTTCAATAGGAACAGATTGATATCCTTTCCCTTTTTCAGCACTTTCTTTTTAAAATATACTTTAGGCCGCAAGTGCATATTTTTTAGCATTTCAATCCAAGGATATATGATGTCTAAACTTTCTCTAAGTTCAGCATTTAGACAAAATAACTTTAGAGTAGGAATATCTTCACAAATTTCCAAACTAACCACCTTTTCCTTTACCTGTAGGATATGATTCTCAATGGAGACAAATCCTTAATCCATGCTACCTTGTGGTCTTCCCCCAAACCAACAAGAATGCTGACTTCAAATGTTGAAGCATCAACAGCTACGTCGAAGACTCTCATAGTATCAGCGATCGTCAAAGCACGTATGACGATGACGACAACCTACATTTGCATGAGGGCAATTGGAGTAGTGGCAATAGTCGTTCCAATTGTGCATGTCATAAGGGCTTCGAGGCGAGACGAGGAGAATAAGGCCTCGAATGACCATGTTAGTGCAATCTTCAGATCACGATAATGAAGTCTAGTTGTGTCCTTCCATTTCGGCAATGTCGTGCACAACCGGGTGATGGAGATTGGCTTAGGGTATCAAGTGAAAGTTGGTTGTGTCAATGTTGAGGTAAGGTAGAGAGGATCGACGATGGTCAGGGGCCAACATCGAGTACGAAGATACAATGAATACAGAGGCACACCTCGATGGGTTATCAAGTGCAATGAGGTGTGGTTGGAGCAACTCAGAAGGGTAGTTTCGCAATTTGAATCACTGAGAATTGGAATACACAAGCAGAAGTAGCCATGGTGCGTTATCACCCATTAAAATAGTAAAGTGGAATGAAAAAAATAGTAGGATGGTATGGAGAAATAACATGCAATGAAAGAAATAGCACGACAAATGGAAAAATAGCATAGAGAAATGAAAAAATAGCAATGGCAATGAAAAATAACCGGCAACAGGTGAGATTACGAAATAGCATGGGGCAGAAAATAGAATGGGTAATCAAAAAGTTGCAGTTTTTACTCCCCTACTATTTTTGGAAAAGGGTGTTAGGTCGTGAAGATAGACACTCAAAAACTTATGTATATTCAAAAGTTTAAAGTATATAAATACCAAGTCCAAGATACCCGAAGGATCTTGGTATGTTCCAACACATTCTCCAAAAATATCCTCTTACCCCGGATGAGAACATCATTCCTTGACGACCACATGGACCAAAGAATAGCCACACTCCAAATCTTGTCACCATCCGCACCTGGGAAAATTTTGGCTCTACGTTCACCAAGTCACCAGTCATCAATCGGCCCCCCTCGGCAACATATATGAACCTGCAGTGGCATCTTTCACTTCCATAATTGCATGTACTTTAAGTCTTTAATGATACAATGCATGGGTCAAAACTAAATCAGCTTAGATGGCCCTTTAAGACTTCCTTGCCGAGAAGTGTCATTCTGCCCAAGTCCAGTAATTCGACCCTCCAAGTAATCCGACTGTCCAAAAGCTCCCACCACCCCCACCAAATGGGGACAACAATTACATCAACATCAAGAGATCATTAACAAGCCAATCCTACATACTCATACGAAACAGAGAAAGCCAGCAACCACCATCACAGAACTCCCCAACAGAACAATCTCCAGCATCTTCTAGCAAACATACGTGGGAATCAGTAACCAAGAGCCATATGACCGGCCCAATCATCCATCTACAAGCGAAAACCAATGTCATCACCCAAGGGCCAAGCCAACCTCATGAGGGGAGAAACCAAGGGCAACTGCACATATGCATCATCCTAACTGCACTAAAAGATCCAGCGTGACAGTACCATAAATGCCCTGCAGCATCTATGAAGCGTGTTTAAACCACCTTCCCATATGCAGGACCCAATTGGCCATCAAGGTTATGCTCCTTTCCTCCAAGCTTGGAACCCCAAGCCTACCCCCTCCTTTTTTTACACCCTAGGTGTTTCTGGCTCCCTCGTTCCATCTTTTATCATCCTCGGTTGCCCACTCTCCCCTGCTTTTATCCACCCATCCCCGATGTTCTGTTTCCCCAACTATAAAACCAAGAAATCTACTATATATGAGAAACCAACTATATATGTATAAGATGAGATTAGTCCCCTATAAAAAAAGTGAAGACCCGATAATTAAAGCAGCAGAGTTATTATAGTTGTGTGCGTCATAAGGCTTCAATGCGTGTAAGTATACGGATCCCGAATGGCAATGTTGTGCAGGCTTCATATGGCAATTGTGGAGACCGATTTTGATCCATGATGTGAGGTAAGGCAAAGAGGATCAACAGTGATTGACAGTCGCATAAAGCGCGAAGAGACGGCATATTTGAAGGCACACCTTGATGCATTGCCACATGTAATGAGGTGGGTTTATGCAATCCATATGGGTAGTTTCCAGTTGCATCACCGAGTAGATCGACGAGCATATTCACCAGAAGTGGCCACGTATCAATGATAGGGCGATAAAGACATGGCTAGGGAACGCATACTTATGCTGCATGTGTGTGGCGGTCAAGGGCAAGTCCAAGCAGGGAGATGTAATTAAAGGAAAAGAGAGTGAGGTCCCGAGATGGAACTCACCGCAAATTTGTATTATATTATAATATCAGGAGTCATGCATGAGACTAGCATGATGCAAGTCCCATAATGTGCCCAATTACATTTTCAGCATGAAAACGTTGGCCAAGGTAAATACATTCATTTCTAGCACACCACAAGGCCCATAGGACAGCAAAAGTCGAGGAGGCATCATCTTGCATGTTTCCACAAGCCCTCATAATTGAGTCCCAAAATGCACCACTACAATCAATTCTTATCCAGGAAATGTCCACTTTACTCCAAACACCCCTTGATGTTCTGCATCCGAAGAATAGATGTTCCGATTCCTCTTTCTCCTCACCACATCTTCCACACATGATATCACCCGTATAAAGAATTCTTTACCGACGAACCTTGGTAAGCAACCTTTCATGTTTTATCAGCAATAGAAAATTTTAATCCTCTGCGGAATTTTCTGCTTTCAAATGAGTTTGTAAACATCACGACGGCTATCATGCAACAATCAAAAGTTGCGTGCAAAAAAAAACGATAAGCTTTTTTAACCGAGAATTTACCATCAGCACAAACAAAGTGATCTCTACCACCATTGAGTCCCTCGAAATCAACCACGTCCTCCAACAGGGCCAGGTATTCATTGAATCTTTGATCTGAGAAGCCTGAGGAAAATTGGGGACACCAAGTACCCACCTCCCAAGTCTCGCACAACCGAGCATCATGTTGGTCCGCCAGCAAGAAGAGACGAGGATATCTCTCCTTGAGCGCACCTAAACCCGTCCAATTATCCAAACAGAATCTGAAATTCTCTCCATTACAAACAACCGGATGAAGGGCTTCCCCTAAGCCCAGGAGGACATGCATAATACATGTCCATAGAGAAGAAAGGTATCTAATGGTTGTAGCAGATAAACTACCTCGGATCCCTATATCTTCCGAATCAATCTACATACCACATCCGCATTGCCTCCCCAAAGTCGAAGAGACCAATTGGAAAGAAGACCCTACTCATATGTTAAAGGCTAAGAACTCCCAGCCCACCATCCACTTTCCAGCACATCAACGTTTCCCAATCCACCAGATGTAAACCCTGCTTCACATGTTTTTCATCCGACTAAAAGAAACGCTTCATCAAGCCTTCAATCTTCTTTTGTATGCCAGTCGGAATGAGCCTCGTGGCACAAAAGAAAATGGTGACGGCAGAAAGCACGTGTTTAAGAAGAACCAACTTCCCTCCCTTAGAGAGCATTCTCACCTTCCAACCTGCTATACTGCACTCAAATTTCTTGATTACCAATCCCCTATCAGCCAAGCGGAGACGGCCCGCAACCAGGGGGAGACCCGTGTAGGCGACAGGCAAAAGATCCAAGTAGACATCTCACGCTATTGCAAATGTTGTGTACCTCCCTGTAATCGACGCCAAAAGGAATCGCATTCAAAATTTCTCTATTGATCTTCAGCCATGATTTGTCTCCAAAAATATCCATAATAGCCGAGGCCCTTCTCGCATGCTCAACCCCTTGGGCCATTCATAACTCGGTAAATTCCATTTACCATAAAGTTCCTAGGGAACTCATTAGAGGAATGTTTCCAATAAATTTCAATGATACAGCACTCAAGCAGAGATTGTGGGAAGATCTTCGTGCAATTGGCGCATACTATTTCTCTTTTACTAGTCTAATTGAAGGAGATTTCAATGGTACTCTATTTACCTCGAATCGCTCGAAGATGTAGGGGGTCGTGATCAGGCATCATAAAATTTCATAAAGGTGATGCATGATTTTCAGTTGGATGTCCGGGATGTGATTAATTACCATTACATTTAGCGTAATTTTGGGTCTACATCAAGGTTGGATCATTTACTTGGCTCTCAGCATCTGTCAACGACATTTTCGTTGGCGCATATTTCTGCTCTCCCCCGATCTAGAAACAAACATACGCCTTTGTTGTGGGCCTCTAACAAGGGATGTTTCTCTTGCTCTTTCTTTCGTTTTGAGAAGGTATGGCCACTTGAGTCAGGGTTCAAGGAGTTTCAAAATTGAGATTTCTAATCTAGGTTTCATTGTAATGGTACTGCAACCGTGATACTTTTCCACAAGTTGGCGACTTTGAGAACAGCATTGTGTGCTCAGCAGTCAGAGATCCAAGTGGCATCGAAGTCTTGCCGCAAGGAGGCACGAACTGGTATAGAACGAAGGATGCCCAGGATCATGATCAGTATGAAATGATTGAGAAAGTGAACTTACACAGAACAATCCAATCGAAAGAAAAGAAGCAGGAGGTTGAGTAGAGGCAATGATTGAAGGAGCGGTGTGTAAGAGGAAATGATATCAGCAACAAGTTTTTCCATTCAGACTAAGAGGAGTCGTGGGTGCATTTTTATACACTCTGTCATGGTGGGCGATGAGTGAATTAGCGAAGATAAGGAGGTGGGGAGGTCAGTGGTGGATTTCTTCCATAGCACGAGTCACCATGTTCCTCATAGTGCATGGAGGCGGTAAGGTCAGAAGCTTTCTCCCTTCCAGAGTTGCAGGAGGCTGATCTTATGAAAGAGCTTACCTTTTTAGAGTTCTGATCCTCCTAATCAGCATATGATGGACATTATGGTATTAGGTTCTGAGATTGTGGGTGTTTTGAAATGTCGAGGTTTTCAAGGCCTCCTTTGGAAGGTGAGCTTCTCAAAGGCATATAACTGGGTTGATTGGCGTTTTCACTAGACGGCTTTGCCGAAGCGCGGTTTCCCTGACTTAAGAATCTCATGGACGAAGAGATGTGTCATCACGATCTCCAATGCTCCATGCATGTGCTAATTAACAAAAAACTAGAAGGGAATTTTTTCTAACCACATCGGGGGATTCATCAAGGTTGCTCCCTTGCCCCTTTGCTTTCTATTCTCGACATCGACGTTATGGCAACCATGGTGAAGGTTGTGAAGCAGGTGATCAAGAGGAGGGGCAAAATTGGATACAGCCGTAGGGGTATACCATTGTTGTTGTATGCTAATGACACCATTTTCTTTATTATGGGGGAGGGGCTATCGATGGTAAAGGGGATGAGCACTATCCGTGATATTTTCGAAGAACTATCCGAACTAGGGATCAATTGGTTCGAATCAATCTTTATGCCTTTTAACCTTTCAGAGGTAGAGATTGCGAATTAAGCGGTGAGGGAAGGTAGACTATCCGTGTGGTTATCTCACAATCAATTATTTAGAATTACCGATTCCAGAGTTGCGAAACTCTGACTAGAACCCGATCATCGAGGGGCTCGATAAGAAATTGTCTGGGTAGAAGGCTTCATGTCTATCTAGGGACGGCAAAATAATGCTCTTAAAGGTTGTGTTAGCGCCAATTACGATCTTCTTCATCTCCACTTGGTTCATACAGGAATTCGCAATTACCTTGAAGCATGTATGAGAAGATTTTTCTAGAGCTCTTCCAATGGTGACTCCAAAGGGATGCATCTTAATAACTAGGATATTACCATTTTTCTACTTGACAATGGTGGTCTTGGGGTCTGCATACTGGATGAGATAAACAAAATGTTCCTTCTGAAGTGGGCAGTCAAGTTGTGGGCAAATGAGGAAGATTTGTCTTGTCGTCCGATCAGTATTTTTTTATGATGTTCAAGCTCGCCCCTCTATCCCACAATGGACAAGTCAATCACTTGTGTCGTTCTGGAAAGAGATTTGATTAATGATTCATGAGTTCCCTGTGCATATCCGTCCTGTAATAGGGGATGGTGCCTATGGATGAGCGTTGGGAGCCTGGCATGGCCCAAGCCCAAATGAATATTGGGTCAGTCTTGGGCCAAAGATTTAGACCCAAAAAAAATTTTGCGCAAGGCTCAGGCATGGCTCGACCCAGCTCGACTTGGCCCGAGAGCCCGGCCCAGAGTTAGGCCCGTTGCCAGGACAGAAGATGGTCCGAATGGAGTAGGCTAGCTATTGAGCCTAACGAGTCGAGCCAGGCACTAGCTCGGGCTCGAGCTCGATATGCCCAGATAGGCTCGGGCTTGTTCGAGACCAACCGAGATGGCTCAGGCTCGGTGAGCGCGCGCCTCTTATCGAGCCAGCTCGAGCTTGATAAGGCTTGAGTCGAGCCCGTTATTGAGCCTAGTCTGATCTCGAGCCAAGTCTGGCTCGTTAAGGAAATGGGATTTTTTGGTATAAAAGTGCAGTGCCTAGGCTTGAACCCGTGACCTTTTCTTTGAGGGATTGTCTTCCTTACCAGTATGCCACAATCATAGTTACATTTCAAAAGCTAAATTATATTATGTATCGTAACATTCGATTTGCTAATAAAATATATTAATTTGCTAATTATAACCTAGAAAAACTTAAATATAGATGTAGCTATGTGTTCCTTAGAAAAATAAAAAACTGGTCGGCACATTAGTCGACAATATATATTATCAAATATGTTCCTATTTAAAGACGTACGATAATATGAGATCGTAATGAGGTCTACAATATAATATATATATATGGAACATTGTCACGTTGGAATTCACATTCACGTATATGGACATATATAGTTCTAATGTGCCCACGAAATAAAATTATATTAATCGCAGTTTGGTTAGGTATAATATACATAATTAATTACTACCTACGTAAATAGCTACAACTATAGATATAGGTATTGATTGTTGAGCAGGCAACTCCTCTTGTGTGTATTATATATATATAATTATACATATATATATATATATATATCTTATCGAGCCCCTTATCGAGTTATCGAGCCGAGCAGGGCCCAGCTCGAGCTCGGCTCGTTAAGCTATCAAACCCAAAATTATGGCTCGAGCTCGGCTCAATAGCTTATTGAGTCAAGTACACAAGCCCTTATCAAGCCAAGCCCGAGCCTAGCTCATCGAGCCTTGACTCGATAGCCAACCATAGAATGGAGGCATGAACCCCCTCCCACGGGGCTTAGACGGAGAGCTGGGAATACCCAAGCGCCCTGTCGTTCCCCAAATTTGGGGTAAGATGCACATCCCCACCCCCCTTTCGTTCCCCCACTCCAGCGACCAAGACCCCTTTCGTTACCCCAAGCCCATGACGCCTTCACAGTCCACCGTCCCCCAAGCCCTAGTCGATCCCCAACCCCGACATTGCATGTGTCGCGATCGGGAGAGTGAAGAACATATCATCTTTTGTGACTGGCAAAGAACCTATCTTCTGCTTCCTTTCTCGTTCTAGATCAACTCCTACTACATTACTCGTGTTTTGATTTCATTCTCTGTTTAAACCCAATTTAAGCCAATTTTTGCGGTATATCTATACACTTCTCATTATTTATGGACACGATTTAGGTTTTCAACATGATAATTCCAATTTCCGTTGATTCCGACTTAGGGCTTTCATTGTTTGGATCTTCTTGCTATAAAAAGCGATGGATGGGGAATGGATCGTTCTTTGTTCTCTCTGGAAATGATTGAAATATGTTTTCCAATAGGATTTGATATCTGAGGCATTCTATATGGCTTCTCTTGTTCAATAACTTTAGATCCGGAGAGCATTGAGCTTTCACATGCAAAGTGGCAAGCTTATGCTCGTCGTTTTGTTTATCGTGCGTTGACAAACAACCTGTTACGAGCAAACCATTAAAATTAACATCTTTCAATGTTTTCATCTCTCTAAAATGTTTTCATCTCTCTAAAGGAATCTCATGTGAAGATGTTTATATCGATTCACTAGTGCAATCTTAAGATTAAGACAGAAAATTGGTTTATTTATTTTAGCCAATATAAATTATGTAAAATTATATCATGTTTACTTTGAAAATATTCAGAGATTCACCATTGCGAAGATTCACAAGTGATAATTTTCTGACTTTATGGATATGTATTTTTAAGATTTGAAGGATACAAATGCTCACAATTTTTAAGTATTGGGATCTGCTTGTTAACATCTTGGATAAATATAGTTCGCAAGACTTGGAACCTTATGTGTCTCCTATCAAAATCATGGATACGGCTGGAGATGGGTCGGAACTGGGCTTGGTCCGAACCATGAAAATTCCGAGCATGGGCTCGGCCCAAGGCTTGGATTTTTTAAATGGGCTTGGGCCCCTTCAGGGCCCGACCCAGCCCGGCCATGCTCATGCAGCTCATCCCTAATGGTGCCTATTTCCCTTTTATGATGGATAATTGGATACGGGAGGGTCGAGCAATATGTCCCCCCGTCTGTTCGTCTTGGATGTGAATCACAAATGAGTCAGTGTGTGATGAGAGGATTAACAAACTAGTGGACATCAACCTTTCATTCAGGTTTCTTTAATCAACAACGAGCTGATGTATTTCCTTGGTAGATTTACGGGCTCATTTGTGAGTTGTGATCATTAACAATGGTGCAACGACCACTTCTCCAAAAAAAAGGCATATTGCACTCTCATTGAGATCCGGAACTAGGAAACAGGACTGCAAGTTTATATAGCCATTATGGATCCCCTTGACCAAAGCGCTCAGAACAACCTCTGTACGAGTTGACAATGATACATGTGTTTTTGCAGCTTAGTGCAAGGGGATCTCACTTACCTCTTTTACACTTGCTTGCGTATCCACGGGGTTTGGGAGGTGGTGAATATTTCTTGGGTTGATGATTCTTCACACTTAGATTTTTGCAGCGATCTTGTAGAAAATCAGTTCAGAAAGCCTATCAAGGTATAGAGGCCAATAGTCGGGCTATCTAGTAAGCATGCAACAGGTTACCTTTAGAGCAGAATGGTTCTATGTTGAGAATGTGATAAACCTAGCAAGATCTCTTATCGAGACCTAATTCATTTGCTTTAATATATTTTGATCGATAGTGTGTTTCATGTTTTGTGATTTAAAAGAAAACAAAAGGAGATCAATACTTGATCCTAGTTTATGTAAAAAAATAAAAATAAGATGTTTATCACGTGTGCCCTTCTTAACTGCTACAATATCAGTTATGCCCCACCCTTTTTATAATATCAGTTGTGCCCCTAACTTCTTATAAAAATACACAATTTTGCCCTTTTGTGATATCAATTATGCCCCAACTTTACCTTAACGGCAGGGTGGAAATGTGAACTTTGTAAGCAGTCAGGGACACAATTTATATTACATAAAAAGGAGGGGCATAATTGATATTGCAGAAGTTAAGAAGAGCACAAGGGAAAAACCCTTAAAATCAATGATGACTCCAACTAATGATAAAATACATGTTAATTCATGCATGATGGGAGATTATTAGTGCATGAGCATGCATATTTTGATAATAACAAAACATGTGCATAAAGCTTGTAGCTAGGCCAAGAGCAGGAAAGCTACAAGACCAAGAACAAACTCAAGTTGAGGAGCTCAAGCTTAAGTGGAGAAGAAGATAAGAAACTAAAAGGAGTTCAAAGCTAAGGAACTTCGGCTTAAGCTCAAGGAAAGATCTCAAGCTCAAGAAAAAGACGAAGTCTTTTCTTTTATTGAGCCTTGCATATTGTGTCTTAGAATGTAAGAAAACCTCAAGTATCATGCATCTTGCATTCAACCTTTTGACTTTGACTTTGACTTTGACTTTTAGGTCAAAGAGTCAATATGATCGATCAACCATTCTCACCCAATCGATCACCTCTGATTGATTGACCACACTCTTTTTATAATCGATCAATTTCTGAATTATGATGGATATATTATGATCGATCAATCTTGTCACGGATCAATCAACTTTTTTATTTTGAATGATCACCTCAATACACATGATTGATCATTTATTTCTGATCTTAATATCTTGATCGATCATATTTCATTTTACGGATATTTTTTAAGGTGGTTCTATGCTCGATTTGTTCACAACAACTACTTTTTCAAGGTCAGCAGCTATGGGGACGTTAACCCTATAAATAGACACCTCATACCTCACTTGGTCAACACACAACAAGAGCAACAAGTTGTGTTCTCTCTGCTTCGCACTTTATACTCTGAGAGAAAGATTGAAAAGTTATTTTCTGCTCTGTTCTTTACACCTGCAGCTATGGTGTTCAGCGATCAATTCTTACGAGCACGCTCCTCGCTCTGTAAGATCGTTCCTTAGTTTTTGCCTTATATTATGTATTGTGTATTTATTTCTGATATTGAGGTTATTATGATTGTTTAATTGTAATATGATTATAAGTTGTCCGGAACAACTTATTGTAATATGGTTGGGTTGCACATGTAAGCAACTTAGGTTAGTGGAAGACCCGGGTGGGTTAGGTTGAAAGTCTGAGTCAAGAGACTTTAATCATGGCTTTTACCCAGGAAGGTTTTCCACATTAAATACATGTGCACTTATGATCAGCTGATTGTCTTGTGATTAAAAGTCCTACGTAACGTTGTGGTTGTTTGAGTTTAGTACTTGTAGCGATCTAGGCCATACTGTCTGATCCACCCGAACCCATCATCCAGTGTCGAGTAAACCAGCAAAACAATGAAATACTGAATTTAGGTCATAATGTTTGATCCCCTTTTCAATTGACAAGCTCAAGGGTTTGCTTGTATCCCCACACTCCTGTATAGAACAAGCCCAACCTGTGAAAGAGCATATGCTTTTTTGAAGAAAAGGACTATATGCTTGAAGGTGGTACAATGGTGATTTCAACGTGGTCATTGCATACGAGACCTTCATACATGTACTCAAGTCATTAATCTACATATCACAATTGATTGTTTGCATAGACTTAAGTGTCGTTAATATTTGGTAATAAATCATCGATATATCTGGGTGATTGAGTCAGCAGTTTTAGAACCCCCTTTTTATATCTTTTACTAAGATATAGCTCCTATATCGATGATTTTCTCCCAATTTCCCCAAAATATGAAAACTCCTTAAGAACTTTCCCATATATTGCCTAAATTCGTTAATATTTCTCTTAAATCATTCCATCTGTGTTTCGTTGTTTATAAAAGAAACATTTGTATGCTATTTCTTTAATGAGTCCACTTTCTTTTATAGAAGTCCTAGATCCACAACTTATACAAGATCTTTTATATCGCTCGGTTACATATGATTAGGTTTTGTGGGCTCCTACCTCGAGCCCACCAGTGAGGGGCACACATGCTCCCGCGTAGACCTGCCCAAGCTTGTTAATAGAGAAACAAGAGCCATGTTTTGGACATGTGGTTCCGCCTCCTTTTAACAATGAAGATCATAACACAAATCCAACTACAACTCCATCGAACTAATTGAAAAGTAAGTATTCAAGGCATATAATACATTATACATGGGTTCAAAGCCAAAATCTAAAATAAAGGCTCATTCTTATACAGATCGTAGGAGCATTTAATCTTTCTGATTTCATGTTATCGTAGCATTTGTTAAATAAAAATATGCAGATATTATCTTTGTTATGTTTCCTACAAAAAAAGTGTTACATAAAAAACTTGTTACGTTACTGATTTAGCTTTTGTATCCATACCAGCTTAAATTGTGAAGGGTTGCATTAGGTAGCCGACAGCCAGTGTTAAACGGTCGGAGACAGCTTCCTAAATAGTATTTTTAAAAAAAATACTATTAAGAAAGTTGCCTCAAGACAGATGAATCTTTGCAACATAGGTTTAAGCAAACACTTAGATTTTGTTGGGGCAATCCCTATTTGTGACACGTTGCATCGCCTGAATACAATGCTAAATTGGCAAAGGATGCTACATCGCTACCCGGATGTAGTTCAAAATGTGCAAGGATTTTCGCATGAGGAACACATGCGAGTAAATAAGCTACTTCCGTTGCATAGCCGCCCGGATGCATGGAAGGAAATATCGTGATATATCGGCGATATATCGCCGATATATCGATATCGACATGGGACCGATATGGATACCGATAAGGCGATATATCCCGATTTTCAGGCATTTTCTTCACAAAGGCTCGTCGATATGGGCGATATTTCGGCAATATATCGTCGATATATCGTCGAAATATCGTATCGATACGATATCGAAACGATATCGATATCGATACGGCCTTCCATACCCGGATGCAGTCCAAAATTTACAAGGGCTCTCGCATGATGGACGCATGCGAGTAAAGAAGTTAGTCCAAAAGAGGTTGCAAAGGAAGTTGCGGATAGGTAGTTAGACTATTGGCACTTTGACTGGCAAATCGATGGAGGTCGTAGGTACGATGGAAAGAATGAAGATTCAGATACTATGTCTCCAAGAGACAAAATGTTTGGAGAGAAAGCAAGGGAGATCGAGAAGACATGCTTTAAACTTTGGTATTCATGTAAAGATAATATGAAAAACGATGTTGGAGTGGTTGTTCATAAGGATTTGAATGATTGTGTGTTTGAGGTGCAAAGATTTGGGGATTGTATTATCTTGCTAAAATTAGTCTTTGAAGAAGAAAGTCTAAATATCATCTCAGTTTATGCACCGCAAATTGGTTTAGATGAAAGGATTAAACAAGTTTTTTGGGAGGATCACGATAAGATTTTGCAAGAAAACTCGCAAAAAGAGATGATTTGCCTGGGTGGAATCGTAATGGACATGTGGGAAAGGATACTTTAAGGTATGCTAGTGTTCATGGAGGTCATGGCTTCGGGGATAGAAATGAAGAGGGAAAAGTCATTCTAATTTTTTAACCGCTTATCATTTCATAGCAAACACTCTCTTCGAGAAGAGGGAGGAGCACTTACTTAGTTATAAAAGTGTCCCGAATAGAACACAGATTGATTACTTTACATTCAAGAAGAGGGAGGGAGGAGCCTCTGTTGTTCTTTGTGATAAGAAGATTCCTTTAAAAATCAAATGAAAGTTCTACAAAACATCTGTAAGACATGCTATACTCTATGGATCTGAATGTTGGCATGTGAATCAAAGACATGTGCAGAGAATGACAGTAGCAGAAATGAAAATACTAAGGTGGATGTGTGGACACACACGTAAAGATCGGATTCGGAATGATGCAATCAGAAGGAAAGTTTGTGCAGCTCTGATCGAGGATAAGATGGAAGAAAACCGCTTGAGGTGATGTGGCCATTTACAAAGGAGGCCAGTTGATGCACCGATTAGGAGATGCGAGTTTTGGGACGTTGAACCGGCTAAGAAAGGACGAGGATGACCCAATAAGTGTCGGAATGAGACTATGCG
Organism: Ottelia alismoides; assembly: GCA_037367405.1. Taxonomy (NCBI): domain Eukaryota; kingdom Viridiplantae; phylum Streptophyta; class Magnoliopsida; order Alismatales; family Hydrocharitaceae; genus Ottelia; species Ottelia alismoides. The sequence continues at coordinate 1,294,962 of JAZKJV010000319.1, read as the reverse complement.
AAGGGATTTAGTTTTTTGAATATAAGCCTGATATTGACCCAAGTTAGATCGGAATTGAGGCAAAGAATCCATGTAACCGATACTTAAACGTGGGAAAAGACTTTGTTGTTATTGTTATTGTATCCATACCAGCTTAAATAATCAGATGTCTCTATTTTAATTATTCCTGTGTGCTCTTCATTTTAATCTGACATTTGCTACAATTTCAACTCCTTCACTACAAACTTGCGAAGCAACTATAATTTATGAGGCAGAAGTTTGTTGGCTCTCTTCTTGATATTGCCAATTGATGTTAGAAAAGAAAACTGTGATGGACAAACACACCGCAATTCCATCTCCCCTTAGCCCGGAAGAAAGCTTCATCTCGATTGACACATGAAGGGTGATAGACCTTTGGGCAGCCCCTACAAATAATCCATTAAAAACGAGGTGTTAAAAGCAACAGATGTACGTGCATTGGCTATATGATATTGTGGCATTATCACATGAGTAAATCGATCAACTCACCTCCGGTCACAAACAACAAGGTCGCCCCCATCAAAGCATATGAAGCATACATCCTCCTCACCCTTCTTCTTGAAAGGCTTAGGGGTCTGAGCTTTAGGTTGCCGGCCTCGTTTCTTCCTGCCTGGTCCTTTGGTTGGCACATTCCCTGAGTTATCTGCATCCATTTGCAAAACATCTGCCACTGCTGCTTCAGTACCATCCACAGGGGCAGAAGGTGTATCGTCCTCTTGTCTAGTCGCCTCGACAGCAGGCATAGTAGCATCGAGAAGTTGTGAATCATCTATCAAGTGAGCCGTCTCTTTTTCCGATTCTGTTGTATCCTTTGCTCCCACTTTCTCGCTTCCCTGAGGTGAGGAAGGATACTCTCCCCCAACTTCCTCACCTCTTTGAGCTGAGGAAGGTACCTGAGGTAAGAAAGGCTCCCCTCCTACTTCCTCTCCTACTTGAAGTAAACACAGTTGAACTGTTCCTACCTCCTCGCCTCTTTTTGGCGAGGAAGATCCTGCTGATCCTACTTCCTCACCTCCCAGCACAACCATCTCAGTGATAGAAACGTCACCCTGCACTTCAATCCCCACTTCAACCTCCTCGTCTCCCTCCTGATTGACAACATCACCAGCACAATCATCTGCTCGACAATCATCTATCATTGAATTATCCACGCCAAGAGTTTGGACAGTTTCAGTATCTACCGCCATCTCTGCCCCAGTCATTTCAACTTCGCCGCCAATTATCACCACCCCTCCTTCCTCGCCAGCTCCCATCCCCACCTCTACATCATCCTTGACAGGAAGATTGACCTCAGCAATCCCACAAATACATGTGTCCACGGCCTCTTTCTGCAAACCAACCAAATTCGGCGTGCTCTCCTCCATGCCACCAATCTCAACATCCATCACAGCGCCACCTCCATCATCCTTGACCGTGAATTCCGACACCAATCCGGCGCCTGCAAGCACGTCCTCCCCGCCGATGATGAATTGGCCGTCCTGCTGTGACCTGAGCATGTCAAGCATCAAATCGTCCTCCTCCCCAGTGACCGCCCCAATCTCAACCTTACCCGCCTCCTCCTCCTCGCCCTCGGGCACTCCATCCCACACGTCGCAGTCGTCAATCTTCGCATCCAGGAACCCTAGCTTCGGATCGGCGGCGACAGCGACGGCCGGTGCGGCGCACCAGCTGGGGCCGTATGCGGGGAAGGGGGGTTGGCCCGGCGGGGCTGGCACGGCGGAGGGGAGGTCGTCGTCGTCCATGGAAACCCTAGAGAGGGTTCTTTAGGTGAGGGGAAGTGGGAGTGGTGCGCGCGAGGTTGTGATTCGATAGCGCCTTTGGAGGCTTTTGCTCGAAGTTCTTTTTTCCCTTGTGTTTTTGTTTTCCGTTTCCGAGTTTCCAACTCTACTTTTGTTAATTGCGAGTTTGTAGATAGTTATTTTAACTTTTACTGATGGAGAGGTGGGGGGTCCGGATCATCCACTTGTTGCCGCTATATTTGGGGATGGCGAGGGGCTTTACTCATGTGAGAGGTGGGGTTAGGTGGTTTGTTTTATGGAGTTTGTTGGGTCAAACTGTTGCTGCAAATCTCTAATCTATCTTAAAGTCTGGCGATTGATTACTTTCTTTTCTTAAAAGTTCTAAATATCATCAAGTGGCATTCATCTCCCCCCCCCCCCTTAATGCACGATTTCTATCCCATGCTTTCCATATTTGCATGTTATGGGCATATCTTTCGGCGTGCGTGGTCGCCAGCCCGTAGCATAAGCAGTCATCTTAGCTGGTGTGCTTTCCTTCACTCCATCGTCATAGATAGAGATTACCGATTTATCTATATGTAAATTGATCTACTTAAAGATTGTGATTGTTGTGATGTGCATCCTTGTGTTATGGGACCGTAGCCCTTTATTATAATTTCAAACATGCATAATTACGTTATATTATCAATATGAAGACGTTCAAAAGTAAGAGATATTTTTGTAATAAATATATGTGCAACCACATGTGTTGTCTAAGTTAAAAAGAATTTGAAATTTGTGTAGATTAATTTTCCGGCAGTAGTTGTTTAAAAAGAAAAAAATCATGCATCCAACTTGAATCGATGATGATGACCGCTTCCAAAATTTTCCTCGATGTAGCTAGAAAATGATATTTTGCCATGAATCAAGATCTTTCATTGCCAACTTATATTGAAATCACAAGCACCAAATCCCATGATCAAATGCCGCAAAAGCGAATGGAACCTTATATGCCATCTTCACTAAGAGATTCCACGTTAGACCGAGTCCACTTGTATATACCCTCAAATGGATCCAATACATTTGCTAGAAACTCGGAAGCCCTTGCAAACCCGTGCCCCTTTAATCGAAAAGGTGATAATGGAATAGAGGGTTCGTGCCTCCATTTGATCAGAGCCTTATCAATTCTTATCTCACATTCCTCTACTAAAAAAAGTATAAACGATTATCGAAGAGAGTGCCCTCCTCGATGCGGTCATCATACAAAAAGTGAACCCCTCTGCACTCCCAAGCGTGTGTCGTGACTAGGGCGAGATCTCGAGTTGGACGACGAAGATCTCCTTCCAAAGAATATATGGAGAGAGTATTACCCCAAGATTCATGGTGAGGTAGTCACAATATGGCAAGGCAAATTGTGTTGCAAGTTGAAAAACTATAAGCCGGTGAAATTGAGAGTATATATAGATCATGCAAACCACGAGTGAGACATTGATTTCATGGTTTAAACTATAGCGGGTAAAACTCACAATAAAGCTCACAACCCTTATTCATGTCCTGTCACTTTCCTTTATCTCTCTTGGTAACATTTTCCTCTGACTATTCACGCTGCTTAAATCCAAGGGTAGCACAACGTCACGGACGATGCTTAAAATAATCGATGAATATGGATGGAGCTTGAGAATAATTGAGAACTGATGAGAAATTGAGAGATTGAGCACTTGAAGACACAATTAAGTGGCATTTAGCTCGTGTCTCGTTCGAAATACGTAAGTGATGAATATGTGATTCGTCGCTTTAAAGCTAAAATGGAGTTATGTTCACAGATAGTTTAATTACATTTGATCATTTATATTACACATTTATCATTCATGCATATTTAAATAATACCCATATTTCAGTATTCATAACTGCATTAAATAAGAAGCTAGAAATTCTATGTATATTATCACATGTCTATTAACTAACTTCTCCTGTTTTTTAATTTTATACTAACCCCAAATGAAATAAAATCAACTCAATTGCATACATAATACAAATATTTATGAGTGACAAAATGCATGAAAAATACTAACATGTATATTTCACAAATAAATCCAAACCCTGTTTTTTAGTCAAAAAGCTGCAAATGCAAATATCTCTCACGTACAGTCTCCTATGACCCCTGCTCACACTTTAATTAATGTACATTGAATTATAAACAAAACAGGAGCAAATTCAAAAGAATCTGAAACTGGGGCTTTGGGTCCTCATTGTATATTGCGTATATTGAATGATTTTGACTTTCATCATTTTATGTAAAAAATAACCTTTTTAATTAATTTCTTTTTCATTAATTTTCTCTGATTTGTTGTATATAAGTGTAGAAAAAATCCAAAATATAAATGCATTAAAAATCAAAGAGAGTGAATCATTCCGAGTATATATAGTATGTACATAAGTCCCTTTTATTTTATCCAGCTATTTTCTAAATTATAAAAAACACCAAAAATTTGATTAAAGTGTAAATATTTCTTTGTATTTGATTTGATTGTATTTTGATTTTTTCCTTATTTAAAAATCATAAAAATGCAAAACCTAACAAATCATTATTCTATGTACATAGAAGGCCATCAAAAATGCACTTTGTACAGATGGCCTCTTTTAATTTTGGTTCCTTCACGAAAGTTGTAGATCCCATCGAGATGAACAACTTTCATGAGGACCACTTTTAATTTGATCTCACTTTAAATTTTTATTTTGTTCCAACTTATTTTCTTAATTTTGTGGAGGTGACATGTGATAGCTTATGTGCTGCCACGTGTCGCCCCCGCCTGCTCTCCACCCGCCCTCTTTCTTGACCATTGGATTGAGAGCACTTCGTCCATTGGTCCCAATCATTTACATTTTTTCATTTTTATTCCATTTATTTATTTTCTTTTTACTTTTCTAGGCCACGTGGCTTCATCGCGGTCGTTCGATCTCGACCGATTAAATGGTTAAGGCCTTTCATCTTCCTCCGCCTTCTCCGCCCATGGTCAAACCCCAATGACCTCTGCATCTTCATACATCGACTAATCCCTCCTCTTCCCTTCTCATCTCACGCCTCCACCCATCTCGTTCACTCCCCCTCTCCTCCACGTCACTACCTCTCTGAGCTTCTCGCTACCCTAACGACCCTTAAAAGGGCATCCCCCTCGATCTTTCGCCGGTCATCCGCCATCATGAGAGATTGAGAGCTCCCTCAGGTGTTACAACAGAGACCCAATCGAGGTTGAGCGATGGCCGATCTTCTTCCAACGAGATCCAAGAGGTCGCCACCTCCTACCGCAACCGCCTCCCGCAGTTACTCGAGCTCGATCCCAGTCGTGATTTGAGCGAATATCAGAGCTACTTCGAGCTCCCTCAACAGGAGAAACATTTGACATCCTCTGTTCATACCCCCCAGGTAGTCTTTGTCCCTCTTTCTCTTCTTCCTATGTTCCTTTCTTTTCTTCTATTTGGTTTTTGTTCTTGTTGTTTTCGCTACTTCAAATCCATAACTCCCCCAATTCGCATCTTCGTCGTTTCTTTTTTGATTGATCAAACCCTCGATCGATCCGGCCATGCCTTCCTCTCTGTCAGACCTCTTCGCTCTGATCAAATCGACCATTGTAAACGGTTAATCCCACCTCAATCCTTCATCTTCTCCATTATACTGGTCTCCATTCCATGTCACCATCCCATTCCCTTTTCTCTCATGTGTTTGCTTCGTTCTTCCAGTACGTGTCCACTTTCTTCACAAGGAGTAGCAACCCCAGATCTCCTCGACCTCAATCAACACTCTGCCACCGCGACACGTCGTCTCCGTGGTTGGGCGTATGTTGCTAAGATCTCCTTGGAGCTTCTTTGTCAACCACTCGCCCACCACCGATCAACTCCATGTCAATCGAAGCTGACACCTCCTCGAGCCTCACCTCCCCGACATGTGTCGGTGGAGGTGGGGTATACCATCTCCTTCACATCTTCGTCGTCAACTTTCGATTACACTCCAGTAAAGCCACCTCCGAGCACGTTCGAGCTTTCGCCCATTGCTTCTACTCTGATCAACTTCACATCGTACCTACAACCAAGAAGAGCAGCAACACGTTGATTAATCCATGATACCTCTACTTTATATGGGCATTTTAGCAAATTACACTTAATAATTCCCTAATCAAACTCCCTAAATCAAATAATTAGCATTCACTAATTGTGCTAAAATTGGTGATGAGATATGTAAATAAATGACCCTTCTTTTGCCCAATATGGGCTTGTTATTTTATACATAAATAATCCATATTTTAATTGACTAACATAGCATCGAGAACTAAAATATATGAAAGAGTAAAATTGAAAGAAGTCAAAAATATCTGACATTGTATTATTTGTACATACTATGTCCTTGTTGTTTTTTATTTCCCTTTTTCTAACCTATAGAAATCTATAAAAAATAGATTATTTATGTAAATATTGTATATAAACTAATATACTAATTAGAATCAAGATAAAAATAAAATATACATTACAAAAATATGGTATTTTATTATCTATAGAGTACTTCCAAACTACGTTTTGTGCCGTTGACCTTTTTTTTCTTTTGTTCATTCACGAAAGTCGTAGATCTCGTAGAGACGAACAACTTTCACGTTGACTACTTTTGATTTGACTTCATTTGTTGCTTCTTTTTAATTTTTTCCTTTTAGTTATTTTTGTTTTTTTATTTTATCTTTATTTAATTTTAAATTTATAATTAGTACCTACTCCTTGTTTTTTATTTAGTTTTTTTTATTTAACTTTCATTTAATAAGGTTTTTGCCTTATTTTCTCTTTATTTCTTTCCCCTCTCTTCATTTCTCTTTCCCTCTTTGTTTTCTCTCTCCCCATCTCCTCTTTATTCCCTATTTTATCTCTCTAGCCCATCCCTTGCACGTGACCCACTGCACTCCTCCCTTTCTTCTAGGTCACGTGCAGTGCACGTGCCATCCCTCTCCCAGGTCACGTGTATGCCACGTGACCCACACCCCTCTCCTTGCATCGCATGTGATCGTCCTCACCTCTGCCTCCTCCCCTCGTTGTCCGCTCGCACCTCAACTTCCTCCTCCTGTCGATGCCTCCGCTCTCCTAACTCCTCATCCTCTCCTATTTAACCTCCATCCTCGCCTCCTAGCCACCTTCATACACCCTTTTTTTCTCAACCTCCTCTCCAACCCGATATCCTTTGTAGGTGACATCAAGACGTGACTTGTCGTCGATGATGATGAGAGGAGGAGTACGGTGAGATCCTCGACCATCTCCATGCTGAGTAGCAGCGAGGCCAAGTTGCAAGAGCTCGGGCATCCCTCTCGACGGATTACCCTCGAGCGACAACTTCTGGAGCATCAACACCTTCCTCAGGCGATCACTCCCAGGTATGTCCCTCTTCTCACCTCTCTTTCCCCTTCCTCGATCGATTCATCGCCAATCACCCATTTCTGATCCGCCCATTCATCTCCGATCTCCCCTATGCACACCTCTGACATTGCAAAGGTCGAAGCCCTATCGCCCGCCGCCTACACCGCTTTGCCGACCATGCCCGACCGCCCGCCATCATCCCTGAGCATCTTCGTTGCCTGAAAATCACAAAAAAATTGAAAATTCAGAAAATTTCATAAAAATTGAAACTGAAGATGATCTGCAAAATTTGGATCCGACTATACGGGAAGCACTGGAAAAACGCTTGATATTTGAACTTCCCTTTATACAGGCCATTGAACACTTCCCCGACCTTAAAAGATTTATAACAGATAAATTAATGAACAAAAAGTCGGGCAGAATACGAACAAAGACTGAAAGACATATCTTGTCAATGGCCTCCTCCTTGGTGTTGAGGAGAAAAACCAAGAGCCGCATAGTAAAGCGGTTGCCCAGATTTGACTGCAAAATCAAAGACACAATTTTCACCCATGCTCGGATTGATGATGATTCACCAATTAATATCCTCCCGACCTCTGTATTCAATGAACTCAAACTCGGACCGATTCGGAAGATACGAGAGATGTACAATTAGCGGACCGACCGATAAAGCGGCCGAGAGGAACCATTTCTGTCATCATGAAATTCCAAGGTGCTCCGCTCAAGGTAGAATTCACGATCATTGATATTGAGCATCAAGGAGAATTTACCCAGTCTCCAATCATTCTCGGAAAGCCATTCTTGGCATTGGCCAAGGCAAGTATCGATTGTGAGACTCGGGAAATCAATTTCACAGCATTGGAAGCACTTAAATCTGACCCTATCTCTGAGGAACCACGATCTTCTGAGGCAACCCACGAAGTCCCCAACAACCGTAACCATGAAGCGGTAGAAGAGCCCTACCCCGCAACCACACATGAGATAGCAGTTGTTGATGAGACTATTGGTTTAGAAAATCTCCCCAATATTTAAATCCCCGAGGATCTCAAAATAGACAAATCTTTCTACTACGATCCAGAGACATATGCATGGTCACACCCTGGAGCAACATTCTCTGAATATCTTGAACAAATCATCCCAAATCGAGAGTGCTCAAACATTCGAGAGACTAAGAACGAGCACGCAGACCAAGCACCAACCAAGGAGAATTTCAATGGCTATTCATCTGGATACTCAAGTGAACCGACACCTTCACGACGAAATAAAAAGAAAGTCACCTTTGACCTTTCGGAAGAGGTATCAGTTGATGATCCCTCATCAGGTCCGAAAAGATGGTTTACATGAGTGAAGTCTGTTCGGCAGCCCTAAAGCCATATCTTCGTAAGGATCCAAAATTCAATCCGCGTTGGACGAACTACTACTCATCCAAAGCTGATACTCCTGCATTCTTCAAGTACACTGGAATTCTTTCGTATGAGCTGACTGAGACCGGTGCTTCTGAGCATTCATCCGAGGACAAACTGATTGACCCCAAGAAGGAACGAATTCTGAGAAAACAATTGAAAAAACAAAAAGACCAGAATACTTGGAGTATGCCCACTTTCAATTACTACTCCTCTGAGGATGATTCCGATGATGGATATCTTTCATCTGACTCAAACAATTCATCCACTATCCATCATAATTTGTCTGAGGATGACACTGACAATTGTTGGGAATCATATGCCTCATCTCCGACTCATCATTACGATCTCCCACCGCAGGCTCACAAAAAGATCAGCCGAAAACCGCCTTAATCATCGGCTACCCACCCTCCCTCCCGACCACATTGGTCTCCTTGTACAGCTTCTTCCTTTACTTAGGCCAAGGCCTAAGTATAGGGGGGACCAATGCCATCTGTATATATCATTCTTCTCCTAACTCCCATTCGCTCCATATCCACCCTTCTTCCATAATTAGGCTGTTCAGAGCCTAAGTATAGGGGGAACCGACATCCACCCGTATATACTCTCCTCATTTCCTGACCGCTTTTCTTTTCATTCTTTTTCTTCTTTTCTTTTTTCTTTCTCACTCTCTTACGCTTAGCCCGAGCTATGTCTTCTTTACGCTTCTTGTGCTCTGAGGACACAGCACTCGCTAAGTATAGGGGGGTCTGTATATATACTTTGTATATATTTTACCCATATCCCGTACTTTCGCGTAAGTCTATATGTATTTACGGGGTGGGTACTAACTTGAAAAAAAAGAGAAAAAAAGAAAAAAAAAGAAAAAAAAAGAAGAACACTTACTTGCCCAAATATTCTGCAAAAAAAAATGAATGAAAAAGAGGCTTCTTATTCCATTTTCTGCATAAAAAAATCCCTTACATAAAATGTCAAAAAAATAATAATGAAATGTCTGCATTTCATGCACCTGCACTCCATCCATCACCGCATGCATTTGCATATGTGAAAAGTCATTGGGTTCTGAACCGAGTTATGAGCCGAAACCGAGAGTGGTCTGGGCTTGACCTTAATCCACCTAATTTTCAGAGGAACTTCACCGAGAAATAGAATTTTAAGAGCTTCAGGTCTTTTTGACTTAATTCCTTAAGTTCCACATGACAATGTGCAGCATTTGACTCTTAGTGTCTAACCTGGTCTCTTCATTCTGGGTACCACTCTGGAATAGGGAATTAATTCGCTCTCTCGCACTATGCACTTAGCTCAACCCAGACGGGATGTTGGAAGACTGTGTGAGTCTCTTTTCTGGTAGCGTGGAAATCTAAAGACCGGAGTACGGGTTGAAATAAAGCTTCGGAAAAGGGATGGACGGCTGGGCACAATTTTTCTAAGACCCCAAAAAATGTACAGAACAAAAGATTCTATATCCGTAGGGGCACAACAAGATCCAAGCAGAACCACCAAAAATTCCAAATACATAGAAGCATTCTACCAAATAAAATCCGACCAAAAAGGTCCAAGCTTCAGAAACCTGCAGATCTTGGTGGAGACTCGGCTACACTGGCTATCTCCACAAGGAGAGGTGACTACACTGGCCACCCTCCAGTTCTTTTCTCTTTCTTCTATCTTCTCCCTCATTCGATTGTGAACACAGCGCGACAGACCTTAGAAGGAAATACCTGACTCCCCGAGGACGAGTTACTGGAGAGGAGAGGAGCATGGTAGTCCGGCTTTCTGAATGGGAAGAGCTAAAACCTTCACACACATGAGTCGGTTATTCAATGTTCATAGGGTATACTTTGGGAAGAGGATTGATCTAAGATGACTTCTGAGTTGAAACTGTGTCAATGATGTGTAGAACTTGAGGGCTGTTGATTTTGAAATTCTAAGTCTCACAGATGTTCCGCCACACTATTAATCCAAAGGTCGAGTTTAGTTTCACTTTCACCTTCAGTTCATGATCTTGGTATGGAACCCAGTCTCATTTCACTTCATGGCATTTCTTTTTGATGCTCAGGGACGAGCATGGTTTAAGTATAGGGGGATGATGAATCTCGGATTCATCACTCTAAGTCTCAGTAATTAGGCTCAAGTCCCTCAAAATCAACTGCATTTCTGCATTTATTTCGCATAATTAGCATTCGGGCATGATTGCATAAGAATTGCATTTTAGCATTAATTTCTGCATAAAATAAGAAGCCAAAAATCCAAGCCAAAAGTGACCTGTGAACAGCCTAACTTCCCCTATTTTTAACTCCTTCATACTAACTCCGAATGTCACAAACCAACTCCACTGTGTACATATCACTAACAAGAATAAATAAAAAATACAAAAAAACCACTAACCCTGTTAAGTGGACCAAAAACCCAAACCCTAGTTTTAGGATTTTTCGGACTAAAAGCCACGTATCTTCCCCATCCAGTGTCCGATTTGATCCTACTCACTTTTGAACTAATGCACATTCAATTACCTTCAAAACAAGACCAAGTTCAAGTGAATCGGAGCTCGTATGTGAAAGTTGGGTTCTGGGCCTCTTTTGTACATTGTATTTTCGCGGTTTTTTGACCTGTATTTTATGTTAATATTTTATTTATTTATAAAAATCCAAAAAAAATAGATTTAGATGTCTTTTATTTATCTTTGAGTTTTCCGGATTTTTTTTCGTGTTTAAAATGACAAAAAAATTAGAAAACCAAAAAAATCAAGGTATTCTATGTACATGGGATACCCCAAAAATTCACTTTTCACATTTGATCGAATTTGGCTTTGATGTCTTCATGAAAGTTGTAGATCTCGTCGAGACGAGCATTTTTTGTGAAGAAACTTTTTCGATCCGGGGTCGTTTACTATTTCTTTTTGATTTTACAAACTCTTTTTCCTGTGATTTTTCTGGTGCTGACACGTGGCCGCCCCAGAGGCCGCCACGTGTCAGCTATTTTTCGCCTTTTTATTATCTCGTTTTTATAAAAAAAAATTAAAATCCCTCGCACGTGCAGCGCACGTGCCCCAGGCACGTGCCCCCTCACGTGCTCCGCCCCTCTCTTTGCCCCTTCCGCGCCACGTGGCTGATCCTTGGCCGTCCGATCTCGGCCGATCGGACGGCCCACCCGTATCTCCCTCTCTCCTATATAAACGCTACCGCCACCCCCTACTCGAATCATCCGCTGATAAGCCACAACGGGAGGAGCGGCGGTGACAGCGCCATCTCCTCCTCTTCCTCGGCGAGGTCCGAGTCCAGCAGGACCCGTAACAGCCCACGACGACATCCTCGCCGTTGCTGCTCTGCTCCGAGATCTCTCGTCGAGCCACCGATCGACTTCTTCAGCATCGAACTCCGCCGCCACTCGACGCGCTCCTCCGACGTTCTTCATCGACACCTCTATCCAGCAGCTACGTCATCTTCCCTGACTCCTCCGCTCGGCTCGCCTCCGCCGGGCTCCGTCCTTCATCGCCAGCCAGAGGACGGCCGACGAGCAAGGCCGGACCTTCATCGCCAGCTTCTCCGTCAGTCCTCGACGCCTCACCGCCCGCGCGAGGCGTGCGCCCTCCGCCTCCACACAGCCACGCCAGACCGGGCTCCAGACCCGAGGTCCCCCGCACGTGCTACGCACGTGCGTGGGAAACGTCATCGGCACGCCAGCCTTGGGGTCACGTGCTGTGCACGTGCCCCTGGGGTAAATTACAAAGGCCCCCCTGAGCTCTCTCGATTTGCGCCTCAATCCACCAGGCCAAGGCGCACGTGCCTCTTGGTAAAATTGCAGAAACCCCCCCAGTTTAGGTAATTACATATAGGTCCCCCTGCATTATTTTTTATTTATTCAGTTTTGCATCTGTACCCCTGTCTTTGTCATTCATTATAGACCCTTACATTGCATCATTTATTTATTTGAATATAGTACTTTGTTCATTGCTTAATGCTCTACATTTTGACATGCTGTGGATATTTTCATGATTTACGGTTGATTAATAAATAATTATTTTGTGAAAATTAGATTATTTTGCCCAATCTATGCTCGGAAATTCATATTTAATTAACCGTTGCTCTAAAAATCCCCGAAAAATCACATATGTAGAGTTGACTTTGATTAACATTGTGCCCAAAAATCTTTGCATTTGCATGCATACTTTGCTCTATAAAAATCATTTTGCATATTTCACTGTTTAATCTTTAATAGGTATTAGACCCCACATTTTTGTGGTCTAGAATTTTTCTAAGATCCATTACCTTGTGATAGATCTTAGATAATTTTAGTTCTCGAAAATAAGTAGGTTTAATATTTATTAAAATTAAATATTGAAAATTAATTTGTTTGCATTCAAAAATTCATAAAAAATTCATATTACATCCAAAAATTCCAAAAAAATTATAGTGCACTCATTTCATCACGTTTTACATTGTGGCTAATTTTCATATTTTTCGGACATCGTTTGGATGTATTTGACATTTTAGTCCCTAAAACAGGCCGAATTTGCATATTGCACCCTCTATTGCATTGAAAAATTCCAAAAAAAGGACCGCTTTGAAAACCAAACTCAAAATTGGATAGACATTAATATAGGTTGTTCCTTTGCCTCCTTGTGATCGACCTTGTGACTTGCCCAAGTAAAATAAACATAAAAACCACTTGATTGAATTTGTTTAAAAATTGTGATTATTTCTTGACTGTTTCCGATGGCCGCCTACAACGAAAGACACATATTTATTTTCACGATTGACGATTAAAAATACATTCTTAACGCGGCTTTTGCGGACTCGTCAGATGGCGCCGTTGCCGGGGAGGCAAACGGCTTAGTTTTTGTTTTGAAAATTTTTGTTCGGTTTTCCGAATTCGGGTAGTCTGACTCCCGAATTTTTCATTGTAAATCCCATTTTATTTCTTGTATTTATTTTTCAGCATTTATTTTATTTTTGATTATTTTCTGAGTCACTCTCTTACATTCTCTCTCTTATTTTTCTTGCGAGGTACCCGGCGCACGAGGAGCGGTTTTTCAAGGAACCGACGCATCTTCACCGACACCCGAAGAAACCGCAATTAAATTAAGATCGAGTCGAGTCGTGAGAGAGAGTAGAGTCTAGGTTTTTAATTTCTGCATTTTTATTTTCTGCTCATTTATAGCGGTGTCCGTTTGGACTCTCGCGTGTGTACAAGGACATTGAACTTTATTTGTGGTGTGTCGTGGCCTGTTTCACTCTCCGGAGAGGGTGGGGCCCGACTTGAGTGGCGATTAGGATAGACCTGCACATACGGCTCTTAGAGCATTTTTTATTTCTGATTGTGCTCGTAGGATCTTAAGCCACACTGCACTTTAACTGAGACGCACGTAGATCGTTCAACTTAGCCAAATTTAATTCAATTCTTCCCCGCTAATAGAACTTTCTGCTTAGGTGCGGTTTTCATCGGCTTGCACGCATTTAGTATAAATTTTCAATTCTGTATTGCATCCCACATGGAGATTGCGAGGAGGCACTGTAAGTCTTCTAACTGAGCATTCATCATAGTTTTCTGCGTGCATCGGCTTTTCCCGAATTCCTCTCTCTTGTTTTATCACATAAATGTAAAGGAAATTGGGACTGGACGGTAGACGTGTATTTGTGTTCATCTAAATTCTTCAGTGATCGCCTCAATAAAATTGGGACTGCTAAATAAAGCCGATCCAAAAAAAACCCATAAAATCAAGAATTTTTGCGGGGGAGCAACCCCGACATTGTTTGATTTTATCTTACAGCGAGGAGAGAGACGCACACTAGGATAGAGCCCAGCTCCAAACCTAACATCTCGTTTAAACGGCTTGCAAGATTGAGTTTATCACCAACTAAAATTGAAAAGATAATAGCCGAACTCTTACGGCTTCATTGTGTGAGTTGGTGAACCTAGGGTTTGAATTGTGTTTGCATTGGTGTGCGTGAAACGATTTCAAGATCAATAGCCGCACATTTGATTTCTCTTGACTATCCCGTGCAATCATCTCTTTCCTATCTTGATTTAATCCTCATAATGGAACTCTTGTCCAAAAACTCTCACAGATCCGACTCTCCATTCCTCTCAAAAATGACCGAACACCCATCAGAGCTATATTATGAAAATGAATTTGTTTCGGTTAGGCCCAAATCAACTCAATCCCCTGATTTCAATAGTCCTCCAACATTTGCGGGAGGCTTTCACCCGCAGATAAATTCGCCCTCCTCATTAAATTTCTATTCGAACAATCCAACCGTAAATGACCACCTACCATCTTGGACCGAATCGTCTTATTCTCTGTTTCTCGCCAATGAAACTTTTCAAGATGAAAATCCCTTCAAACCTCATGACTGGCAGAGAAACCAAACTCAGATGGATAGACACGCACAGAATAATCATCGACATTGGATTGACCATGATAAACCCCTCGTCAGACATGATGCTCATACAGAGGACTGGACTGACTGCTTGGAAACACATAAACCCTGTATGTTGACTCCACAATATCAAGGTCTGACACATCAACGACACATGTCTGAACCTTATGAGCAGCCTCCTTCCATTATTTTTGAGGAGAAATTTTCAGAAAATAATGAGCATATTCCGGATATTCCAAGAAGCTCTCCTCTCAGCACAAAGAGAAAATTGGAAGATTAGATTATCGAACATACACCTACTGCTCCCATAATTAATCATGAACCAAATCTTGAAGAGGATATTTCGAGGATAAATAAGAAATTCAATTCAATAGAGGAGAGATTTCAAAAATTTACCGATCGATTCATCACATTCTATGGTGGCTCGGACAGTAAAATGAATGAGGAAATAACTGGATCTGAGATTGAAAATTCTGAGGATATTCAGGGACCTATGGATAATTCTGAAAATGATTATGCTGCTGACCCTCACCCTGAACACCAGAGCCCCTCTTCGTCTGAAGAACACCCCACACCCCCACACCACCCAGAAAATACCAAAAAATGGAAATATTAGAAAATCACAAAAAAAATTGAAAATTCAGAAAATTTCATAAAAATTGAAACTGAAGATGATTTGCAAAATTTGGATCCGACTATACGGGAAGCACTGGAAAAACGCTTGATATTTGAACTTCCCTTTATACAGGCCATTGAACACTTCCCCGACCTTAAAAGATTTATAACAGATAAATTAATGAACAAAAAGTCGGGCAGAATACGAACAAAGACTGAAAGACATATCTTGTCAATGGCCTCCTCCTTGGTGTTGAGGAGAAAAACCAAGAGCCGCATAGTAAAGCGGTTGCCCAGATTTGACTGCAAAATCAAAGACACAATTTTCACCCATGCTCGGATTGACGATGATTCACCAATTAATATCCTCCCGACCTCTATATTCCATGAACTCAAACTCGGACCGATTCGGAAGATACGAGAGATTGTACAATTAGCGGACCGATCGATAAAGCGGCCGAGAGGAACCATTTCTGTCATCATGAAATTCCAAGGTGCTCCGCTCAAGGTAGAATTCACGATCATTGATATTGAGCATCAAGGAGAATTTACCCAGTCTCCAATCATTCTCGGAAAGCCATTCTTGGCATTGGCCAAGGCAAGTATCGATTGTGAGACTCGGGAAATCAATTTCACAGCATTGAAAGCACTTAAATCTGACCCTATCTCTGAGGAACCACGATCTTCTGAGGCAACCCACGAAGTCCCCAACAACCGTAACCATGAAGCGGTAGAAGAGCCCTACCCCGCAACCACACATGAGATAGCAGTTGTTGATGAGACTATTGGTTTAGAAAATCTCCCCAATATTTAAATCCCCGAGGATCTCAAAATAGACAAATCTTTCTACTACGATCCAGAGACATATGCATGGTCACACCCTGGAGCAACATTCTCTGAATATCTTGAACAAATCATCCCAAATCGAGAGTGCTCAAACATTCGAGAGACTAAGAACGAGCACGCAGACCAAGCACCAACCAAGGAGAATTTCAATGGCTATTCATCTGGATACTCAAGTGAACCGACACCTTCACGACGAAATAAAAAGAAAGTCACCTTTGACCTTTCGGAAGAGGAATCAGTTGATGATCCCTCATCAGGTCCGGAAAAGATGGTTTACATGAGTGAAGTCTGTTCGGCAGCCCTAAAGCCATATCTTCGTAAGGATCCAAAATTCAATCCGCGTTGGACGAACTACTACTCATCCAAAGCTGATACTCCTGCATTCTTCAAGTACACTGGAATTCTTTCGTATGAGCTGACTGAGACCGGTGCTTCTGAGCATTCATCCGACGACAAACTGATTGACCCCAAGAAGGAATGAATTCTGAGAAAACAATTGAAAAAACAAAAAGACCAGAATACTTGGAGTATGCCCACTTTCAATTACTACTCCTCTGAGGATGATTCCGATGATGGATATCTTTCATCTGACTCAAACAATTCATCCACTATCCATCATAATTTGTCTGAGGATGACAATGACAATTGTTGGGAATCATATGCCTCATCTCCGACTCATCATTACGATCTCCCACCGCAGGCTCACAAAAAGATCAGCCGAAAACCGCCTTAATCATCGGCTACCCACCCTCCCTCCCGACTACATTGGTCTCCTTGTACAGCTTCTTCCTTTACTTAGGCCAAGGCCTAAGTATAGGGGGGACCAATGCCATCTGTATATATCATTCTTCTCCTAACTCCCATTCGCTCCATATCCACCCTTCTTCCATAATTAGGCTGTTCAGAGCCTAAGTATAGGGGGAACCGACATCCACCCGTATATACTCTCCTCATTTCCTGACCGCTTTTCTTTTCATTCTTTTTCTTCTTTTCTTTTTTCTTTCTCACTCTCTTACGCTTAGCCTGAGCTATGTCTTCTTTACGCTTCTTGTGCTCTGAGGACACAACACTCGCTAAGTATAGGGGGGTCTGTATATATACTTTGTATATATTTTACCCATATCTCGTACTTTCGCGTAAGTCTATATGTATTTACGGGGTGGGTACTAACTTGAAAAAAAAAAGAGAAAAAAAGAAAAGAAAAGAAAAAAAAGAAGAACACTGACTTGCCCAGATTTTCTGCAAAAAAAATGAATGAAAAAGAGGCTTCTTATTCCATTTTCTGCATAAAAAAATACCTTGCATAAAATGTCAAAAAAAAAATGAAATGTCTGCATTTCACGCACCTGCACTCCATCCATCACCGCATGCATTTGCATCTGTGAAAAGTCATTGGGTTCTGAACCGAGTTATGAGCCGAAACCGAGAG
Organism: Ottelia alismoides; assembly: GCA_037367405.1. NCBI lineage: Eukaryota > Viridiplantae > Streptophyta > Magnoliopsida > Alismatales > Hydrocharitaceae > Ottelia > Ottelia alismoides. The sequence continues at coordinate 1,277,168 of JAZKJV010000319.1, read as the reverse complement.
TGGTCTGGGCTTGACCTTAATCCACCTAATTTTCAGAGGAACTTCACCGAGAAATAGAATTTTAAGAGCTTCAGGTCTTTTTGACTTAATTCCTTAAGTTCCACATGACAATGTGCAGCATTTGACTCTTAGTGTCTAACCTGGTCTCTTCATTCTGGGTACCACTCTGGAATAGGGAATTAATTCGCTCTCTCGCACTATGAACTTAGCTCAACCCAGACGGGATGTTGGAAGACTGTGTGAGTCTCTTTTCTGGTAGCGTGGAAATCTAAAGACCGGAGTACGGGTTGAAATAAAGCTTCGGAAAAGGGATGGACGGCTGGGCACAATTTTTCTAAGACCCCAAAAAATGTACGGAACAAAAGATTCTATATCCGTAGGGGCACAACAAGATCCAAGCAGAACCACCGAAAATTCCAAATACATAGAAGCATTCTACCAAATAAAATCCGACCAAAAAGGTCCAAGCTTCAGAAACCTGCAGATCTTGGTGGAGACTCGGCTACACTGGCTATCTCCACAAGGAGAGGTGACTACACTGGCCACCCTCCAGTTCTTTTCTCTTTCTTCTATCTTCTCCCTCATTCGATTGTGAACACAGCGCGACAGACCTTAGAAGGAAATACCTGACTCCCCGAGGACGAGTTACTGGAGAGGAGAGGAGCATGGTAGTCCGGCTTTCTGAATGGGAAGAGCTAAAACCTTCACACACATGAGTCGGTTATTCAATGTTCATAGGGTATACTTTGGGAAGAGGATTGATCTAAGATGACTTCTGAGTTGAAACTGTGTCAATGATGTGTAGAACTTGAGGGTTGTTGATTTTGAAATTCTAAGTCTCACAGAAGTTCCGCCACACTATTAATCCAAAGGTCGAGTTTAGTTTCACTTTCACCTTCAGTTCATGATCTTGGTATGGAACCCAGTCTCATTTCACTTCATGGCATTTCTTTTTGATGCTCAGGGACGAGCATGGTTTAAGTATAGGGGGATGATGAATCTCGGATTCATCACTCTAAGTCTCAGTAATTAGGCTCAAGTCCCTCAAAATCAACTGCATTTCTGCATTTATTTCGCATAATTAGCATTCGGGCATGATTGCATAAGAATTGCATTTTAGCATTAATTTCTGCATAAAATAAGAAGCCAAAAATCCAAGCCAAAAGTGACCTGTGAATAGCCTAACTTCCCCTATTTTTAACTCCTTCATACTAACTCCGAATGTCACAAACCCAACTCCACTGTGTACATATCACTAACAAGAATAAATAAAAAATACAAAAAAATCACTAACCCTGTTAAGTGGACCAAAAACCCAAACCCTAGTTTTAGGATTTTTCGGACTAAAAGCCACATATCTTCCCCATCCAGTGTCCGATTTGATCCTACTTACTTTTGAACTAATGCACATTCAATTACCTTCAAAACAAGACCAAGTTCATGTGAATCGGAGCTCGTATGTGAAAGTTGGGTTTTGGGCCTCTTTTGTACATTGTATTTTCGCGGTTTTTTGACCTGTATTTTATGTTAATATTTTCTTTATTTATAAAAATCCAAAAAAATTTGATTTAGATGTCTTTTATTTATCTTTGAGTTTTCCGTATTTTTCTGGATTTTTTTTCGTGTTTAGAATGACAAAAAATTAGAAAACCAAAAAAATCAAGGTATTCTATGTACATGGGATACCCCAAAAATTCACTTTTCACATTTGATCGAATTTGGCTTTGATGTCTTCATTAAAGTTGTAGATCTCGTCGAGACGAGCATTTTTCGTGAAGAAACTTTTTCGATCCGGGGTCGTTTACTATTTCTTTTTGATTTTACAAACTCTTTTTCCTGTGATTTTTCTGGTGCTGACACGTGGCCGCCCCAGAGGCCGCCACGTGTCAGCTATTTTTCGCCTTTTTATTATCTCATTTTTATAAAAAAAATTAAAATCCCCCGCACGTGCGGCGCACGTGCCCCAGGCACGTGCCCCCTCACGTGCTCTGCCCCTCTCTTTGCCCCTTCCGCGCCACGTGGCTGATCCTTGGCCGTCCGATCTCGGCCGATCGGACGGCCCACCCGTATCTCCCTCTCTCCTATATAAACGCTACCGCCGCCCCCTACTCGAATCATCCACCGATAAGCCACAACGGGAGGAGCGGCAGTGACAGCGCCATCTCCTCCTCTTCCTCGGCGAGGTCCGAGTCCAGCAGGACCCGTAACAGACCACGACGACATCCTCGCCGTTGCTGCTCTGCTCTGAGATCTCTCGTCGAGCCACCGATCGACTTCTTCAGCATCGAACTCCGCCGCCACTCGACGCGCTCCTCCGACGTTCTTCATCGACACCTCTATCCAGCAGCTACGTCATCTTCCCCGACTCCTCCGCTCGGCTCACCTCCGCCGGGCTCCGTCCTTCATCGCCAGCCAGAGGACGACCGACGAGCAAGGCCGGACCTTCATCGCCAGCTCCTCCGTCAGTCCTCGACGCCTCACCGCCCGCGCGAGGCGTGCGCCCTCCGCCTCCACACAGCCACGCCAGACCGGGCTCCAGACCCGAGGTCCCCCGCACGTGCTACGCACGTGCGTGGGAAACGTCATCGGCACGCCAGCCTTGGGGTCACGTGCTGTGCACGTGCCCCTGGGGTAAATTACAAAGGCCCCCCTGAGCTCTCTCGATTTGCGCCTCAATCCACCAGGCCAAGGCGCACGTGCCTCTTGGTAAAATTGCAGACCCCCCCAGTTTAGGTAATTACATATAGGTCCCCCTGCATTATTTTTATTTATTCAGTTTTGCATCTGTACCCCTGTCTTTGTCATTCATTATAGACCCTTACATTGCATCATTTTATTTATTTAAATATAGCACTTTGTTCATTGCTTAATGCTCTACATTTTGACATGCTGTGGATATTTTCATGATTTACGGTTGATTAATAAATAATTATTTTGTGAAAATTAGAATATTTTGCCCAATCTATGCTCGGAAATTCGTATTTAATTAACCGTTGCTCTAAAAATCCCCGAAAAATCACATAGTGTAGAGTTGACTTTGATTAACATTGTGCCCAAAAATCTTTGCATTTGCATGCATACTTTGCATATAAAAATCATTTTGCATATTTCACTATTTAATTTTTAATAGGTATTAGACCCCACATTCTTGTGTTCTAGAATTTTTCTAAGATCCATTACCTTGTGATAGATCTTAGATAATTTTAGTTCTTGAAAATAAGTAGGTTTAATATTTATTAAAATTAAATATTGAAAATTAATTTGTTTGCATTCAAAAATTCATAAAAAATTCATATTACATCCAAAAATTCCAAAAAAATTATAGTGCACTCATTTCATCACGTTTTACATTGTGGCTAATTTTCATATTTTTCGGACACCGTTTGGATGTATTTGACATTTTAGTCCCTAAAATAGGCCGAATTTGCATATTGCACCCTCTATTGCATTAAAAAATTCCAAAAAAAGGACCGCTTTGAAAACCAAACTCAAAATTGGATAGACATTAATCTAGGTTGTTCCTTTGCCTCCTTGTGATCGACCTTGGGACTTACCCAAGTAAAATAAACATAAAAACCACTTGATTGAATTTGTTTAAAAATTGTGGTTATTTCTTGACTGTTTCCGATCGCCGCCTACAACGAAAGACACATATTTATTTTCACGATTGACGATTAAAAATACATTCTTAACGCGGCTTTTGCGGACTCGTCAGTGCTTCACCGATAGAGTTATATGAGAACTCTCTCTTCTTCCTCGGCTCAACCCTGACTTTGATGTAGCATCCGGACAAATATTCAGATCTTTAGTTGTAGCAGGAGAGCAAGGCAGAGGTGAAGTGACCTCGCCGTAGCTCAATCCTTGCTCCACTGTCTGCGGAGGAAAAGAAGAACATTAGCGAGCAGATGTCGTTGGATTCCTCGTATTGGACAAGATCCAACGACCACCAGATATCCACGTCAGCTCCCTGAAGCGACATTTCGAGTCTTTAGCCCCCCAGACAGTAATGAACATGTAACGGGTCGCCACGTGCACCCGCCTAGCCCCGACCCTACTTATGAACCAACTATAGTCATGCGTATCTCACATGCGATGTGAAAAATTGCAACGGTCATCCTCTAGTTTCTATTATTTGTAGATAAGTCATCCCACATTATGATAATCACAGTTTAGCCCATGCGACTTATTTTGATTGCAGTTCAGTCCAAATTGTCATTGTCTGTAATAAAAACTCATTATTTTTATTGCAAAAATGCCAATGGATTAAACCATTAATATATTTTATGTATAAATCCAAAAGAAGTGATTTTGGCCTCGTTTGAAAACTGATTCAAATCTCTATGCGTTGGCATGCTTTGTTTAATAATTTGACATATATTTCACGCGCTCACTACTGGGGAGTGATTTTGATATATTTGACTCCTTGCGTGAATTGAATTTGGTATATCGTGTATTATTCAAGTACTTGATTACCTGAATATAATGTTTTACTGGTTGGGATCATTAATCTTTGGTTTAAACTCTTAACACCTGATTAGTTCTTATTTGATTGATTCAACGGAGTTATATTTTATTAATTATATAAAATCAAGCTTGGGGTAATTTCATGAATTGAGACTTATTCAACTTGCTCCGTGCATCGTTCATCACCGATTTGAATGCTTAATCTATAAAATTCATGAGCCCTGTTTTGTGGTGGATTCTTATGTGTTATTTGTGCATAGTTGTTTTCATTAAATCTAAATTGCATAAATATGGATTTAATTTTTTGACGCTTTTGTATTTTGTGCATCTACCCATGAAGATCGTCATATAGATTATTATATTAAATACTTGACATTTAATCTTATTCATTGAATTGCCTGTGTCCGTGTGTTCGACCATGGACTTCTCAAGTTTACAAATTTAAGCCGAGAACCTCATCGCTGAGATTCTTCTCGGTTCTGCATGATTCGCAAAGTACCCGTGCTACAACGAGCTTGATTTATCTTATTCATTTAGCGAGTTATCATGTGCCATATGGGGAAGTTGTAGAACGGTCCATGATCTCATCCAAAATTGCAAAAGTGCCCCCGTCAGCAGAATAATGTACTACGCACACGACGCATTGAAAAAATTAGATCCAAGCCTAGGACGTTTCATATTCACATATAAGTCCTCTAAGGGCTATTCTGAAAAAAATATTTACTTTTATTACAATTTAGTCATTGGAATTTCTTATTAGCACAACGATCCCATACAAATCCGATTTTAGCGCATAATACATCATTTTGAAGCTTATTTTATTCTCTTTCATTTCATATGTCTTGTAGACATATCCAAGGTTGTTTATTGATGATATTATTTGATGAATCTCTTAATCTGTGCATGCTCGAACATTAATATTTTTGTGCTACTTTATTGAGAAATTTTGATCTAATATGTAGGGACCTGATTGAGGAGATTTTCATTTATTCCTCTCATAGTTATTGATCATATAAACCAAGGATTTAATTTCTGCAGGGCTCAATTGAGTAGAAAGAATTTCTTTCATATTGCCTTTTGTTTTCATTCTCATCGTACTGATCAACGTAATATTTAATTAATTATGGAAATCAATTTAGAACCAAGCAACTAAAATCATTATTCCTCACGTAAAAAATTCCACAACATTCAAAGATTGTGCTTTTTAATGAATATAAATATATCTCCTATACTACAATTATCGGCAATTAATGAGACGGATTTTCGCATTCATCAAGTGTGCGTCCATCGTTCACCTCCAAACTCGTAGCACCAAGAGTTGCAAAGGAGATTCCCTACGTTGTCCCTCTCCATGCTCGTATGAAGGAGCAGGTGTCGCTGATCTTGATCGATCGGTAGCTGTAGCACCACCCATTTCAGCCATCGATTCACCTCCATCCATCCGACAACCTCCAACACACCACATCGCCCTCTGACCTAGCCACGTCCTTGGTCGAGCTGAACCTCCCTCAGTGAGCCACCCGGAGATTCGACATGAGCCTTATCCATCCTTGGACAGTACGTGGACCGCACACCCCCCCAGGGCATGTTGTACACAAACCCCCGCACCTTTTAGAGATTTGTAAGTCAGACCCACCTTCAAAACGCCGCGTGTATCGCATGCATTCCCTGGAATATTTGCATGAAAACTCCATACATGTTTAGGTTATTAAAGAAGCACATTTTTGCGAGATCCTATATTATAATTTTTCTTCATTTTAAAGTTAGATCGATGTGCTTGAAGTTTCTGTTGGACCTTCATTTTGGCATTTATTTTTAGTTCCAAATTTTACAGTACATTAGCCAGTTAACTTTTTATCATGCGGTGAAATGAATGTATTTTTGTGAGTTTAAGATGATTCATGAATACTAAACCGGTAAGAAATGTGTTTTCGATCCTTTGTAAGATCTGAAAATCATAGTAAATTATTTATTGCACCAAAAATTCTGAAAAATTAACCTTTGATAGAATTAATTGTTCACCGTCTTCTATCCAAAAATCATTTCAGTGCATATCTACTTTGCTTAAAGTAATTTCTCTTGTGATTGGAGTAAATTATTTTCAAATGAAAACTTAGTATTTTTAGACACTAAGATTTTTCATGGATGCTTAGTAATTAAATGCATCTCTGGATAATTTTGAATTTGCAAATTATCAAGTTTTACTATTTTTAAATCGATCCACTCTGAATCACCAATTATGCATTCTTTAATTCATTGAAAAATCATTTTACATAAGAAATTAAAAAAAAACAAAGTAGGATATTTTGCATCAATTCACATTTTGGCTATGTTTTAGGATTATTTGACTTTATTTGATTGAAAATTTGTATCTTATCCCATGCACTTAGGCCAAATTGCATTTCATCATATTAATTACTATTAAAATCTAAAAAACATACTCCTTGGAAACCTAATCTCTAAATGATATGAAAACCATCCTAAGGAGACACTTGTCTCCCTATGATCGACCTTGGGCTAGCCCAAGTAAAAAATAAAAATTGATTGCTTTTAATTGAATTTATTAACATTAGTTAAATGGTCTTTTTTTAAGAAATTGTGATTTGCCCACAAATGAAATGATATATTAAATATTGCCACGAATTAAGTAGGAGAGATTCACATTTTTCAAATGGCGTCGTTGCCTCAAGATAGTTTTAAGAGAACATGAAAATTTAGTTTTTGCACCCCTCGGATAGTCTTACCCGTAAGTTTCTTGAAATTAGTTTCTCTTTTATTCTTTCTAGCATTTTCCTGTATTCTAACATGAATATTATAGTTTTATGCGGGGACTCGGCACATCTTGAGTGGCTTTTAGGAACTTTTGCATCGGAGGTCGGCTCTTTGGGAAATGAGTCGACTGAAGGACATACAACAATTAAGATCGAGTTGAGTCGTGAGAGAGTGTAGAGTTCTAGGATTTTAATTTATGGATTTTATTTATTTATTTTTGTATAACTTTGAAATAAATGCACATTTATATTGGTTCCCATTAGGGATATCGTTTGTGTAAATCGAACTTGGACTTTAGGCTTGTTTCATCAAAGTGTGGTCGGGGTCCTCGTGATTGTATGGTTGTTCTTGATGTAGCATAGATCCTGCACTTGTGGCTATTAGAGCTTTACATGTTTGAATTATGTTTATGCTCGTAACTCATAGGACCACACCACACTTTTAAATAATACGCACCTTAGATCATTCTACTTAGTTAAACTAAAATCAGTTCTTTCCCGCTAAAAGATTCTGATATGTACAATTTCCTGACTTGCATATTCATTTAGTTAAAAAAATAATTTTACAATGCATCCCCCGTTGAGATAGTGAGGATCACTGTATGTATTCTTACTTGAGCACACATCATTATTTTCTGATTTGCATTAGCTTTCTCATCCCCTTTCTATCTGTGTTTTATCACTTAGGATAGAGGAAATTGGAACTAAACAATAGACTTGATTTGATATATGGATTTAAGTGAGTGATCACAATTGTTGAAATCAAGATTGTCAATACAGATTTGACAAAAAAATGACTAAAATTAACCTCTATTTTCGGGGAGCAGTCCCGTCCTTATACGTAGGTACATGCCTCTAGACAGAATGAGGTGACATAAAAATCGGTCATTTATGGATATAGACGTTTTTTGAGTTCCATAAGGCATAAGAGTGAGTTTAGATGTTTATTCATATAGGTGAAATGAATCTATGCTGAACATATCTGTCGGATGATTCTTAAAGATTTCTTGCAAGGAAGCTCGTGAGAGGGACATGTTTTTCCGTGATGACGTGGGAGAACGTATGTAGAACTACATCTTGTCGAGGACGGTACAACATGAGGGGGAGCATACGACAGTTCTCCAACCGAGTCCTGCAAGACAAATGGTCAGGGTTCAAGGCATATCAGCCGTTCTAACTTTGAACACTAAGAATTACAGTTTCTATTGAACTTTTGGAATTGATTGAGGACGTTGGTTCAATACCCACATAGTACATGGAGGTTGGAGTTGGAACTTGTTAGGGGTCTAATATTAGTTTATTGAACTTTAGCGCTTTCATCGCCTATGTGTTGTATCTTTTACTAGTGTAAATTTATGTTTGAATGCTTTTTTGGTAAATTTATTCTTATTTTGTATTTTTTAATATATTTTGCTTAACTTTAATTTTCTTTCCAAAAAAATTGAGGCTTACCCCTTGATTGCCTCGAGGCTTACGCTTTGCCTCATGTTTCGAGAAAATGCCCCAGACTGCCTCATACTTTTTAAACCTTGATAGCTTGTGTAAAAGGTGAAGGATAAGGGAAGACCCTTAAGCGAATTACGGAAGAGCGAAGATCGCATCGTATGCGATCACGAGAGATTAGTCTTACTAATCGCTCTGGACATCAAGATTAATTTTTTTAATCCGATGAAACCACATGATCCAAGAACAGTTCTCATATCGTTTCATCTAAACCACGAACAAGTATTACGTTTATCTATTGAAGCGTGGTTGTGATCGAGTCTATAAAATAATAGACCCCCTGTCTCAATTTTGATCACTCGAAGGAGACGCTTGCGAGCACGAAGATGAGTCGCGTGCTTCTCACAATCCAAGCCGTTGATCCAAGAAGTGGATCTCCTGATCTCGTCTCACGATATTGAACATCTTCTTCACGAGCGAGACACACTAAAGATGACAGAGGTCCAATAGTTGTCGAATCGGCGGCGCAACGACGATGCGATGTCGGCGGCGACCTTCTCTCCAGGGATGAAGTGTACGACCACTCAAGGGAGAGAGAGAAGTGGCGTGAGAATGTACGAGAGAGAGATTGAAGTTGTAGTTGTCCCTTTGAAGAGCAATTGGTGCCTCTTCTTATATAGGATTTTGGGAGTCAACGAAGCTTAAACCATGGACATCACAAAATCAATGGTTGAGATTAATTGTGTTTCTTCAATGGTTGTGATTTTATTGTAAGAACACAACAACAATTAATTTAATTTGAATTGATATACATCGATAAGTCAATATAATTAATTACAAATTAAATCAACTATTATTGGAGATAAAGTAGGAGGAGGTTGGCCTCATCCCTAAGAAGGTGGACGACTGCCCCCTCCCAATGGAAGTTGGTGGTCATCCACCCTCTCAGTATGGAAGGTGGTAAACTCCTTATTATCTAATGAAACCTCCAAGATTTACAACAACACATGTTGTGAAATATCTCACAAAAATAATTCGTAATTATCTTGTGAATGTTGCAGTCATGCCATTGGAAATATGTGAATCACATTCACACCCCAAAATAAAATGTAAATTATATTTTTAATTAATTATCCGATGTAAATCCAATTCACATCAATAATTAATCAACAAAATATAAAACACAATAGTCTCTCTCTAATACAATATAAATCACATACACACATATATATATGCATAGTTGGACAGTGCTTTCCACATTATTCATATCCATAATAATTAAATCACATTTGATTATATTGGATTATCATTCTCATGCATTCAAATAATATGAATCAAATTCACAATATTCTTGATAATTAAATACCATTTATATATCCATTTCTCAATGCTCATATATAATTCAACAATGCAATTATTCCTGAACTCTTTCAAGAATAATACGCTTTCTCCGTATATATTTGGAGATAAGGATGGGGCGATAGTATTGTTCCACGTATAGCGACTTGGATATTGAGATCACATCTCAAATCAAGATCTTGCGGACCTCTCGTAGTTGCTTGATTAAATCAATACCCCAAATCTAATATTCTCATTGCATCTAAATCACATTTAGATTAATGTCCAACATTTTGACCAAGATCAGATCACTTCTCTAATGAGAGGAGTCACTAAAATCCGGACCTGTTTCATCACTCTATATGAATGGAAGCATCATGGTTATACAATCGTTTGTGATTACATCACCCTCGTGTATTCATAATACCCGTACATGCCTGTATACTGGAGGACTTAGAGTAAACCCGGAGTTTGAGATCTCCTTTAGATTGTCTCCTTCAGGGTTCTATCATTAAGTTCCTCATTTGATCATTGGGAGTCGTTATCGATCATATACTTTCCAAAAGCATATATCATACCCAGGTATTATTCGGTCCAGCCCGCATTTTTGCCGGGTCTACATGCAAATGATGAGATGACCTGCATAAGAAGAAAGAAAGAAAGATATTCATCCTCGTGATTTTTTTCTCTGAAATTAGGGTTTGTTTTTATTCGTTACACACAAGTTAGTATTTTTAGCAATTATTATTATTAACATTTATAGTATACACATATAATAGCTGATCTCTTGTTATTTGCAGTTAACACGAAATTATTAAAAAAGTTGAAGGTTGAACTATGCACAAATGAATATTTGCACATATTCGATTCCTTACTTTCACGGTCTTTTTTTCGAATTGTTTATTAAACTTATTTACAAGATAATAATATGGATTTAGTTCAATTTTATTTTCCAGTATGATTTATGCATTTTTTTATTTTAGGGGTATTTATTATACAATTGTTCGACATTTAAAATCACTATCAGAGTATTTAATTAATGATCACATATCCACAAGAAGGCATGACCTTATTTTTTTCGTCTTAAATATAACTCTTTGTAAGATTTCACGTTCCTTCCATTTGGACGTTGGATTCTTAATTTGAAAGGTAAGACACCTCTCTATTATGTTTAAAAAACGAGACCCTAATTGGGAATTGACGCATGCTCGAGGCATTGTTGTAATTTACCATGATTTTTATATATCACATGATATTAATAAAAAATACTTATTCATTTGAAAATCATCTTGGCGAAACATGAGTTCAATTGCTAGTCAAATATACGACAATACCTTGTGTAATTTATATTTTGTAATGCAATGGTGCGACCCCTGGTTGGTTGGGGACGGTGATGATGACTCTCATACGTAATTTGATGGGAGTTGAGGATAGGTTCAAATTGTTCGAGGAATAAAGAAAATATGACTCGGTCAAGAGGAATGTATATATGATGATTTTCGAGATGGAGGGGAACCTGGTATAACTTATGTTTGATTATGGGTCAGGGTCATCTACAAACATACAATTATGGGTTAGAATTAGTAGCGTAGGTGATGCATTTCCTTTATCATAATCTTATTAAACTATCCACATATATAAAAAGTAAATACAAAAATTCCAATCACAAATATAATCAATATAATACACAGTCAATATTACGTTACATAGAGTTACCAGCCCAACCCTCTTAACCACCTAAACATGTATTCAGATACAGGGTAACCTTATGGTACGCCAATCCTTTTTGTGTGGTAAGTTAGTGGATAAGTTGTTTGTTTATTTCACTGTTTGGATGGTTGGTTTATGGTAAGGAATGGTTGTTTAGATACGAATTTATTAAATTTACGTAAATAATCAGATTTTGATTGTTCTATAATCATCGGATGCAACGATTTGACGATATACTATTATTTATATTTTGAGTAGAGCATTATATTTTTTCTGGCTAATGGAAGTTTGGAAAAAAGTGAATTATTTAGTTAATTTATATTTGAGATCTACTATAAAAAATATTTAAGTTGCAATCAACTATTCATTAGATATCTTATATAACACTGATCGAATAAATGTTACGATGAAAGAGTTCAATATCCAATAAACTAAATGGATCCACCCGACGTACCCAATCCCATATTTATTGGTCACAGTGAAGTGGGGGCGAATCAAAGAAATTAACAAGCTAAGGCCTCGCCCAAAGTCCACTATGATATTTGAGCCATTGTTCCGGACTCCATCCATGCTCATTAGTCAAGGATAGGGATGAGCATATTTTTGAGGCGTCCCAGCCCAATCCCATGCCTCGATAAAACCCGAGCTCGGTCTGAGCCCGAACGATAAACGAGCGGGCTTGGGGCTTGATTTTTGGTCCGATTCAATTTCAGACCGTGTTCGGGTCAACCCGAGTATATGCCCGAGTGTAGGCCCGTATATAGGCCCGAGTTTTTATCCATTCGTAATTTCTGATTTCTAATACCACAGTGGATCTTCCTTTTTAAAGTTGCCGTTATTTTATGCTGTTTAGACATAAACTATATTCATGTTTTGAAGAAATACATATTCAATATGTATATTTGCATATTAAATGTGTATTATATTCACGTTTAAAAAGGACGAGGAGAGAGATATCATAATGCATACATCTGAATCCATATCCGAATATTAATTCATATATTGGACTCTTAACTTATTAGAAGCAATAAGTGAAGCTAACCCCTCGTTGTACCATTCAACCACCATATTAGTTAAATTGATTCAAATACTAGAATCCATGGTATTGGATTAAGCAAATCTTTTTTTAATATAGTGGGCCGACCCGACCCAACCCGTGTACTTGCGGGCCGGGCTCGGGCTTGAGTTGTAATTTCAGAATTCGATGAGCGTAGGCCCGACCCACAGGTAACCAAGTTCAGGCTGGATTGGATTGGGCTCGACAAGACCTGACTCGATACTCATCCCTAGACAAGGATAGTCTTTTACTAGCAAGGATCCTCTGCTGGGCAGCAGAGGCCTGCTGTACCACGTGGGCCGCTCGATCATGATCGAGCGATTCACACGCAAAGGGCCACTTTAACCCTGAAATCGTGTGAACCGCTCGATCTTGATCGAGCGGCCCACGTGGTACAGCAGACTCTGCTGGCCAGCAGAGGAGCTGCTCTCGTCTTTTACATGGAAGGATAACATTAACCTAGCAGTAATAACGAATTACACATCCTACTAACATTTCCCACGGAATTACTCCACCCCACATAGAATCAGCCGAGGAGAATAACGGGAAATCCCACAATTAACGATTGAATCCAAAAAGCCCGAGATGGCATTTAGGTAAGCATCACAGCACATTTCGCTCTCGCGGAGAGAACCGTCGGGAGGAGGGAGCAAGATGTTCATGAGGAGGATGGCGATGGCGGCGGGGGCCCGCGGGGCGGGGTCCCTGATGGCGAAGGTGAAGCAGACGACCGGGATCGTGGGCCTCGACGTGGTTCCCAACGCGAGGGAGGTACTGATTTCACTGTACCGGCGCACCCTGAAGGAGATCCAGGCCGTCCCCGAGGACGAGGGCTACCGCAAAGCCGTGGAGAGCTTCACGAACCACCGTCTCAAGGTCTGCGAGGAGGAGGACGACTGGGAGCTCATCGAAAGGCGCATCGGCTGCGGTCAGGTCGAGGAGCTCATCGAGGAGGCCCAGGACGAGCTCAAACTCATCTCCAAGATGATAGGTACCCTCTCTCTGCGTATATATCTCTCCCTTTTTTTTGTTTATTTACTGTTTGTATGCTTCAGTGCTTGTTTGGTATGATTGAATAAGGGATTATGCAATCTCAGGGTTTAGTGTAAGTGGAACATTCGGTGGAGATAAGTCATTTTGTAAGGATCGAGTGTTGTCGTTTGTTCTAGCGTGTTGAGGTTGACCGCGCATTTTGGTATCAAGCAGCTATCGAAACGTGAGATTTTGCTCCCGTTTAGATGCTAGTGGTTATACTTCAAATATGCACAACTAAAATGCCTCTTGCAAAACACGCGGTTACAAGGCACTCTGCCAGATGACAAACATGGTTGATTACAAATGTGGATTGTATTCATGCAATCGAAAGTAAATGGATGCAACCAGCAAGTTGGAATGGTGTTGGTAAAAGATGGAAAATACCTTCAAAATCATTACGTCAGGCTCCCGAAGGGTGACGTCTCCTCGTCACCTGATCAGGAGTCCAGCGATTAAAGATGTAACGAGTTATGGACGATATACAACAAGGGATATAGAGGAACTATTATGTACTATTTACATTGAAGGGTCTTGACCGTCCAATCTAATCTGACAAGTCATTTAGTGCAATCTATCGATAGCTACCCGGATCTTGTGTGCGCTCCATCTATCTTGGGTACGCCATTCAGTAGTTAACACTTTTCAGGCTTTATAGGCTGCCTTTGACCCCACACCTATTGAACTTTTCAGTGTTATATGTTTCTTTTCTCGGCTATCCAATTCATCAGATAGCTTTCGATGGTTCTGTCTCCATATATGTGCTGCTGTTCATTAATGCTTGGTCTTGGGGAGGCTTGCAAACTCACAAGCTTCTTTTATCCATTGCCATACGAGCCTCGATGATTTGTCTTTAAGGTTCGTTATTCTTCATCATCAACAACAACAAAGCCTTCCCCATATTAAGTAAGGTCGGCTACATTATTTTTTTGCCTCCATTCAGATCTATAACAATGATCCATTCGGATAGTTTCATTCCAATTCTTGGACCTTCCTCGCCCTCTCATAACCGGCTCAACATCCCAAAACTCGCATCTTCTAATCGGTGCATCGGCCGACTTCCTTTGCAAATGGTCAAACTATCTGAAGCGTTTTCTCTCATTTTTACACCAACTTTTCTTCTAATCACTTCATTTCGAATCTGATATTTACGTGTATGGCCACATACCCACTTTAACATTTTCATTTTCGAATCCAATCTTTCGTTATTCCTCATCAATAAATCATATTGGACCACCTTACAATGGCAAGTGGGTTTCTAAGTCTAATATAGTGCACTATTATTATCAACGACCAACTCAACCATGGTCAGTCTCAAGCTCGGGTAAATGAGGAGGGTTGCCTTAGGCAGTCGGCATCCAACGTAAAATCGTTGGAGAAAAATTCCTAAATAGTGTTATCAATTCAGAACACTATTTAGGAATCTGCCTCAACACAGTTCGATCTTCTCAACATGGATTTAAGCAAACATTTGGAGGAGAAACATCTTGGTGCATCTTTATAAGAATAAAAGAGACATTCAAAATTGTTTGAATTACAGAGGTATTAAACCGACGAGCCATACTATGAAAATTTGGGAATGCATGATCGAAAAAAGGTCGAGGCAAGTTTCCAAAGTAACTGAAAATCAATTCGGATTCATGCCAGGTTGTTCAACTATTGAAGGTATCCACTTGTTGAGGAGAACAATTGAGATTTATAGAACCAAAAAAACCTTCATATGATTTTTATTGATTTGGAGGAGGCTTATGTTTCGATCTCACGGGAGATATTGTGGGGAGTTTTTGAGAAGAGGCAAGTACCTATCATATACATTAATCTTATAAAGGATATGTATGATGGAGCTTCATCTTGTGTAAAGATCTAGTCTGGAAAGACTGACTACTTTAACATTAACATTGGTCCGCATCAAGGTTCAACTTTGAGTCCATTCCTTTTTACTTTGATTATGGATGCGTTGACTAGTCACATCCAGGATGCGATGCCTTGGTATATGTTGTGTTGATTGATGAGACATGAGACGGAGTAAATGAGAAGCATGATGTTTGGAGACATGTCTTAGAGACTAAAGGATTTCATATAAGTAGGGATAAGACTGAATATATGGAGTGCACATTTAACGTGAACATCTGTGAAAGACTCGAGGTGAAGATTGGAGGCGATATCATTAAAAAAAAGTTCCTTTTAGATACTTGGAATCTATTTTGCAACATGATGGGGGGAGATGCTACTACAGAACAAATACAGGTTGGCTAAAATGGAGAGGAGACTCTACCATTCTCTGTGATAAGAAAATCCCTTTGGAAGTCAAAGGAAAGTATTACAAAGCAGGCTGTAGGACATGCTATGCTCTATGGATCTGAATGTTGGCCTGTAAATCATAGACATGTGCAGAGAATGATAATAGCAGAAATGAGAATGCTAAGGTGGATATGTGGTCATACACGAAAAGATTGGATTCATAATGATGCGATCAGAAGGAAATCTGGCGTAGCTCTGAGGATAAAATGAGAGAAATCCGCTTAAGATGGTTTGACCATTTGCAAAGGAGGTCGGTTGATGCACCAGTTAGAAGATGCGGGATTTGGGATGTTGAGCTAGTTAAGAGAGAGTGAGGAAGGCCCAAGAAGTGTTGAAATGAGACTATCCGAAGGGATCCTAGTTATTTGGATTTAAACCCGAGAATGACACAAAATAGATCTGAATGGAGGCAAAAAATCATGTAGCCGACCCTACTTAATTGTAGGAAAACGTTTTGTTGTTGTATTATTATCAGAGACCATCATTCCATCGTTGTTGTATTCCACACTCGAGTTAATTTATTGCAGTCTCACATATCAGTTTCCACATCCTGAACCAACATCAAAACATTATAAGATAATGTTTAGTTCTGCAAATAGTAGACCCTCAAAATTTTGAAACAACTATTGTTAAAGACATTTGGAATCTTGGAAAGGATGAAGAAAGATTTTCATCTATGATTCAGACAAAGCTATTTTAGTCAATGTTACTTGCTTTTGTGGAAATAATGAACGTTTCCGAAATTTGAAGATACACGTAGAAGAAGTTTATTAGATTTAAATATCGAGACCAACCTATCATGGAAATCTTATATGTTGGAATTTTTACATGACCAGGAAAGTAGGCGTGTAATGGACCTATTGTCGAAAAACATTAATGGAGTCAATGCACATGTATCCTATATTCCTATGGACACCATAGAGGGATTGCTAACATCGCATCTCTCACTTTTTGAAGACAATGTCATTTCTTTCAAATCCAAATTCTCCCCAAGATTGTTAGATACCTTGACCCATCTTTTTTTTTTGAAGGGATTTTTACCCGGCAGATCCTATAATCTTTTCCAATTACCTCTACGATCTTTGAAACATCGTAATTCCTCCCCCGACCTCGTAAACTTGCTCCGTCTTACCCAACAAACCCTGCCGTCAATTTTAACTATATTTGAGTCAGATACTTGGGTTAATCTTGAGTTAACCTAACCAATTTACCATCGAACGGTTAGGATTAGCCAAAATAAAAAAAGAATAGGGAAAAAAATCCTGCAGACGTTCTTGCAGGGGGGAGGGGGGAAGCAGCGGCGGCAGGGGGGAGGGCCTCCATCGTTGGGGGAGGGGGGCGAAGCGGCGGCGGTAGGGGGAGCCTCCATCTTCGGCGGGAGGGGGGGGGGGGGGCGAAGCAGCGGCGACAAGGGGGTGGGGGCGAAGCGGCGGTAGGGGGGCCTCCATCGTCGGCCAGGGGGGGGGGGCAAAGCAGCGACGACAGGGGGTAGGGTCCATCGTCAGGGTGGGGGGGGGACAAAGCAACGACGACAGGGGGGAGGGCCTCTATCGTCGGCGGGGGGGGGGGGGGGGGGGCTCCATCGGGTGGGTGGGGGGCGCAGCGGCAGGGGGGGCTGAAGCAGCATCGGGGGGGGGGGGGGGGCTCCATCGTCGGCTAAGCAGCAGCGGTAGGGGGGCTCCATCGACGCCGGCCGACGGGGTGAAGCAGCAGCGGCCGGGGGGGGGGGGGGGGGGGCGAAGCGGCGGCGGCAGGGGGGGCTCCATCGTCGGGGGTGGGGGGGTGGGGGCAGGGCGCAGCATCGCCGGGGGGGAGCATCATCGCCGGGTGCGTGGGGAGGGGGGTCTCGGATGATGGAGTGGCACTCAATGTAAATGTAATAAACAAAATGGGTATAATATAAAGGAACATAATAGAATCTGGTTAATTTTAACGAGTAAATTAACGGGGCTTAACCGCAGGGTTTGTAGGGTAAGGGTTAGCAATTTTACAGGGTCGGAGGAGGAATTACGATGTTTCAAAGGCCGTAGAGGTAATTGGAAAAGATTATTGGATCTGCCGGGTAAAAATCCCTTTTTTGAAAGAAAAAAGAGGGAGGCACTGATAAGGTGGAGACTGAAAAATTTAATTAATTTACAATAATACAAGTATAAGATTTTCAAAGAATACAAGGATCAACTAAGAATTTTGCATGCTTTACCATATTTTCAATGTATAACCTATTATTATAATAAATATTTATTATTTTGTTATTTTCTTATGTTATTTCCTTTCTCATGTATTGCTCTATAGGATTTCTCCTCTATCTAAAGTAACCATATGGCCTCATAATAGACAAGTCGTTCATTTCTTTCAGTATGGTATCAGAGCAACGGTCTTGGATCAGAACTCTGGTATCGTCTTGATACCTTATCCATACTTGTTGGCCATCCTCTCCCTATCTCGAAGCACACACACCAGCCACCCCCATTCGGAGGATCACTTGGCCCTCCTTTTGGCCCGTACGACCTTTCTTTCGGTCCAATGCAATCCAACAGTGCTTACGACACCACCGCTACACCTCCGGCGATGCCCAATGCCACCATACATGAGTCGAGAAGCGCTTTAGTGCCTAACAACACTGTTTGGGGCTTCTGTGCTCAGTGGTGCTCTATGCTTCCACGCATAATGCTCTTCAAGTCTCGCATGCTTCCTCTCGCCTCCCTCGCATTGATTTTGGGACATTATAGGTTAGTTTCGATCATTTAAATCCGATCCGTCATCCTTAAGGCGCCAACAAGATGTGAAATGGGGTGCTCTAGTTCTGCACATACAATGTGTTCTCTACATGATTGTGTAGACAAATACTGCTTTTCTATCTCCTAGTAGTGCCCTTCCCAGTCTCCTTTCGTCATGACAAAAGATAATGTCGATGTTACTCCAATTTTTGGAGCATTTAAAGGCCACTTTGCCATGGTTAAGTCATGTACGAATGGGTTGTGGGCGATGCAATTAATAGCATCATGGAGAGCCTCGACAAAGAGTACATCCTGACGAAACCCGAGTTGATCCATAAGACTGAAGCCAACACTTCATGAACTCAGAACAATGTAGGAGTTCATTTTTGGCTCTTCGGTATTTTCACAATGGAATTGCCAATGCCATTCTACATTGGCCTACAACAAGGGCGATGCGGGATATTTTTGCCAACGCATAGTCCCATGTGAAGAATGAGACAAAGATTCTTTAGCTCCACTATGAATTTATTGTCCATTAACCAGATTTCGAAAGATTTACATTGTCGTGCAATATTTGACCCAAGTTCTCTTCTTTTATTCGATATACTCACGGGAAGGGTGATTGGATGTGGCCGTGAACATGAATGGCTATACTAATTGTCTCAGTCTACATATGCTGGTACCATGTCTCTTTCTGCAGGTTTTGTTTCTTCATATACATGGCATCTCAGATTTGGCCATCTACCTCTGCAGAAAATTTGTTGTCTTATTTGGAGTATCTATTAAGTCTACTTTCAACTGAGTAACGTGAACTTGGAAAGCATCACAAGTCCAGTTTTTCGAGTCGTCAGAGTCGTAGTAGTCATGGTCTGTTTGATTTATTTCATCTTGATATGTGGGGTCCAAGTCGTGTACCTGATCGTCGGGGACATGTACTATTTTGGTTGCGTTGATTATTTTTCTAGATTGTCATGGATTTTTCTCTTAAAGCACAAGTTTGAGGCTAGTACATTACTTCAAAATTTTGTTATTGAAATAAAGAATGTATTCTCTGCCTCAATAAAATATATTCGTTCTGATAATGCACTTGAGTTCTGTTCTACACACTTGTCTTGTTTCTTTAACTCACAGTGCATTATTCATCATACAACTTGTCCCCATACATCTCAACAGAACGGTGTGGCTGAACGAAAACATCGTCATGTTCTTGATATCACCGGGACTCTCCTCATCTAGAGTCGTACCCCACATTCTTTTTGGGGTGATGCCGTGATGACATCCTATTACCTTATCAATAGAATGCTGTCCACCATTTTGGGAGAAAAAGTTCCCATTGCCCTTGCTTTTCCTGATAAGGACTTATTTTCTCTTACTCCACACGTGTTTGGATGCGTGGCTTTTGTCCATATACTATGACTTGGTCATGACAAACTCGCTCTTCGAGCTGTCAAATGCATGTTCTTCGGTTACTCCCGTACCCACAAGGGTTATCGTTGTTTTGATCCTGTGCATGGCAAATACTATGTTAGTGCAGATGCCACATTCTTTGAGTCCATCATGTACTACTCTCCAATAGGTGATCGAATGAGCTCCTCTGAGTCTGAGGATAGTGTTGTTCTTCCACCACCACCTTCTCACGTACCTCAGCCTACTCTCCATGTTCCAATGCCTTCCCCAGCATCAAGCACGCCTCAGGTAAATCCTGAAAACTTTGTTATGACTGATGGAATTAGTAGTGTGCAGGATGACCATGCAGATACACAGGTTGAGCCAGAACCACCAACAGAAAATGACCTAGAGTGGTCCATTGCCTTGCGAAAGGGCAAACGGTCTTGTGCATGATATCCCATGACAGACCTGGTATCTTTAAAGAGACTTTCACCGGACTTCAGAAATTTTATTGTGGGTCTATCTTCTGTTACAATGCCACGTACATATTAGGAAGCACTCAAAGTGAGTGAATGACATCTAGCCATGGGAGCAGAAATGACAGCTTTACAATCCCGGGGCACGTGGAGTACAATTACAGCTCCAACATACACATCTATTGTAGGATACAAATGGGTATTCACTGTGAAGCATCGAGCAGATGGCAACATTGATCGCTACAAGGCACATTTAGTAGCTCGTGGGTTTAACCAGACCTATGGGGTGGACTATCAGGACACATTCTCTCCAGTTGCTCGCCACTCCACACTTCGGGTCCTACTCTCTGTCGTAGTCACACACGACTGGCCTCTCTACAAGCTAGATGTGACAAATATCTTCCTCTACGGTGATCTTCAGGAGGAACTCTACATGCAGCCGCCACTGGGGTTCGCTGCTGAGGGGGAGACACAGAGGGTTCGTTTGGTTGCAGGGTTGGGCAGGGTTGGGGTACTATTCACAGGGGTTCCCCCTCCTCACAATTTACTATTCACCCAGCCCAGCCCAACCCAATCCAACCCTGCCCAACCCTGCAACCAAACGAACCCAGAAGGTATGCAAACTTCATAAAGCGATATATGGCCTTAAGCAGAGTCCGAGAGCGTGGTTTCAGAAGCTCTCCGATGTGATAGAAAAGAAGGGGTTTGCGAGATCTATTGCAGATCATTCCTTGTTTGTTCAGAGGTCTCAGAAGGGTACTGTTGCTATATTTATTTATGTTGATGACATTATCATTACATGGGATAATGCACATGGGATTCAAACAACCAAGACTTTTCTATGTCAACATTTGGGACCAAGGATCTGGGCAGTCTATGCCACTTCCTTGGACTGGAGTTCGTCAGGAACCAACGACGTCTTGTGATGACCCAGAAGAAATATGTTATAGATCTACTATCCGAGACATGTATGACAGAAAGTAAGCCAACAACTACTCCCACGGACCCAAGCATGAAGTTTTATGATGATGACACTGATGAGATTGACAAGAGAAGATATAGGAGTTAGTAGGAAAGCTGTTATATGTAACCATCACCAGATCAGATATATCATTTGCAGTAAGCAAAGTTAGTCAATTTATGGAGCAGCCAAGACATACGCATATGGATGCAATTCATACGATTTTGAGGTACCTGAAGACCTCACTTGGTACTGGTCTTCTTTTCAGTAGAGGAACATCTCTTGCCATCACAACTTGTGCAGATGATGAATATGCAGGATGTTCCAAGGACAAGAAGTCAACTTCGGGATTTGCCGTCTTTGTGGGAAATTCACTAGTATCATGGAAGAGCAAGAAACAGACAGTGGTGGCCCGTTCGAGTGCTGAATCAGAATACAGGGCTATGACACAAGGCATCACATAAATGATGTGGGTTAGATCGGTTATGATTGATCTAGCTATTGAGGTGCCACTTCTCATGCATCTCCAATGTGACAACCATGCTGCACTATTCATTGCCAACAATCCTGCCTTCCATGCGCGAACCAAGCATATCGAGGTAGATTGCCATTACACCTGAGACATGATCCAGAAGGGTCTTATTTCTACTTCCTATGTCGGTTCTAGTGAGCAGACAACAGATGTGCTCACCATGGCTCTAACCAGATGACCTTTCTAGAAATGTTATTCCAAGCTGAACTTGATCGATATCTACGCTCCGGCTTGAGGGGGAGTGTTGAAGAGTTTTATGTTGTAACATCGTTTTATCAGTTTTGTATTTCTTCTTTCCTCAGTATGTAATTTACCCATTAGGGTTTCTCACCCATTATGATTTCTCTCTTCTATATAAGATAGCCCTTGGGCTCTATGAATAAACAAGTTCTCATTCTATCACAACAAGTGCAAAAAGAAGAGGTACCAACATAAGAAGATTGCACCAGTCTACAGAGGCCTCCTTGCTCACGGCCAAATCCAATCACCTTGCTCGTAAGAATGTCCTGAAACAAGAGCATAAGGGTAAAATATGGCACGACAATGTAAATCCTTGGTGATTTGACTAATGGATAGTAAATTCATAGAAAATTCAGGAGCGTAAAGAACGTTCTGAAGCCGCATTGTAGGAGCTAACATCATCTCTTCCTGACCGCTAATGGGAGAGTGTGTCCCATTTGTTATTACAACTGAACTACCTGATTGAGTTGGGCTATAAGTACTAAACTGTCCTCTGTCACCGCAAAGATGATGGGAAGCTCCTGAATCCATAATCCATTCCGACAAATCTACCTTGCAACAACTAGTAGAAGCATATGCTATACTTGATGTGGATGCAGAAGCCGAGGCTGCTACCTCTGATGATCCTGACGGAGAGCTAGTTGACCCAGGAGCAGGCATAATCTCCCTAAGCTGCACCACTAGTTCATCAAATCTCTGATCAGATGCATGTGAAAAACTGCCAACCTACTCGATCTGTTCTGCCACATGTGCTGAAGCCGGAAAACCATGCTTAGAATAGCATGTTTCCTCCGAGTGACCTGGCTTGTGTGTGGCAGTAAGTATAAGGCTGACCGGGGGGGGGGGGGGGGGAGGGGGGCTACCCCTCCCCCGCCACGATACTGTGTAGAGCTCCCCCTACCATGATATGTTGCCATGGCTGAAGTTGTTTGAGGCAACTGAGTACCACTAGTTGGTATGGAGAGCCTGCTCAATCTACGCTAGCAGCATCATATTCAGAGTTGAGTACCGCTGGAAAAACTCCGGTCATCACGGAATCTTTATATGCCTTGAGCTGCTCTGGTGTGACAGCCAAGAGAATGTAACTTCTCAAGCATACCCCTTAGAGAAGTGTAAAGGGTATGGAGAGGACGATCATCCTGCTTCGATGTGAAGATGTCATGCTGAAGTTGCAGAATTTTTGACTCGTTCTTTGCCAGAAAGTATGTAGCGGAGAGTATCATTGGCTATCTCCATGGACACCATATCAGAAAGTCACACACGTGCATAAGCATCGTCTGCCTCCCATGAGGCGTTAACCCCAGTCTTGTCACCAGGCTCCTCCTGTGTGAGGATATGCTTCTTGCCATTAAATTGCATTAGACTCATGAACTGCATGACCCACAGTTCATAGTTCGTTCCATCCATCTTCATGATGGGTGCTGGACCTTTGAAGGCACCCAGAGATGGAACATCTGCTTTGTTGTCTGACATGATGACAACTATCTCCAAGACTGGGTCTGCGACAAGAAAGGTCTGCGTCTCTACTGACATATGGGAAGTTGGCTGTGGGTGTAGACTCATACCACAACCTCTTCCATTCTTTGGAGGCTCCTTTGGGTAACTAGGGTGTTTTAGATGATTACGTCACACCTCAGAAACCCAAGAACGAGCTTAACTAGAGACGGCAGCGCCTGCGACGAGCAGGAGATGACGGACAAGAGCAGCCCGTGGCAGCGCAAGGGCAGACCAGAGGCTGGCAGGGGCAACAACCGCTATTGGGTGGCGACCCGCAACCCTCGAGAAGTGGGCATCGACAACGACGTCTGGGAGATGGCGGCTCGGACCGCACGGGCGACTTGAACAACGCGGGCTGCACGAGCGGTGCGGGCTGCGCGGACGACTCGAGCGGCATAGAGGAGATGGGCGACTGCGACGACGCAGGCGCAGGTGTGCACTATGGTGTTTGGTGGGGCGAGGCTCTAGGACACATGCTCCGGTGTAGGACCGTCGCTCTGATACCATGTGGAAAGTCGTGAAATGAAAAGTTGTATTCACCGTAGCACTAAAGCTCTCTTATATTGAAGAAAAGCACTAAGGGAAATTACATAAAAAGACAAGAAAATATAAAATTACAAAGTAAAGATAATGAGATATAAATATCTCAACATAACCCATTGCTCCCTTCCACAACCAGAGATTCACACGCCTCAATTATCGACATCGCCGCGAATCCTACCGTAATCGTGTCCAAGGTTTTCTCTACGGATATCTCGTGCGCGGGTGGCATCATCATCGATGACGAAGCGTCGTCGCTGCCACCATCCGTCCTCTCCACGATGATCATCACCAAACTGCATCCTAGTTATCTCTCTTCCGAATGTTATTGTCACCAATCTTCACCTCGATTCCTTCATTATTGTTTCCATCAAAAGTCCACTCCATATATTCAGTCTTAACCATACTTATACGAAATCCTTTAGTCTCCAATGCATGTCTCCAGACCTCAAGCTTCACATTTGCTCAATTTCTAGTCTTATCAATCAACACAATATCATCAACAAATAACATACACCAAGGTATCTCATCCTGATGACTTGTCAACTTGTCCACAATCAAAGTAAAAAGAAATAGACTCAAAGTTGAACCTTGATGTAAACCAATGTTGATGTCAAAAAGTCAGTCTTCCCAGACTGGATTGTTACACAAGATAAAGCCCTATCATACACATCCTTTATGAGGTTAATGTATAGGATATGTCTTGTCCCTTCTCCACAACTCTCCACAATATCTCATGTGGGACATAATCATAAACCTTCTCCAAATCAATAAAAATCATATGGGGGTTCTTCCTTTTAGCTCTATAAATCTTATTGTTCTCCTTTGCAAATGGATGGCTTAAATAGTTGAGCGACCTGACATGAATCCGAATTGGTTTTCTTTTACTTTGGAAACTTGCCTCAACCTTCTTTCGATCACACGTTCCCAAATTTTCATAGAGTGACTCATCAGCTTGATACCTCTATAATTTAAACAATTTTAAATGTCTCCTTTATTCTTATAAAGAGGCACCACGATACTTCTCCTCCAATCTTCATGCATTTTCTTGCTTCATCAAATAAGATTGAATAAATTTGTAAGCCAAGTCAAACCATGCTCGCCTAAAACTCTCCATACTTCTATAGGAATGCCATCCACTCCTACACCTTTCCTAGGTCTCATAACCTTCAAAGCTTCCTCTACTTCCTTTCTTTGTATTCTTCTATAGCTTGCACGATTCAAGTAACTTTCACTACTAGTTAGATCACCCAAGGTGATCTCTCTATTTCCTTCCCCAATGAAAAGCTTATGGAAATATTGCTTCCATCTAGTCTCTATATTCTTAGTACAAGCACGTGACCTTCCTCATCCTTAATGCATCTCACTTGAGAAAGGTCTTTGTTCTTTCTTTCTCTTGCTTTGGCCAACATGAATATATCCCTCCGGCCCTCCTTAGAGTCGAGATTTTTGTACAAAACTTCATAAGATTTTGACTTAGCTTCGCTTACAGCCTTCTTTGCTTCCTTCTTCGCTATTTTGTAATTTGTGTCAGTTTCCTTTGTTTTATCCTTAGACACAGCTTTAAAGCACACTTTTTTAATTTTGAGCTTCTCTTGCACCCCTCCACTCCACTGCCAAGCCTCCTTTTGGCCTGGAGCTCCCCTCTTTGACTCGCCTAATGTCTCTTTGGCTACCTTTCGGATACAAGATGCTACCACCTCTCACATCTCGTTTGCACTTCCGCTACAATCCCAAAATAGATCTTCTAAAACCTTCTCCCAAAAGCTTGATTGCTTCAGTTAAAGATTCCACCATCTAGTTCTAATAATTTTGGAAACCCTCCTTTTCTTTACTTGTCCTTTTATTTGCACATCCATGACTGACAAGCGATGTTGGTTTGTCAAACTCTTTCCTGGGATTACTTTGCAGTCTTTGCAACACAACCAATCTCTTCTCCTCAACGCAAAGTAATCTATCTGTGTTCTAGTCGGGCCACTCTTATCAGTAACTAAATGCTTCTCCCTCTCCTTGAAAGAGAGTTTGCTATGAAAGGTCATAAGCCGTTGCAAAATTCATTTCTATCCCCGAATCCATGGCCTTCGTGAATACTAGCATACCATGAAGCATCCTTTCCCACATGTCTATTAAGATCTCCACCCATGCAATTCATCTCTCTTTGTGGGATTCTTTGCAAAATCTCATCCAGATCATCCCAAAGAGCTTGTTTAATTCTTTCATCTAAACCAATTTGCAGTGCATAAATTGAGATGATATTTAGAATTTCTTCAAGCACCAATTTTAGTAAAATAATTCGATTTCCGATTTTTTGCACCTCAACCACACAATCCTTGAAATCCTTATGACCAACCACTCCAACACCATTTCTTCTCGTATCTTTACATGAATACCAACGTTTAAAGCATGTTTTCTCGATCTCCCTTGCTTTCTCTCCAACTATTTTGTCTCTTGGAGACAGTCTGAATCTTCATTCTTTCCATCGTATCTACGATCTACATCGATTTGCCAGTCAAAGTGCCAATATTCCAACTACCTCTCCGCAACATTCTTTGCAACCTCTTTTGGACTAACTTCTTTACTCGCATGTGTCCATCATGCGAGAACCCTTGCAAATTTCTAACTGCATCCATGTGGCGATGCAGCGGAACTAGCTTATTTAGTCGCATGCGTTGCTCTTGCGAGAATCCTTGCAAATTTTGAACTACATCCAGGTCGTGATGTAGCAGCTCTTGTCAATTTTTCATTGCATTTGAGCATTGCAATGCATCGCAAGTAGGGAACGCCCCAACGAAATCTTAATGTTTGCTTAAATCAAAGTTGAAAAGATCTGACTGTCTTGAGGCAACTTCCTAAATACTATTTTTTTTAAAATACTATTTAGGAAACTGTCTCCAACTGTTTGTCGGCTACCTAACGCAACCCTCCCCAATTTACCCGGGCTTGGGATCAGCCATGGATGAGTTTATGGATATATCATGATATATCGGGATATTTCAATCCATGCGTGCATCTATGTTTCATGATTTAGTTGTCTTGGTGGTTTTGAACATATGATTTTGATCTTGCATTTATAAATGTCTTATTGATATGTTGTCATTTAAAAAATCCATTCAATTAGTATATCACTAAACTATTAATATCAAACATACGCCACCAACAACAAAGCCTTTTCCCACATAAGTAGGATCGGCTACATGGATTCTTTGCCTCCATTCATATCTATCTTGGGTCATTCTCGGGCTTATATCTAAAAAATCAAGATCACTTCGTATATGTTGATATAATTGAATGACTTGATATTCATAGAACCCCTGGGCTCTCTTATATAAGAGAAAAACCCTTGGGTAAATTATAAGATAGGTACATGAAGAAATGAAAATACATAAATAATACTAAAAGATAATAATAATCTCAACACTCCCCCTCAAGTTGCAGCATATATGTCTATCATGCTCAGCTTGGAACATCATCTTTGGAAAGGGCCTCCAGTAAGTGCTTTGGTGAATATATCTGCAGTCTGATCTTCAGTAGAAACATGCGAGGTAGATGTGAGACCCTTCTGAATCATGTCTCTTGTATTGTGGCAATCCACTTCTATATGCTCACGCTCATGGAATGCGTAATTATTTGCAATAAATAGTGCTGCCTGATTATCACATAGAAGCTGCATAGGAAGAGGTACATCAACAACAAGATTAGTCAGAACTGACATGACCCACATCATCTCTGTACATCCCTGAGCCATGGCCCTGTATTCAGACTCTGCACTAGATCTGGCAACTACAGTATGCTTCTTACTTTTCCATGACACGAGTGATTTGCCAACAAATATAGCAAACCCATAAGTGGGCTTTCTGTCCCTAGGGCATCCTGCGTAATCAGCGTCTGCACATGCTGTGATGTCAAGAGACGTGCCTCTGCTGAATAGGAGATCAGTACCTGGTGATGACTTCGGATATCTCAAAATCATATAAACAACATCCATATGCACCTTCCTGGGCTGCTCCATGAACTGACTCATCTTGCTAACAATAAAGCATTTATCTGACCTGGTGATGGCATATAGGAGCTTCCCTACTAGTTCCCTGTATTTCCTCTTATCTATCTCCTTAGTATTATTATCATATAATCTCATACTTGGATGCATAGGAGTAGTAGCAGGCTTGCACCATGTCATACCTATCTCTAATAGAAGAACGGTAACGAACTTTCTTTTGGTCATCACAAGACCATGCTGATTCCTGGCAAATTCTAATCCAAGGAAGTATCTGAGATTACAAAGATCCTTGATCACACGCTGCTGACCTAGGAACTCCTAGGCTGCCTGAATGCCCTGCTCATCATCACCGATGACAATAATATCATCAACATAGACAAGAATAGCAACCATACCTCTCCCTGTCCTCTGAACAAAAAGTGAGTGATCAACAGTGGATCGAACAAATCCCTGATGCTCTATCAACTCTGAGAGCTTCTGATACCAAACTCTAGGACTCTGTTTCAGGCCGAAAATCGCCTTGTGGAGCTTACATACCTTCTGAGACTCCCCCGCAGCAGCAAATCCTGGTGACTGTTGCATATAAACTTCCTCATATAAATCTCCATATAGAAAATGCATTCTTCACATCAGGTCGATAAAGAGTCCATTCACGTGAGCCAACAACTGATAGGAGAATGCGTAATGTTGAGTGTCTGGCCACTGGAGAAAAGGTGTCCTGATAGTCCACCCCATAAGTCTGGGTGAAATCACATGCTACAAGCCTTGTCTTGTAGCGATCCACACTGCCATCCGCTCGTTGCTTCACCGTAAACATCCATTCGCATCTCACACATGATGCATCTGGAGGGGCAGAAACAACACTCCAGGTACCACAAGACTGTAAAGCGGCCATCTCCTCTTCCATTTCAAGTCGCCAACTGCTATCTTGTATGACCTCCTGATATGTTCGTGGTATAGTAATGACTGAGAGGCTCATAACAACTTTCTGTATTCCTCGAAAGATGGTCCAAGGAAACATGCGCAGCTAGAGGGTACATAGCACATTTGCGACGGGGCTTCCTCAAGGCAATAGGTACATCGAGGTCATCAACCCCTCCGTTCTCTGCTATCAGATTCTCCTGTGTAGTATCATGTGGATCAAGCATAACACCAGTGCCGTTAGTAGAAACAATGTGTTCATTACATACCTGGGGCATGCTGGATGACTGGGATTCTGGGAAGACGCAGGAGCAGGGGGCGAGTAGAGGACATGCGAATGTAAAAACAATGTAGAAACTGAGTCATGATAGACGGAGGTGGAGGAGGTGGAGGAGATGGTGGAGGAGGTAGAGGTTACTGAGACTCATCATGAGGACTTGTTGGTGGAGATATCAGAGGTGGAGGAACGAAGATATCCTCACCAGTGTCAGCACTAGACAACTTGTCACCTGTAGGAGAAAGATACATAATAGACTCGAAAAATGTGTCATCTGCACTCACATAATATTTTCTTCCAACAGGATCAAAAGATTCAAAACAACGATACCCTTTTTGGGTACGAGAATAGCCAACAAACACATTTGACAGCTCTAGGAGAGAGCTTGTCACGACCTGGATTAAAATTGTGGACAAAAGCCACATATCTAAAGACTTTGGGAGTAAGAGAAAATAAGTCATCGGGAAACACAATCAAGAAAGGAACTTTTTCTCCAAGCATAGTGGACGACATGCTTATAGTGGGAGAAGGCTTAGTACATTTTATAGTGGGCGGCATGCGGTTCACCAAGTAACACGCAGTAAGAACCGCATCGCCCTAGAAAGAATGAGGAGCCCGACTCTGAATCAAAAGAGTCCTTGTGACATCCAAAAGATGATGTCATTTGCGTTCAACAAATACCGTTCTGCTGTGAAGTATAAGTACACGAAGTTTGATGGACAACGCCAATAGATCCGAGGAAGTTCGATAACTGTAAAGTAGAAAACTCCAAGGCATTATCAGTGCGAATAAAATTTATATTAGAAGAAACAAATGTTTTTAATCTTAATAAGGAAAGATAAAATATTCGATAATAAAACCAGCTTCAGACTTATTCTTCATCAGAAATACCCAAGATAATTTAGAATAATCGTCTACAACGACCATATAAAATCGATGTCCCTGATGATAAGGAATACGACTAGGACCCCATATATCAAAGTGAACCAACTCAAACAACTGACCACTGTGACGACTTGGAAAAGAGGAATGATGATGCTTCCAAAGCTGACACGCCTCACACTCCAGACTAGTACGAGAAGATATCTGCGGGAGGACATGACAACTTCTGCAGAGGAAGGTGTCCAAAGCGAAGATGCTACAGATACGGGGAGACATGTCCAGAAGGGATAGTAGCAGCCCCTGCACAAGGAGTCTGGACAAGCCTGTAAAGTCGCCTCTGCTCACGGCCACATCCAATCACCCTGCCCGTGAGTATGTCCTGAAACACAAGAGAAGAAGGATCAAATATGACACGACAATGTAAATCTTTTGTAATCTGGTTAATAGACAAAAGATTCATCTGAAATGCTGGAGCATGTAAGACATTTTGCAGACAGATCGAGGGAGCTAGAACAATCTTCCCCTGTCCAACAACGGGTAGATGAACCCCATTGGCGATCACCACTGATCTACTCGGAGGGATAGACCTGTAAGAAGTAAACTGTGCTCGATCGCCACACATATGATGAGATGCTCCAGAGTCCATGATCCAATCAGACAAATCTGAACTGCTGCTACTAGTAAGGGCATAAGTAATGCCTGACGAGCTCGAAGAGGCTCTAGCAATATGTGCGACATCTGAAGAACTTGCAGGCGAAGTAGTCGGGGTAGTCATCATCTCTCGTATCCTGGAAACAATATCATCAAAGCGTGCATCATGAGTCGGAGCAGGTGTAGAAGTAGGCTCGGTCTGCTCAACAACCCGAGCGGAGGCCAGATACCTATGCTTTCGATAACATGTCTCCTCAGAATGACCAGGACAGTGTCAGTGTGAACATGGGCCTTGCTGATGACCTGCTCCTCGACCACGTGGTCCTCAGCCACGGAACTGCGAAATATTCCCTCTACCACGAGAGGCTGCCATAGCAGAAGGAGTCTGAGCTACAGTAGTAGAGGACGTAGTAATTCTGCTCAGCCTCTTGTAAACTTCCTAATCGGAGGTATCGTCTCTCCAGTAAGAAGTTGAGTACGTGCTGCATCGTACTTAGAGTCTAGAGATGACAAAAATACGCCTATCATAATTGCATATCGATATGACTATTGTTGCTCAGTGCTCATAGTAATAGGCATGAAGATATGTAGATGCTTAAACATGCCTCTAAGATGCAAGAAGTGTGCATGAAGGGGTCGACCATTCTGCTTGGTCGAAAAAATATCGAACTGTAACTCTAAAATTTTGCTCTCATTTTTCGCCTGCCCATACATGGTTACTAGGATATCTCACATAGCCTTTGCTGTAGGTTGATTGACAATATCATTGGCAATCTCCGTGGTAAGTGTCCCGGGGAGCGAAATGCGAGCATAAGCATCATCTTGCTTCCAAGAAGCATTTCCCCCAGTCTTGTCCTCTGGCTCTGGATTCGTCAGAATGTGCTCCTTGTTATGGCACTGCATCAGGGTGCAGAACTGCATGGTCTTCAACTCGTAGTTGGTCCCATCCATCTTCACAATGGGGTCGGGCCTTTGAAGGCACCGGTCGGAAAAACAACGCCCTTGTTCTCTGACATGGTAGCAAGTATACTGAAATCCGAAGCAAAACTGAGGAATATAAATGAGTCTACTCAATCACATATAGAGGATTGGTTGTATTAGTAGACTCATACAACTAAGGCCTTAAATGTCGGTTTCGGTCACCATTTCGGTGACCAATCGAAATGTAATTTCGGTGGAATTTCGATCGAAATTCGATCGAAATTTCGTTCATTTTTTGTACTAGGACCCCATATTTCAGTCATTTCAGCCATTTCGGTCGAATTTTGATTTCGACAGGATATCGATATTCGACAAAAAATCGACTAAATTTCGCTGAAATTTGAGGCCATGCATACAACCATCTCATCTCCTGTCATTGTAGGCTAGGCCATACGGGCATAAAGGGCAGCGACACACACAGATGCACTAAAGATGCACACAAATGCACACAGGATGCACACAGATGCGCGTAGGACGCACAGGATATGCGCAGTGCGCACTGGATGTGCACTGGATGGGCGCACGGTGCACTGGATGGACGGAGGGTGCGAGGCTTGGATGCGTGATGTTGGTAGGGCTCGAGGTAGGGCGGTGTGTGATGCGTGATGCAGGGAGGGCTCGAGGCAAGGTGCATGAGAGTGATGCAGGATGGAGCGCGATGCGTGAGCTAGGGCGCTTGGTGATGCTGGGAGCGAGGCAGGGGTCTCGATGCAGGGCGCGAGGCGATGCAGGGCGTGAGGCAGAGGGCTCGATGCAGGTGCACGGTGCAGAAGGAGTTGCGAGGCGATGATGAGATGCAGGGCGTGTGGCAGGAGGCGCAGTGCAGAAGGAGGCGCGAGGCGATGATGATGTTGATGAGATGCAGAAGGAGACGTGAGATGCTGATGATAAGGGAGGGCGCGATGAGGAGGGAGGGGGGCAGCGGCGCACACGGTGGAGGGGGGATGATGACGCGGGGGGGGGGGGGGACCAGGGGAGTGGCGTTGGGTTTGGGTTAGAGTGTGATACAAGAACCCCGGTTTAGGACCGTTGCTCTGATACTATGTTGATAAAACTGAATGACTTGATATTCATAGAACCCCTGGGATCTCTTATATAAGAGAAAAACCCTTGGGTAAATTACAAGATAGGTACGTGAAGAAATGAAAATACATAAATAACACTAAAAGATAATAATAATCTCAACAATATAGTCTCTCTCCAACACTTCTTGGGCCGTCCTCGCCCTCTCTTAGCCGGCTCAACATCTCAAAACTCGCATCTCCTACCTGGTGCATCAGTTGACCTCTTTGCAAATGACCAAACCATCTTAAGCGGTTTTCTCGCATCTTATCCTCGATCAGAGCTACACCAACTTTCTTTCTGATTGCATTATTCCGAATCCGATCTTCACACATCCACTTTAACATTTTCATTTCTACTACAGCCATTCCCTGCACACGTCTATGGTTCATAGGCCAACATTCAGATCCATAGAGCATAGCAGGTCTCATGGTTGCTTTGTAAAACTTTCCTTTGATTTTTAAAAGAATTTTTTTTGACGCTCGATTTTTAAAAGAATTTTCTTATCACAAAAACAACAGAGGCTCCTCTCCACTTTAGCCAGCCTGCATTTATTATAGGGATTTTATCACTTGTGCCCCTCCGAGATGTTGCAATATCAGTTATGCCCCTATCTTTTTGGTAATATCAGTTGTGCCCCTCAAAACTTGCTATTTTATCACTTGTGCCCCTCGGGTTAGTGACCGTCCATGTACAGTGCAAACGGACGTTAACTTTGAGGACATAAGCGGAATTATTTATTTTTAAAAGGTTTTATGGTCATTTCTTCCTCTTCTTCCCCAACCTCTTCTTCTTCCTCCTCTTCCCATCTTCTTCCTCCTCCTCCGACCTCCTCCTCCTCCCTCTCCGCCCCGAGCTCCTCGCAGCCCCTCCCCTCCCCGGCGCCGCACCTCCTCCCCCCCGCACCTCCTCCCAGCCCGCCGCCCCCTCCCCTCCCCGGTCCCGCATCTCCTCCCCTTGCCGGCGCCGCCCCCTGCTCCCCCTCTCCCTGGGCTGCACCCCCTCCCAGCCCCGCACCCCCTGCCCCGCACTGCCACCTCCCCTCCTCGGCGCCGCCCCCTCCCCCGCACCTTCCCCTCCGCCCAGAGCTGCTCCCTCCGCCCCGAGCACCCAACCCCCCCGCCCCTGTCCCGCAAGCCCCGCCCCCCGCCTCCCTGGGCCTCCCCTTGCCCCGCGCCGCCCCGAGCACCCAACCCCCCCGCCCCTGCCCCGCGTCTCCCCCCTCTGCCAGCACCACCCTCCTCCAAAGCTTCCACGCCACCACGCGAGCGCGACCGCGCCACCCGGCTCGCGCGCGCACCGTCCAGAACCACCACGCCCTCCTGCGTGGCCCCGCGCTGCTCCAGCGAGCCCCGAGCACCCAACCTCCCCGCCGTACACGACCATCAGCGACCTGCCTTCTGCGGTGGCACCCCCGTTCCGCCCCTCCAGATCTCGCCGCAGCCCCGCGCTCGACAGCACCGACCCACCAGCGCTCGGCGCAGCCGTCGCGGCCCCGGCGGCCTTCCACATGCTCTTCATCCCCGTGCCTCCACAGCGCGCGACCGTGCCCCATTCTGCCTCTCCAGATCCCGTCCACGCCCTCACCATCCTCCGCTTTGATAAATTTTTGACAATTTGATTCATAAAAAATCATCAAAAAATTCAATAAAATTTGCCGTTTGATCCGTCATGAATGATATATCCGTGAAAATGCAAAAATTTTAGAGATTTCATGGATGTATGAAGGTGTCACTAAGAGAGAGAAATTATCAAGAAAAAGAAAGAAGAACAAATGGAGGAAGAAGATGAAGAAGAGGACTGGACAATAATACCCCTCTTAACCGCACCAAGGTTTGAAAAAACCATGGTTAAGTCAACTCATAGACGGTCAATCTGACGGAAGGGCACAACTGATGACGGAGCAAGTTTTGAGGGGCACAACTGATATTACCAAAAAGATAGGGGCATAACTGATATTGCAACATCTCGGAGGGGCACAAGTGATAAAATCCCTTTATTATATTAGTAACATCTCCATTGATTTCTCCTTCATGTTGCAAAATAGATCCCAAGTATTTAAAAGAATCTCTTTCGAATGTTATCGTCACCAATCTCCACCTCGATTCCTTCACCATTGCTTCCATCAAAGGTGCACTCCATATATTCAATCTTAACTCTACTTATACGAAATCCTTTAGTCTCCAAATTTTTTTGTCTCCAGACCTCAAGTTTCCCATTTACTCCATTTCTAGTCTCATCAATCAATACAATGTTATCAACAAATAACATACACCGATGAATCTTATCGTGAATGTGACTTGTCAACTCGTCCATAATCAAAGTAAAAAGAAATGGACCTAAACTGGAACTTGATGTAAATCAATATTGATGTCAAAATAGTCAGTCTTGCTAGACTGGATCCTTACACAAGATAAAACCCTATCATACATACCCTTTACGAGGTTAATGTATAGGACATGTACATGTCTCTTCTCCAAAACTCTCCACAATATCTCTCGCGAGACAGAATCATAAGCCTTCTTCAAATCAATAAAAAATACATGGAGGTTCTTCCTTTTAGCTCTATAATCTCCATTGTTCTCCTCAGCAAATGGATGGCTTCAATAGTTGAGCGACCTGACATGAATCCGAATTGATTTTTATTTTACTTTGGAAACTTGCCTCAATCTTCTTTCAATCATACGTTCCCAAATTTTCATAGTGTGGCTCATCACCTTGATACCTCTGTAATTTGAACAATTTTGAATGTCTCCTTTGTTCTCACTAAGAGGCGCCACGATACTCCTCCAATCTTGAGTCATTTTCTTGCTTCGCTAAATAACATTGAATAGATTCGTAAGCCAAGTCAAACCACGTTCACCTAAAACTCTCCATACTTCTACAGGGATGTCATTCGGTCCTACACCTTTCCCATGTCTCATAACCTACAAAGCCTCTTCTACTTCCTTTCTTTGTATTCATTTATAGCTAGCACGATTCAAGTAACTTTCACTACTAGCTAGATCACTCCAAAGTGATCTATTTATTTCCTTCTCCAATGAAAAGTTTATGGAAATACTCTTCCCTTCTAATCTCTATATCCTTTTGAGTAACAAGCACGTGACCTCCTCATCCTTAATGCATCTCACTTGAGAAAGGTCTTTGGAATTTCTTTCTCTTGCTTTTGGCCAACTTGAAAACATCCTTCTGATCCTCCTTAGAGTCGAGATTTGTGTACAAAACTTCATAAGCTTTGACTTAGCTTTGCTTACAGCCTTCTTTGCTTCCAATTTCACTATTTTGTAGTTGGTGACAGTTTCCTCTGTTATATCCTTATACATAGCTTTTAAGCATGCTCTTTAATTTTGAGCTTCTCTCGCACCCCTTCACCCCACCACAAGCTTTTGACATGGAGCTCCTCCCTTTGACTTGCCTAACATCTCTTTGTCTACCTTTCAGATACAAGATGCTAGCACCTCCACATCTCGTTTGCACTTCCACTACAATCCCAAGATAAGTCTTCTAAAACCTTCTCCATAAAACTCGATTGCTTCAGTTGAAGATTCCACCATCTAGTTATAGTGATCTTGGGAACTCTCATTTTCTTTACCAGTCTTTTTATTTGCACATTTATGACTAACAAGCGATGTTGGGTGTGTCAAGCTCTCTCATGGGATTACTTTGCAATCTTTACAACACAACCAAATCTCTTCTCCTCACCGCAAAGTAATCTATCTGTGTTCTAGTTGGGCCATTCTTATAAGTAATTAAATGCTCCACCTTCTTAAAGAGTGTGTTTGCTATGAAAAGATCAGATGCCGTTACAAAATCCAGAATGACTTTTCCGTCTTCATTTCTATCCCCGAAACTATGGCCTCCATGAACACTTGCATACCCTGAAGCATCCTTTCTCACATGTCCATTAGATCTCCTCCTATGCAAATCATCTCTCTTTGTGGGAATCTTTGCCTTTTCCATATCCTCCGAAAAATCTTGTTTAGTCTTTTCATCTAAATCAATTTGCGGTGCGTAAACTGAGATGATTTTTAGATTTTTTTCAAGTACCAATTTCAGCAAAATAATCCGATCCTCGAACCATTGCAGTTAAACCACACAATCTTTCAAATCCTTATGAACAATCACTCCAACACTGTTTCTGCCCTTATCTTTACCGGAATACCAAAGTTTAAACATGTCTTCTCGATCTCCTTGCTTTCTCTCCCAACCTATTTAGTCTCATGAAGACATAGTATATGAATCTTCCTTCTTTCCATCGTGTCCACTATCTCCATCGATTTCCAGTTAAAGTGCCAATATTTCAACTACCAATCCACAACTTCATTTGCAATTTCTTTTGGACTTTCTTCCTTACTCTCATGCTTCCATAATGCGAGAACCCTTGCAAATTTTGGACTATATCCAGGCAGTGATGCAACAGAACTAGTTTATTTACTCGCAAGTTCCTCATGCGAGAACCCTTGCAAATTTTGAACTACATCTCGGCTACGATGTAGCGGCCCTTGCCAATTTTTCATTGCATTCGGACGATGCAACGTGGGACTGAATCATAAACCTTCTCCAAATCAATAAAAATCATATGGATGTTCTTTTTAGCTCCATATATCGCCATTGTTCTCCTAAAAAATTGAATAGCTTCAATAATTGGGCTAAATTGGCATGAATTCGAATCGATTTTCAATTTCTTTGGAAACTTACCTCAACCTTCTTCGATAACACGTTCTCAAATTTTCGTAGTATGACTCGCTGGTTTGATACCTCTGTAATCCGAACAATTTTGAATGTCTCCGTTATTATAAAGAGACATCACAATGCTTCTCTTCCATTCTTCATGCATTTTCTTGCTTCGTCAGATAACATTGAATAAATTTGTGAGTCAAGCCAAACCTCGCTCACCTAGAATTCTTCAAACTTTTATAGGAAGTCATTAGGTCCACCTATGTTTCCCATGTTTCATAACCTTTAAAGCCTCCTCCACTTCATTCCTTTGTATCTGTCTATAGCTTGCACGATTCAGGTAACATTCACTTCAATAAGATCTTCAAAAGTAATCTCTTTATTCCCTTCCCAAATGAAAAGTTCATGTAAATTACTGCTTCCATCTTACTAGAAAAGATCTTTCGACCTTATTCTTCTTGACGCATCTTACTTGAGAAAGATCGTTGGTCAATCTGGTATATATACTTCCAGCCCTTATTCGAGTCAAGCTTTTTGTACAGAACTTCACATGCTTTTGTCTTAACTTCACTTACAACCTTCTTTGCTTCCTTCTTCTTTATTTTGTAGTTTGTGACAATTTTCTATGTTCTAAACTTATACGTAGTTTGAAGCAAGCTCTTTTAATTTTTAGCATCTTTTGCACCCATTCACACCACCACCAAGCCTCTTTGTGGCCTGGAACTCCTCCCTTAGTCTCGTCTAGCATCTCTTTGGTTACCTTTCGGATACAAGATGCTACTGCCTCCCATATCTTGTTTTCACTTCCCTTACAATCCCAAGATAAGTCTTTTAAAACCTTCTCCTTGAGCTTGATTGCTTCAAGTGAAGATTCCACTATTTTGTTCTAATGATCTTGGGAACCATCCTCTTTTTTGCCAAACCTTTTATTCGCACATCCATAACTAGCAAGTGATGTTGAGATGTTAAGCTCTCTCTTGGGATTACCTTACAGGTCTTTGCTTACAACCATCTCTTCTCATCATCGCACAGTAATCTATCTGTCTTTTAGTTGTGTCACTCTTATATCCTACTCCCTCTTTTTGAAGAGAGTGTTTGCTATGAAAAGGTCATAAGCCATTATAAAATCCAAAATTATGTTTCCTTCTTCATTTCTATCCCCGAAGCCATTGCCTCCGTGAGCACTAGCATACCCTGAAGCAATCATTTCCCACATGTTCATTAAGATCTCTACCCAGACAAATCTTTTCTCTTTGTGGGATACCTTGCATAATCTTATCAAAATCCTCCAAAAAAATTGTTTAATCCTTTCCTCTAAATCAACTTGTAGCGCATAAACTGAGATTATATTCATAACTTCTTCTAGCACCAATTTTAACAAAATAGTCCAATTCATCAAAATTTTGCACCTCAACCATACTATCCTTCAGATCATTATGAACAACCTCTCCAACATAATTCCCACCCCTCTCTACTTGAATACAATAACTTAAAGCCTATCTTCTCGATCTTCCTTGCTTTCTCTCCAACTCATTTTTTCTCTTGGAGACATAGTATCCGAATCTTCCTTTTTCCATCATATCTACTATGTCTATCGATTTGCCAGTCAAAGTGCCAATATTCCAACTATCTGTCCTCAACTTCTTTGGCAACTTCATTTGACTAACTTCTTTACTCACACACGCCCATCATGCGAGAACCCTTGCAAATTTTGGACTGCATCCAGGCGATGATGCAATGGAACTAATTTATTTACCTTATACTTACATGCATTCCTCATACATGAACCCTTGCAAATTTTGAACTACATTCAGGAACGATATATGACCCTTGCCAATTTCCTAACTGCATTTGGGCGATGCAACCCATC
Source organism: Ottelia alismoides (assembly GCA_037367405.1). Lineage (NCBI taxonomy): Eukaryota > Viridiplantae > Streptophyta > Magnoliopsida > Alismatales > Hydrocharitaceae > Ottelia > Ottelia alismoides. The sequence continues at coordinate 1,237,382 of JAZKJV010000319.1, read as the reverse complement.
ATTAGTAGATAACGTTCCAACGAAATCCAAATGTTTGCTTAAAATCAATGTTGAAAAGATCCGACTATCTTGATGCAAATTCCTAAATGATGTTTTCAATTGATAAAACTATTTAGGAATTTGTCTCCGGCAATTTTACGTTGATTGTCGGCTACATAACACAACCCTCATTTACCCGGATTTAGGAGGACCGGCTATGGCTGAGTTACGTAGCTATGCAAAATGTTTATCATTGCATCGTTCTTTTTAAACACAATTTTCGGTGCAACACATACTCTACAGTAGTTTAAATAGTATGCCAACAATCTAAATACCGAGTGAACCTTCATAGGGACGTCTTGGCCCTTGACATGCACCTCAGAATGGCTAAAACAATCCAGCATTTGGCTATTATGATGATCGATGAGGGTTCAGAAGCTAAGTTCTAAGTATCCCTTCATCATCGAAATAGATACCTTTCCATTCCTGTTCGGAAATCGCCTTCAATACAACAAGTCAAAGTGTGGGAAGGTTCTGTCGTCAAAGGTCCCTGAACAGACCTTCCACGTACACAACCAAAAGCTTTATTAAAATTAGACTTCTATTTATAAATAGCCTTTTTCTACCCTTCTTTATAATGTTCAACACGAATATACAAAATCCGAATCTGTTTTGTTCCTCTTTTGCCGTTGTTAATGACCTCCAATGCCAGATTTCCCCTCTAGTGAACGTAACCAGCACCAAAAGTGTAACGAGATCCAAAATCTTAGGCCGAATGATCTCAAATTGCAAATAAATTACTTTTCTATTATCAAATCTTATTTACTGTTATCTTCCAAAAAACATTTATTAAGCGCTATGCCTCACAATCCATGGAAATCATTGAAAACATTCTTCTATGGTAAGCAACTTGCATGGTCATCTGGTGAGGATGACTGTATGCTAGCAAACAACCAAATAAGTAGTCATGAGTCTGATGACAAGGAGAAAAATGACAAGAATGCCAGAACATGGTATTAAGAGTGGGTGTGGACTTGCTCGTAGGGTAAGTGTGGCATGTTACCTATTCCCTGTTTCTTTTCTATCTTCCTTTTAATGAAACTTGGAGGGTTGCCTGTTTTAATAGTCATCCTTTGGATTCTCAAAGAAGAAAAAAGAGAGGGACCACAGAGATTCAAATTTCTTGTTACCGTGAAAAATAAGGTTAAGATAATATAATCTGAATAGACCTACCAATATCTGTGAGCTGTGATGAGATGATATTTTCCTAGACCGTGGGTAGAAGAGACCCTATCCAATTGGATTGGATCTTCTACTCTTATTGTTACATGGCTTATGCAGACACGCCATTTACCCTATGTTTGCCGACTAATCGGAGGTTTATCATAAAGCATAGTATTGCTTATTGGATCTTGAGCTGCCTACATACCTATTTCGTTAATTGCATATTACTTATCAGTTGTCAGTCTTTAGATTCTTTCTTCAGTCATGAACTTGAGCAGGACCATCCAAAGACATTCTTTGCAAAGGCTTGGATCTTCAGTGACCTCCACACCTATCTAATTAGTTGCTTTATATACTTCGCATAGTGTTGACGTTATCCTCAAAGGGTAGATCATTTTTTCTCCATAATATTTGTTGTTACATGTCCATTTTTTTTTCATATACCTTACAGCTAGCGACAAATTATGTTCTCAAGGCAATACCATATCTAATGTTACTCGTGTCTTGCAGAATGGGATCCATGGGGTGTTCCAGACGACTATGAGTGTGAAATAATTGAGAACAATGCTCCCATCCCGAAGCATGTTCCTCAACATCGGCCTCCTATCCTTCCCGAGGAATTCTACAAGACACTTGAAGCAGTTACGTCCAAAGAGTCGAAAGTAGAGGAGCTGCCACCCTCCGCGCAGCCTAGTGCATGATTCTAATCCAGAGGAACATCACTTCTGTTCAGGAGGTTTTAAGTGCATTGAATGCAGTTTTATTTATCTCTCTGTCCTTCACGGCAAACAAAACGACCTGCCACAATAATGTTCTTTTTTGTCGTGATGGCAGCCTGGTCTTTCTGCTGTTTATCTTGTTAAGTTTCTAGCCATGTTATTAATTGTTTCAAAATGTACTCTTGACACAGCTTGTAGACATCTGTGCGTGGTGAATAGTCTATAGAGGCTTGCCTGGAAATATTCAGTTTTCTTCGAAGACATTTTATATTTGTGCAGTCTGTTCCAAGAAAGCTCTTCGAGATATTCGTCTATGTTGCAGCGTCGGCCCTTTCTCTCAATCCAGTCGTAAACATGGGAATCGAAGACTGACACGGATTAATCTATAGGGTGAGTTCTATGATTTAGTTTTTTACTTCATTTTGATCAAGTTATAAAGTGCAATATTTGGTTGATCTTTTTTGTACACTGACTTCGGAATTTGGAGATCCAAATCATACTCGATTAGGTTAAGCTTGTCTTGTTAGGCATAATTTATGAAAAATATGGTACGTGGATAATCGGTACTTCATATCTTGTTAGTTGCAACCTACAGTTGTCAAATTGTTCAATGCTCAAATGTATTAATATTAAACCGCTTAATAATGTTTAATGTACATGGATAATCAGTATTTGTTTGTCAAAATTTGTATTTGGATCATTATTTTTCGTTCTATATTAGTGTTTTCGTATTGAGGATATGATCCTTCAATTTATATATTCATGTGAAATTTGCATTAGTATATGTGTTTGAATTAACAAAGGGATGAAGGTGTTGATCACGTCAACATTCGAATTTTTATCTGACCGTTTTGATCGATACAGAGAACATATCTTTAATTTGATTATTTTATAGAATTTCATCAGAGAATTTAGGGATTTTTATACTTTTAACCTTCCAAGCCTTTCCAATAACCCTTAGACTAATTTTTTGCGGTTATATTTGCGCCCTTTTATCCTCATAAAATTCATACTATTGCTCTTTCGTTGGTTTAAGTGATGATCTTAATTACAATACTTGTGTTATATAGAGGATGGCACGTCTCCACGAGCCAAAAGCTTATAGAGCGAAAACAAAGGCATTGTGCATGATTTAAGAGTACTATAAGAACTAATACATGAGGTTGCACACATAGGAAAACACATTCGAGAATAATTGCCTGCGTAAGTGATTAAGATGGATGATTTAAAAGATTGTATGTTTCAGTGCATGAAGGAGAGTTGTAGAGGTTTGCAGGTCTTCCATCACTTTGTATTGTTGTTGTTGCAAGAGACACAAATAATGGACTATTTCCAATCATATTTATTGTAGTCAAAGTTACCTTTACTGTGAAACCCATAATTTGTTTTTGAAGTCTAGAGAGTTTTGGACATCCAAAAAACACAAGTGATAACACTATTTTGCAGAGCTCGTCGAAATCTTTCCAACGAGCTCAATAACACCGAACTCTGAGTTTTCAACCTCAAGATATCGATGTTTTAAATTGATGTGATATTTTTTCTTTAAGCCGTATGCTGTGAATAAAAGTTTATATGAGGATTAGTCCACAAACATGGACCATCAACGGAAGGAGGCATAATCTCATATTCGTTTGCTCCATGTATGTTTCATTATAAATTTCAATTTACTGTTGGTATTAACATTTGTGAAAGTTTTATAGCTCTAGTTTTTTTTATCTCCGAGTGTATATTTGTATTTTCTCTACTCAGAAATCAATTAACATTTCCACTTTCATATTTCTCAAGATGGTATAGGAGCCCTAGAGAGGGATATTCCTCTCGGGTCCTGTGCCCTAAAAGTAAGAGGTCTCTGTCTTTTCCATGATTCCTCGCCTCCAAGATCGTCATCAGTTGACTCCAACCTTGACTTGCCTCCATCGCATATAGATGACTTGCCTCGCCACAACAACACACCTCATCTCGCCTCCATCGCCCTTGTTGCCCAACTCCAACCTTGACTCGCCTCCATTGTACCTCGACGGACAATTTTACCTCGCATGGGGTCATCATTACCCGCATTGCCTCCAACATACACCTCGCCAACCCACTTTGCCTCTAGCAGACACCACAACATCGTCTCCAGCAGTACCACGACCTCCATTGCGATCTTCGTCGGCCTACCAACATCAGCATCATGACCTCCTTCACGACCACTGCCAACGTCATCAACATCGTTTCCAACACACACTATATTCAATCATCAGAGTCGAGTCTACAACCAATACTACAACACATAATACATCGTCATCTACAGCCACCAGCCACCAACGACAGCCACTCGGGTCCCTAGCGCCATCGTCAATACTTGTGGAACCATCATCCAATGATTGAGGTATCCATGTTCCTTGTTTATCACGCAACAACTCGTCATTTCGCAAGAACAATTTCATATTGATGTGTAAATCTTGATTCCTTTTACAATTTTGTTGTATCTACATGTCTAAGGTTCCAAATTCATGAAAAAATGTCTGAATAACTCGATTCTTCGTCTCAAGAAGGAGAAATGAAGGCTCCCTTCTTTGACCCATCATCAAATTGGATGGAGGCAACTATGTACTTTGATCCCAATCATTGTTACATGTGATTGAAGGAGAAGACAAGTAGCACATCATTAGTGATAAGGAACCAACATACAAAATCGGAAAATTTACAACATGGAAGAAGGACAATGTAATCGTTAAAGCATGGATCATGAGCAGCTTTGTGCAACATATCACGAATGACATTGTGTACTACAAAATTGCTAAGTGCATGTAGGACAATTTACGGCAAACATATTCTGCCGAGATGAACTATGCTAGGATTCTCCTGATATATGCGGATATGTCCCAAATAAAGCAGAATGAGCACCCTTTGGCCCAATTCTATCCCACACCGGGTTGAACTCATACAAGCCTATTTGTTCATGTGAAACTCAGTTTCTTTCGATCACAGCTGATGGTCAGCTTATTTCTTGGAGGACAGGATCCCCATATGAGGCAGCTTGAGCACAAATGATTTCTACATTTGAAATTCCTTCGATGGAAGCTGTATATAGTAGGCTGATCATACTTTCTATCTATATAACAACTGATCATAGAATTGAAACCCTTTTAGCCTTGGCAGTTGGCAGTATCTTCCCATAGAGGTTGTGGCATCTTCTTCCGTGGTGGTTGTGGTCATGATATACATGGGCATTTTTATCACTTATTGTGGCAATAGTGGTCATACTGGTGACTGTTGCTGGGGAAAGCACGTAAAGCCTTCAATGGCAAATGAAGCATCTCCCTTTCAGTTATATGACACCTTATTTGCTCTATCAAGAGTAGAGTACGATGATCTGATCCAAAGGTTAAATCACCATCGACTGACATCTCAACAGCCATCCTCTACTTCAGGTGGATCTAACATAAGAGACTGAGACTGAGCATTTGCAGGTGCTTCATGTATACATCCAAAGTATTTGTATGTGCAGGTCCTTCAGGTATAACTCTGAAGTGTTTTGTACGATGATTTATCACATTCTTCTAAATGACTCCTTGATTCTAGAGCTTCGAGACATATATGTGGAACAAGCATCGATTTTCTTCCCTCTGTGACGTGTTACTTGGTTGCAACATTGTGGTGGCATAGGTGTGACATTCACCAATTACTGGACACGGAAATGTTCAAGTCACACCTCATATTCGTCTAGACAATATTCTTCTAGCTCATGAATTTCCTATGAGCTTACTATCCATTTTAAGAATTACTAAAGAGCTCAATTGAAGAAGCACTTTTGACCTAGCGTCTTATTTTTCAGGGTATGCTGATAGATCAGGTGATTGGATATGGTCGTGAAGAAGGAGGCGTATATTACTTGGCCTAGTCACTCTTTGTCGGTCATGTGTCTGTGTCTACCACTATAAGGATCTCTTCTCCGTATATCTGGCATCTTCGTCTTGGTCATCTACCCCTACAAAGATGCAAAGAATTGTACCACAAATCCCGGTGTCCTTCCAATGTGAATCGTGTCAGCTAGGAAAACATCATATAACTACATTTCCAAGTCAACCCTATCTTAGTGCTAAGTTGTTCTTTGAATTTGTTAATTTTAATGTTTGTCGACCCATTTATAATTCCGATCACTTTGGCCATGGGTTTTATCTTGTTGTTGATGACTTCACTCGTGTTTCTTGGATTTTTTTTATGAAATCAAAAGCTGAAGTAAGTAGTATTATGAAAATTTCTTCCCGAAAATGAACAAAGTTCTTCATGTGGGAAAAGGCTTTGTAGTTGTTGAAATGAACGCTGTTATTGGCTTTAAAACTAAGCGTGTTCCTACTGACAATGCTCTCGATTTCTTTACTACGGCCTTGCGCTCCTTCCTCACTGAACATGGAATCATCCACTAAACATCATATACTTACACATCCCAACAAAATAGTGTAGCTGAGCGGAAACATAGTCAAATCCCGGATGCGACTAGAACTTTGCTTGTACAAAGTGTCAACGCTCTCACTTTTTGGTTTATACTGTTCTTACAACCACTTATCTACTAAATCTCATGCCCCCTACCAATCTGAAAAAGCATGCCCCATACTCTCTCTTGTTTCCTGATAAGAATCTTTCCATGCTCAACCTAAGGTGTTTAGGTGCATTTCCTTCGTTCCAATCCACTATGCTGGTGGAGATAACATTGCCCCTCGGGCCATGAAGTGTGTTTTTGTTAGATATTATAGAACCCAGAAGATATATAGATGTTATGACCCTTCCAATCGTCGGTACTATGTGAGTGCTGATGTTACCTTCTTTAAGTCTACCTTGTATTACTCCACATCTGCTTCTCATGTCCTTACCCCCACAGGGTAAGGATGTCTTTTTCCTTGCTATGCCATCTACATTTTCATCTCTGTTTCCGTATTCTTCGGGTCTTCCCCACAAAGAACCTTTCAGGTTGGTGTTTGTTAGACGGGTTGTACTCCTGAGATCACATCTGCACATGATCCCACAGTAGATCAAGATAATATGAATGATTTGGTGCTTATAAATGAGCAGGTTGCCGAGGATGATATTAACATATGCAACTTCAAGTGATCTCATGAGAAGGCACATATACGTTGCAACCCATTTCAAATCATGTCTTCATGGAGAAATTATCCCCCGGGTACCAGGCATTTGTGGTGGGTATCTCTGCCATTGCTGTCCCTCCACACATCAATAGTTGCTCTTAGTCCCTGAATGGAAGACAATCGTGCATGAAGAGATGTAAGGCATGCTTGTTGGCAGCATGTGGGTCTATACCCCTACCTTCCAGCTGGATCTATGGAGAGATATAAGGCATGGCTTGTTGCTAAGGGTTACACTCAAACATATGGAGTGCATTATTTGAAAATTTTCTCCGATGGCCTGCCTTCCAATGATGCACATTCTTATTTCTATTGTTGTCCAGTTGTCATGGCCACTTCATCAACTTGATGTTAAGAATGTCTTCCACAATGAAGATATAACTGAGGAGGCGTCTATGCAACAACCTTTTTTTTGACCAAGGGGGAGTATCACAGGATTTGTCAACTTCATGAAGAAATTAGGATCTCAAAGTCCAAGAGTTTGATTTCAAAAATTATCCAATACTGTATCCAAGATAGGTTTAACATGCAGACCATTCCCTCCTAGTGAAGAAAACATGAAAGAGAACTATTACCATGCTAGTCTATGCCGATGATATTGTGCGGTTTAAAATGATGATATTATCAAGTCGTTGTTTTACCGTGGATAATCGTAGTCAAACAAATAAAATTACAATTACTTGCCAAAAATGAAAATAAAGGAAGGTAAACGTCAAGTTAATCTTCGAACCACAAGGACCTACCAAGCATCGCACAATTCTTTGATGTTTTCCAAACTCAAGTTGATTTCTAATGTGAGCAATTGAGGAATTTTTCTTAGATTTTATACCAGTAAAGCAAGTTGAAACTTATTTTTAAATGATATGAATACTTTCTAATATTTTTATGAAATTTATGGTATTTTTCTGAATTTTTGTGACATTTTATAAGTTAAAACACGATTATATGTGTTAAAACGTAAAGATTTTAGAAATGCAGGGACGGAATTGCATCCCTTTCACAATAATAACAGTGCAAATTTCCAAAATTTTCATCCGTACAGAGATCAACACATGCTAACTAAGACCCCATCCACGAACTCATAAACATTTATATTAACGTCGGGGTAGTACACTAACTATATGAAAAGATAATTTATTGACCATCTTTTGGCTTTAGATCTACTAGGTATAACATCTCGAAAATTGGGAAACATGGATGATTATCCTCTAAACAGATATGGAAAAGAAGGGTTATCAAACGAATATCTTTAGAAAGTCCCTGAATGATTAAACTACGATCGGCTCATAGTTTGATATATGATTGCTTGATTGCTGTACATATATAAAGATATTTAATATGAGAGAGAAGTAGTGATGAAGAGATAAGACCTGCAGTTTATATCTCGTGCTCCCTCTCTCGCAAGGCTTCTCTCTCCCTTCCTCTCGCAGTTGCATGAGAATGGCAAGGCTTTTAACTCTCCTTATTGACATTCTACCTTATATAGATTTTATTCTTAATGGCTCATCGTTATCCATCTACCTCCTCTCTACACGTGGTGACAGATACCTCTCCATAGTTCATTTTTTTGGGTTCAAACAATTTCCTTAACTTTAAATATTTACGTTTCCAAGGGTTGGATTTTGCAACTAACCAAAACCCATTCCCTCTTCCCCCAACCCTTTTTACCTGTGACTCCAATTGTTATTCGACTCTTTCCTCCATTCTCTTTTTTTCTTCTATTTCCCCCCTCCAATTCCATGTCAATTGCATCCTCGGACCATAACATTTGAATAAGTTCAAATAAAATATCAATACGTAGCTATCAAGCATAATGTATTATTATTTTTATAGATAAGAAAAATGACTATATATATCCATTTTGAAATGTATTGGGATATATTGGTTCCACCGTTAATACATGTATCTACATCAATATTGATAGGTCATTTGTACGGTTGGTATCTCTACAATTGATGGTATGATATTTAAACCAAAGAGAATATTACATCGAGGCATGCATCTAATAGCAAGAAGTTCTATAGCAAGCCGATTTTAAAGTACCTAATAAAAAGGTTTTACATATAGTTTTTTATTCTTTATGTTGGTGTAGTCCTGAGACAAAACTAAGGGACAATTTCAAAATTGGGATAAACACAAGCATGTAAAATGTTGCGAGGAATGCATATAGTTTTTATGTTTCAAATTTTGTAAATCTAGTTTTGAATTTAAGTAAAAAACAAAGTTTATTTTGAAAACACGTGATATAAATATATATTACAATACATGTGAGATATACATGTATAAAAATACGAAAATTAAAACAAGAAAATATTTTTATGTTTTAGACATGTTTCAATATTTTTTTAGTTTTGTGACAAAAAAGGAATTTTTAAATAAGGTTATTTGATAAAAAAAATTTGTATTGATGAAAGATATGTGTTTTAAATAAATTAAAAATATCAAAAGCAAATAGAATTAAGTGAAGCTTTTTTCCCAGGGTAGCTACCAAATAAGCTGTTGGTTAAAATTTTGAAATTTAAAAGCTTATCGATTTTTTGGTGTTTTAAGAGATAGATGCACTATGTTTCATATTTTTGGTCCAGGAATCCATCCTTCTTTATGCATTTGATCAAGAACTCAAAAAGAAGGAGCTTCATCAACAACACGTCCATGAAGAAGGAGCCTCGTCATTTTGATTTGAAATTTTTTACATTGGACTTAATTTATGTTGGTCTAATTTCCATTAAAATTTGATATTTTTACATGTTTTGTTTATTCTTCACAAATTTGTGAAGTAAAATGCTTGAAAATTAGTTTTGAACGGCTTATAACTTCATATTATTGGATTATTTAGTAAAATTTGGCATGATTTATCTAGTCGCTATAGTTTTTATTAAACATCAATGACATAATTTGATGATTTGTGTTGCTTTTAAACTCTTTGTTGATTTAATTAACTAAAATAACTTGATCTCATTTTGTAATATTTTGCTTTGGGAAAAATTTTCCAGCAATAATCTCACATTCCCACTTATCTACTAATTTTAGTTTGTATTTTTGTCATTGTTTAGTAAAAATCAAAATTGATATACTTTGAAAAATAATTTTTTATCTATAAAAAACTAAAATAATATAAAAAATGTTTTGAAAATTTTCTCAAGATCGAAATTTATGTCTATTGAGTAATCTTATTCATTCGTCTACAAATCTTGTAACCAAGCTTTAGAATGAAGCTACTCGAGCTCGATAATGCCTTGATTGTTCTGAAGCATGGCGATGAAGATGGGTCTTGTGCTCCCTGATGCTACCTGCACTAGGTGGAGACCTCTTGAGCAACGAAGCTCAGAAGATGGTGAAAGTGAAGGGACAATGGATGGAAGCTCCTCTTAGGGAGACGGATAATGATCTAGCTTTGGACACACGAGGAGGTGATGGTGGCTTTGGATATTAAGGTCGAGTCACTGAAGCAGGTGGACCAGATCAAGGTGTTTACCAGGGAGATCGATTGGGGGGTAGGGGGCGATGCTACTGGGAAGGGAGGCCTCAAGGAGGGAAGAGGAGGATGTGGGAGGTTTGGGGTTATGGAAGAGTAAGTGGAGATTTGGTTGGGGTCCTTGGAGTTTTAGGGAAAGAAGAAGATGGAGGAGGAAAGTAAAAGCAAAAAAATAATAATATTGGCCATAAGATTTAATTTGGTAAGAATAACTGCAATTGTTGAGTTAGTGAAGTAAACTAACGAAAGGTCCATAATGTAGATGGAGTAATATTCATGGTTCATGTAATTCACGATCATGGAGGGTTTAACGTGCAAATATGAAACTATAAAGGGATATAGGTATAAAATCTCCTATATTAATCATGATATTATTTTGGGTCAAAATATTTATATTTTGCTTGTTTTTATTTTTTATTTTATTTTCTTGCATATATATATAGGGTTGTTTACACATGTGCCCCTCCAAGATTCTACAATTGAAGTTATGCCTCTACTTTTGTTGCTATAACACTTATGCCCGACCATCTTGCACCATTAACAGTTGTGTCCCTCCATTAATTTGATGGTCTATTAGATGAACCAAATCATAGTTTATACAAATCCATGCCTAGTTAAGAAAAAATCTTATTGAAATTGTGCCCCTCCTCTTTTATGTCAATTAGGGAGGGTGTCACAGGGATGGATTTCGCGATGGAACCAAATGAACATGGGGATGAGGGTTGTTTTCTGGCAAGAGGAGATCGTTGCTGCGGGCGGAAGATGTCACGGAAGGGGCACACGTGGAGGAGCTTGTATGGTGAGCTAGTTCTCAATAGGTGGGAGGTCGAAAATTACGTCGCCCTCTTAACTGGTTGCCATCAACTACTGCCTAGCCGCCACTCTTCGTGCCTATCACGGACTGCACCTCCCTCCTCCTAAACAAACACCAATTAAGATCATCTTCATCACCACAAGCATGAGCATCTCCTAGGTTATGTCCCTTCCCCTTCTACCCAAGGATGCTACCTCACGGCAACACGTAGCTGCTACCACTCAGATTGGGGCAAGGACAGAGGATTAAGTGGAAGCAGCAGGGAGGGGCTATAGAAGGTCAAGGGCACGGGAGATGGGGGAGGCAGTGGAGAAGGTAGAGGAGGAGGTCATGGCGATGGCTCGCGGCTAGAGGAGGAAGTATGAAGGAGTTATGAAGGGAGAAGATGATTAAGAAGAAGGAGGGAGAATAATGAATTGCACTTTTACAACTTTCTTTTCCTTCCAATTACGTTTGTGCCCCCATTTGGGAGTGGAATGGACAACAACTAACATGATGGGTACAACTGTTAACGGTGCGTGAAGGTAGGGGTAGAAATATTATTACAAAAGGATAGGATCATGACTATAATGGCGAGATCTTAGAGGGGCACATGCATAAAAAGATCCTAATGTATGCATGTCTTATTTTATTAATGATATGCATTATTTTTTTACGCTCAGGAGTGTTTTTGTTTATTTTTCTGCAATAAATTATACAATATAATGTACATGTATATAATACTTATAACCAAGTGTTTTATTTTTTTCTTTTCATTTTTATGATTTTGTGTTTTTTATATTTTTATAATAAAATACAATATCATAAAATATGTATAAATATACAATGCAGTAAAAAGATAAGTAAATCTTTTATAAAATTGGGAAGTTTGAAATCACCTCATGCAATATACAATAAGGATCCAAAACTTATTTTGTATATATGAAAATCCATTCTCCCCAACGTCTTTCTTAGAAATTAGTATATATTTAACGAGCAACTTAAATGTGGGAAGAGTTGAATTGGAAGTCATATGTTCTAGATTTGACTTTTACGTTTTGCATACTAGAAATTTGGATTTTTGTTTCCTTGACATATATGCATGATGCAATTTTTTATTTAATTTTGTATTCCTTTATTTTTTTATTAAATGATTAAAAAATGGATTATTTTATTTGATGTTTATTTGAGGTGTATAGAAAACTAAAAAGAATTCTATTTATTCAGAGCAATTGTACAAGAGGGACCAAAACCCAAAACTCATCGCTTAAGCTTTTTGTAGAATTTAATAGTTGAGTACACTGAAGTTTAACGGTGAGTTTGAGTAATTTCGACTTATGAAGTCGGGATTTGGCAAATTAGGGTTTGATATTTCTTCGAGACTACCGAGAGGTATTATTTTTGTTCAATTTTTATATGTTTATTTTTTTAAATGTAAAAGATGGAACAAGAATCATTTCAAAAGGAATTGAACAAAATTATTATAGCTGATTGCTATTTTAGGTGCATTATATATAATAAGTTATATACAAGTGAGTCTATTTTGGATCTATTTTGGTGTTTTCTTCTTGTTTATTCTTTTCACTCGATCATTTTGTTATTAACACGATTTTATTAACAATGTTCCTTGTATAGTAATAGTATTTTACATGATCTTTGATATATTTATCAAGGAATTTGGGTTAAATTTAGGTAAAAAGTAGATGAATCGCATATACATCACAATTGAAATTGTACGTCGAGTTCTAATGGCACGTGCTTCCTATGACAATTACAATGACATGTATGTTCTTGCCATCAAAATTACAAGTCCTTCAATGGCCAAATGGCAGGTCCGTCGCCTATTCTTTGCTCCATTATATCTTACACCATTCTATGTATACAACTAGAGGATTTGCCCGCGCTTCGCGGCGGTTTTACAGAGGGGGTGGCAAGATATTGAAGTGGGAAGTATCATAAGTTGAAATAATGAAGTCTAAGTTGAAAAAAGTAGGAAACTTTGTGTAAGAGGACTGACTTTATATAATGCGTATCAAGTATAAAAAGAGTTGACGCAATCAATGGAAGGGAAGACCTACTCACTGACCACCCTTTTTTTTCAAAAATGTTCTAATGCCACGCAATCAAAAAAAATGAAATTTTCTATTTAATTAATAACATGTGCATTTCTCAATGAATTAAAAAACAATGCCACAAGTTTTGCACTTGTTTAATGCATAAAAGATACAAAAATAATATCATGCACCCAACTTCCTGCCCACTGTGATCTTCTCCATGGTGGAGGTCCTACGATCTCAGCTCGCCTTACTGAGGGTAGTGCTCTTTCGATATGGTTGTGGTGGAAGCGGGCTCAATGCAGATCGCGACGGTGGTACTAATCCATGGGTGACAATTGAAGGTTGTTCTCGGTGCAGAGGTGGTCCTCACATTGGCTCACACGAGATTGATTCGACGTGAAGAAGATTGGAATTGATATAGCTTGTAGATGGGTAATGAGAGTAAATTACTCTTTATGCGCCAAAGACGATTTCCAGGTGCTTGTTCCATAGCTTCATATGTGAAGACTCAATTCTCTCTTCCATATCCTGCAAGAATCAAAGCTCTAAAATTACAAACCAAGGACTTGCTATGGACTATGTCATCAGCGGTGAAACCAACCTCCTTGCAGTAAGTGTCGCACTCGAAATCGAGATTGTAAGAGTCTATTCCTTCCACTGAATCGAATTCAGGAGTCCATCCAAGTTCTCTTTCAGCCTTCTCAATAGATGTGAAAGAATGTTGCAAAAAATATAAATACTGAAAAAAAAAACTCACCCATCACGTATGTGCATTTTTTGGCTGAACTTATATATACACAATTTGTGAAAGCTTAAATCTATAGATATGTACATAATCATGGAATGGGATAAACTTCTTCTTCCCAAAATCAAAATTCTTGGGTTAGTGAATAATTTCAGGTTTGGGGAAACCACCTGCTTGGAATTGAAGAAGTAAAAAGTTTTATCTACAACTTAGATTCGTTCTTTTTTAGCCTTGCGGATTCTATTTGTGCAGTACTAATTAAAAGTTCTCTTCATTTGCAAAAAGCATCACTGCACAATTCATTGAAATGAAGATGTGCGTCAAAACCAATATGATCAACACAAATACCTTGGTTCTTGCTCTCGTTAGACCATTACATGTGTCATATTTAGACCCAGATATATTGTAGGCTTGCTTGCTTGATGTAGGTGACAAATCTTGCAAATTTATAAATATTGACAAAAAGATAGAGAAATAATATTTAGAAATCAAGCGAAAAAAACTTGTGTTATGTCAATCTACGTATAGATATTGATTTTGAAGATACACATACATATCTTAACATGCCCAAGTTGGTTGATTCGGACACCATGGCTAGGATGGGATTGGGACGTTTGGCTTTTAAGTGGTGGAAGAACCATTCGTCAATCGGGTGGTAATTCAACTGTCCATAGATGTAGTCTGACCTAATAGAAGTTCAGTTCATACCATTCGAATGTAGCAAGCTCTCTGTTTCAAGCTCCCTCTTGTGCATGTTGTTTGGATCTACGACATCTATATGTATGTCACCATCTCATGTGTTGGTCAAAATCTATGGGAATTTTCATGAAATTAAAAAAAATATTGTTAAATTTCTAATCTGTTAATTATTGAGTAATGAGACATTATTCAAAACCATTCAGATGCACTAATATCATTCGATACACCGATTTTAGCATGAAATGAACCGTAAAAATCAATTATAATATACAACAAGAACTCAGAGATATAATTGTTGGACAACCAACTTCAAAATACAGCAGAAGATCAGATATCAGATAAACTCAAACTGAAGAATAATCGATGTACTTATATTATTGGAGATAGTTTTAACAGTAGTATTAGCTTGTCAAACTGTCTGGCAATTTCCATAGTGGAAACCTGATGGTTAAAAGTAACCAAGAACTTACCTGATGGCTCCATATTTATCTTGAACTGACCGCATACTATTTGTGTTGGCACCGAAGCCGTACAACACACAAATATTTGTATATTTTTTAATCTTATTTACGTATGTTATTGTGTGGTTGTATATACATATTATGTACAGTTGTTAAAATATGATATAATCATGTGGGTTGTACAACATCAGGTAAGTATGTGTTCCTCCATAATAAAACTTGATACCTGGCTGAGAGCATATGTTAGTTTCCTCCTGCACGTTACCCACGAGATTGTAGATCCTTTATCAAAGAGATAGATCAAGCTGGACTATTTCCACACCTTCTTTCATTATCAAATTTCACTTGCAGAACCTTGCCTTCATTGTCACTGAGGATCAATTGAGTCGGTAGGACTTCGATGACAGCATTTGTGTACTGCTTTTGAGGTTCTACACATGAAGTGTTGAATTGTGTGAGAACAATATATGCTGCATGTTTAGCTAAATTTGTTATGATCTACAGAATGTATACATTACCTACCTATATGTGCATGGAAGTCAGGTTTTCGTGCTTCAATGTTAGCTCTGATGCTCTCGATATTGTGTCCTCTTTCGGTCATGTCCTACAAAAACAACGATTACATAGAAAGAGAAGGATTGGATATGATCTAATGATATCAAACAGAATAATATAATGGCCTTGATTTACCATAATCTTTCAGGTGGGCTTCACTTCATTGCTTATGCCCAAGTAGATGTTGAAATCCAACAGTTCATGGATGCAAGGATCGGCGGTTAGACATGGAAAACATTAGTTATAATTGGATAAGTGAACCAATACATATCTGAATCTAGTTTGCTACAACAATCGTATCTGAAAAACTTTTAAATTCGGATTTCTACATCAAACCCCCCAAGAATATAAACCCAACATCCAGATCTCCGAGCAGTGATCAAATGATACAAAATATCGAAGCACCCAACAATTAAATGAGGATTATCAACTACTTACATTGGGTGGATGCCTTCCTCGTTGTCTGTGCGAGCCCACCTCCATTTACTTGCGAGATGGAAAGAGCTCGACATGGGCTCGACTCAATATTAGAGATCTAAAAAAGGGACATGAGTGGATGTTTTGTGTTCTCATGTATTCAGGAAGAGAAAAGAATCTCCTCCCCTCGTGATTCGACCGGAAGTTGAGTGTTGCCTGAGAAAAATGAGAAGTAGGTCAGTGGAGATGAAGTTGTGATTTGAATAAATGGAGCCCAAATTAATGGTTTATACTCTAAACAGCGAGAAAATTAAAACTAAAACTATCATTACCTACAGTTTAAATGTTTGTAAGGAGATTGGGGTTGTTGGACTTCAAGAAGAACAACAATCATAGCCTCGAGTGATCGGCAACATCGCAAAGCTGATCAGAGCTTGTTGATATTGTGAACCTTCATGATCTTCTTCACACGCGTCAATGGGAATCAGATCGGCAACATCGCAAAGCTGATCAGAGCTTGTTGATATTGTGAACCTTCATGATCTTCTTCACACGCGTCGATGGGAATCATGGGCGGAGGAGAGACGGAGGTGAGGGACATCCACCGACCATAATTGGATTGGCTTTAGCAATTTTGATCTTGTGGTTGTTCGCTTCCAAGAGACAAAGAAATTTTTAGGGTAATTGTCAGGATTTATACTAAAATACACCTCTTATCTCCGTTGGAATCGATGCTTAGCATCTGTCACTTCTGTAGGATTCCTCGTCCACCTGACGCCTCTACGCAAATCACCAACCAACCCAAACAATCACACACTGCAATAGAAGAACGAACAAAGCAGTACTCTGAAATCGAGATGTATTTCCATCATGAGCTTTTGGCAAACCTCGGAGGTGGTAATGTCGCGATCAATCCCAAGGATGGAATTATATCAAGGGCCGACGCTGGAGCTATAACCTCCTAGATCCATGACGGGGAAACTTTAAAGGATACAACAACACTAAGAGGAAGAAGACAGGAGGGGTGGCGTTTTGATCACAACGCGGTTGGTGGTGGTAGTAAGGAAGCCAGAGCAATGTCAGAGAATCGATGAGAGTTTGAGGAGAACGCTCAGGAATTATCGACAGATGAGAGAATCACCTCCTCAACTTTGGAAATGGCCGGCAGATGGAGAGGAGTAAAGTGGAACAACAGTTGTCGGAGAAAGCACAGCTGCCCAACGGAACTCGATCGAAAGGAGGAGAGATAGAGAATCGACAAATGAGAGAGAATCGCAACCTCGGCTCTGGAAATGGCCTGTAGAGAGAAGTAAAGTGGAACAACTGTCGGATAGATAAAAGCACAGCTGCCAAACAGAACTCAGCTGAAGGGAGGAGATATGGAGAAATTAGGAATGACCAAGGCGCATACAGAAAACATCAAACAAAAGCCACAGTGAGCCACGTGTCAGCAGAGCTGGGAAAAACCCAGCTTTAGAATATGTATATAGATATTAAAATGCACTAGTAACTGCCTTTGAATTTATAAAAAATGCAAATAATATTCACAGCTAACATTTGTCCAGCTGCAATTAGGTATGCAAACGGACAGATACGGATATAGGTAATTATCGTATCCTTGTCCGTTTTTGAATACAAATACGAATGCGGATACGTATATTAAAACTATCTTACCATATCCTTAAAAAAGGGATATGGATGTAAAACAGACACTAATCGCATACGAGTAATGTTAGAATTACTCGATACAATCGACTCAAATATATACGAATTGGATGGAAACCACATGATATAAATTTATTAAATGTGTTTGTATCATAAAAATTATATAAATATGGTAAAAGAAGGTACATAATTATGTTATATAGGGTTAAAAATAAATCTATGACTATATTTATATATGAAAACGGATATACGGATACAGATATGGATATTTGCGGATATCAAAAAACAATATTCTTATCCGTATCCATCTTAAAAGGGATACATGCACGGATGTCAAAATCTGTATAAAACAAATATGATGACAGATCGGATACGGATATATCCGTAACCGATTGCATCCCCAGCTGCAATAGTTCAACTCGAGTCCTGTTTCTTAGATCAATAGTCTTTTGTCTAAACCCTGGCATCACACAACAAATTGGCCTTTCGGCTGACATCAAATGCAAGGTGGACGCAATTGTATGCGTCAAGGGGGATGCACATTGCGGTCGTGTAGATTAGTGAATAGGTTCTTGAAGTGTCTGTGTGGGAAATGGATCGTCTGCTACAGTGTCTGCCGCAACAGACTCTGCAGTAGGCCTGCCCGATCGAGCGATTCACACGAATTCATCTTTTTTGTAGGCCCGTATCGGATGAATTTGTGTGAACCGCTCGATCACGATCAACGATCCACAGGCCTAATGCAGAGTCGGCTGGGCAGACTGCAGCAGACGATCGGCTCCCGTCTGTGTGTCCCTATCGGATGAATCCTCACCGTCCACCCCACGCGTCACTCATGTCACAATTCAAACCCACACCTCTCGCCCCAAAGGGGGGAATCGTCTGCTCCGAGTCGTCCATTCCTCATCCAACGCTGCCCTTACAGCAGACGATCCTCTCGCCTCAATATATACCGTAAAAGCCGCGACACGTCTCTCGCGCCAACGCCCACCGCGGAAAAAACCGGACCAACCCACCTCCCAAAAGCTCGCAGGCCACAGCCGGTCCCACCGCTCCCCCCGCCCTCCGCGGGTGGCGCCGCCGCCCACATGGACCTCGCCGCCCTCCCCTCGCGTCCCCTCCTCCACCTCCCCTCGCCTCGCCCACGCCTTCCCCTTCCCTCCCGCCTCCGCCTCCTCTACTCCCCTCGCCGCCTCGCTTTCCCCACTGCGCTCATCGCCCGCGGCGCCCCCCCATCCCACGGCAACGCTCTGGAAGAAGCTTCAATAGAAGAAGGCGAAAATTACGAACCCTCCGAGTCTCCTGCCTACGGTGAAGGCTCTTTGCCGGTCCTTGCCGAGCTTAATGGAGAGGAATTGGGATCGCGACCGGCTAATGGCACCAATGCGGAGGCGCCGAGCATATGGAAGCAGATGAAAGAGATTGTGGTGTTCGCGGGACCGGCGACGGGTCTGTGGATCTGCGGTCCGTTGATGAGCCTCATCGATACCGCTGTCATCGGGCAGACCAGCTCGCTGGAGCTGGCGGCATTAGGTGAGGGTTCTCAATACCCGGGAGGTATTGTTGTTTTCGTTAGTTTGCGGAATTATTTTTGATTTGATTTATTTACTGGATCATAGGGCCGGGGACTGTGTTCTGTGATTATCTTTGCTATATCTTCATGTTCCTCTCGATAGCCACATCGAATATGGTCGCCACTTCACTTGCAAAGAAGGTTTGTTTTCTATATTTGTTTGAATGAGGGCATATACTTGTATCTTTAGAAGCTAATGGTTGCTCTAGTTCTTCTAGAAAATTTGGTCCATTTGGGTGCAGCCCTCTGGTCCACGGAACGATGCGAGTTTGGAGTTTTATTACTATTGTCTACATGACATTAACGGCCCCCATAAAATCCCAAATTGTATTTTGCTAATAGTAGTACTGATCAGGAAGTGATATGAGATCTTGAGGTTGTCGTACTGCTCATATAAGCCCCTAGTCCTATTCAAATAGGCTTGGCTTATGTTTTCCACGACGTTGTTCATATTTTGAGCAGGTGAAACTCCGTTCCTCTATATTTTTCTAAGGAAGATCAAAATATAACTCTATAATTCTACTGGGTAGATTAAATTCGAACTTTCTAGGGATTTTCATATCCTTCAAGAAAATTCAGTACCATTAGATCCATTGTATAGGATGCACATGAAACAAACAAGTAAGGTAAGCAAGTGAGAAGAGCTAGAGCAAGTTGTATTGGTGTTGACGTGTGATAGTGTAGAGATTTGAGTGGGTTATACAAGATTAGTAGCGTTGAGAGGGAGACAGAGAGAAGTTAATGTGTATATGAATGTGATACATTGAGTGGGTTGTACATTGTAGTTGCGATGTATAATATCATTTTATCGAGTCATCTTCCATCGAGATATTATAGCTGGTTTCTCAGGTAGGTCTTCTTAAGAAAACTGTCTTTCTTCAGAAAAATATTGTTATTTTTGTCCTCCAGAAAAGTATAATTATGCCTATCCAAAGTGGTGCATAAGAGGAGTTTTCATCCACATATCGAGGGCCGTTCTTTGAGATTTTCTAATGGAAGGTTTTGCCGTGCATAGTCCGGGACTGCGAAATAAATCTGATCAAGGATCAATTTTCCATGATGAAGTTAAAGAAACATTCTGATTGAAATATCACGCATCTTTTTATTTGACTAATTCCATCAAGAAACTGAATGCATACAATTATAACTATTAAAAGACATGCCTTGAGTTCTGTTGTCAAGGATATGTTGTAATAACTCATAAACCAAGAGACTCCAATTAAATTTCACATAAAATAACAATAAAAAGGAGATGAGCATGGGAACAATGGACGAGGAGAATGATGAGTAATAACATAAAATAAAAAAAATAATTGACATGGGAGGAGGGTTGACGTGCATGAGAAGGAAGTATTATGCATGGGCATGTGAGTTTCTGCATGCATGAAGTAAGGGGATAGGTGACAAACATGTAGCAGATACGTATTCAACAATCCCAGCCTTTGGTTTAGTATAAATAGGGGGTTTCGGGTAAAGGGATTGCATACTAACACAAGTAAAGAGAGAGAGAATGTGCGAGAGGGCGAGAGAGAAGGAAAGAGAGATGGTACGAGAGAGTGAGAGAGAAAGGGAAAGCGAGAGAGAACATATTGCTAAAATTGGAGGAAAATAATCATCATAGGTATGGTAACCTCTTCTTGTTGTGCTCAAAGTTCATATTATTTTTAATAGTCATGCAATTATTGTATTCATTATTTTTATGCAAGATATTTTATACCATGGTAATTATGCATAATTTCAATTATATGTGATCTTGTTAAACATCGACCTTGAAAGGGCAATTATTCTATGTTGTCATCGTATCGATCCAACAGGATATTGCAGGAGTATTTGCGGATGCTTGCAGAGATTCCCTCTTCTGGGGAGATGTCGGGCGAGCCTGATCACTTTGAGTGGGCAGATGGTAAGTTCTCGGTAAAAAATGCATATAGGAAGTTGTGTGGAAGTGTGGTGGACCGAGACGAGGCTCTATGTGCGGATATGAAGATGATCTGGGCAGCAAAGATTCCTACTCGGGTTAAGGTGTTCCTATAGTGTTTAAGAAGAGATCGGCTCTGTGACAAAGTGAGAAGGGGTAGACTGCTGGGCGTGACGGATACCGAGTGCGACAGATGTGGGGATGATGTGGAAGATGCGGATCACATCTTCTTCGGCTGCCGGACTTCGGCGGATGTGTGGGCTTCTCTGGGGCTGTCATGGGTACAGGCATCCTGTGCAGATCTGTTTTGGAGATCTATCCGGGCGGTGGGGCTTGGTTCCTCCGGTGATGTCTCTAGGACCTTTGTCGCTGTGGGCTATTTGGCTCGGCAGGAATGATGTCATCTTCAAGGGGCAACGCTTCTACTATGAAAATGTTTTAGCTCAGTGTAACGCTCTGTACAATTTCTGGGTTTCCAGCTGATGTACTTTCCTGGTAATTAATAAAATTTTGGTGTGGTGACTCCCATTTTGGGAGGGCCCCCCCTCGTTATTATTCAAACATATATATATGATGTATTATGATATATATCTATATATTATATAATATAATTATATTGTATTAAAATAATATATGGAGATGCTATAGAGATTATTATAATCAGGCTCAAGGAGTGTTACTGTACCATGTCAAACTACAGAAGGTTATACATGTTCTGACATTATGTATTCATAAATATACACGATAGAGGATAAATGCCTATTGATTTTAACTGTATAATTTATGAATTGTTTTAGTTAAATATTGTCAAGTTAAGACATGATCTGAAGAAGAAAATTCTAAAATAAAGTATAATAAGGAATAACTCTGTAACGACATATGGACCTAAGTGCTACGTTAAGGTGGGAGCAACCTGTAGAATTTATTTGTCGGGTCCTAAGGGACATTACAGCCTAAAGGACAACACCTTCCGGGGTGTTGGGTTCAATGGAACCTTGTGGAAAAAGTCCACTACTGACTCAACAGTTGTTGTCATCATGTATCATAGTGATTGATCGACTGCCATGCCAGTGATAAGTAAAATGCACCTTATATGAATATGATTGTACTATTGATTGAATAATGGAAGTATGAATGCATAAATGAAATATTGATCATGAAAGTGTTGAGATGTTTGTATCTCTTTATATGTATATCTTATTTCTTTTCCTTCTTGTGCTCTTATGTAATTAACCCTGGACCTTTCTCCTATATAAGAGAGCCTTAGGGTCTCTTCAATGATATGCAATTTCATTCTTCCAACATGGTATCGGAGCAAAGGTCCTAGAACGGGGTCCCATATCTCACAAAAAACCCTAACCCCACCTGCTGCCCCCCCTCCGTCGGCCTGTCGCCTGTAGCCCCCTCCGTCGGCCGCCTGCGGTGCCTCCCCATCGCCGTCGACTGCAACGGCCCCCCTGCAGGTCACCGGCCATCTGCAACCCTCTCCGCCGACCACCCCACCCGCCGGCTGTCCCCCTCTTCACGGCCCCACCTCTCGCTACTCCCTTGTGGGCCGTTGCTCCCCCACTCCAATGGGCCGTCCCATCTCCTGCGAGTTGCAGTCTGTCCGCTGCTGTAGGCCTATAGGGTCTGATTTCGATCAGAAATCGTGATTTCGGACATATAAATCACGTTTTTCGATCTTAGACTACACCAAGGATTGAAGAGGATGGTTGTATGAGTCTACACGTACAACCATTCCTTCATATGATTGTATAGACTTGCTCAGAGTAGTCTACACCCCAGTTTAGGTCTGGATCTTCGGTATTTTTTCATCATGTCAGAGAACAAGGGTGATGTATTTTTGTTGTCCGGTGCCTTCAAGGGCCCGATTCCCATCGTGAAGATGGACATGACCAACTTCAAGTCGTGGTCCATGCAGTTTCACACTCTTATGCAATGCCATAACAAAGAACACATTTTGACTAATTCCGAGTAGACGGACAAGACTGGGGCTAATACTTCATGGGAGCAAGATTATGCCTATGCACGGATTTGGCTCTTTGGGATGCTCACCACGGAAATTGCCAATAACATCATCAATCAACCCACAACCAATGCTATGTGGGATATCCTAGCTGACACATATGGACAAGTCAAGAATGAGAGCAAGATCCTTCAGTTGCAGTTTGATATATTCTCGACCAAGCAGAATGGTCAGCCTCTTCATGCCCACTTCTCACAACTCCGAATGTTTGAGTGTCTTCACGCCCATTACTACCAGCACTGAGCAGCATCATGCATACTAGAATGCAACTGTGACAAGAGTTTTTTTGTCATCCCTTGACTCTAAGTACGATGCAACACATACTGTACTTATTGGAGAGATACCACCAATGGAGGAGGTCTACAAGAGGCTGAGCAGAATCACTACTTTGTCTCCTTCCATGGCCCAAATTCCCTTTGCGATGGCATCTTCTCGTGACATATGGGGTACTTCACAGTTCGACGAACGAGGATCCCGTGGTCGAGGAGGAGGACGTCAGCATGACCTATGCTCACACTGCCACCGTCCAGGTCACTCGGAGGAGACATGCTATCTGAAGCATGGGTATCCTGCGTCTGCTCGTGTAGCTGAGCAGACAAAGACTACTCTGGCTTCTTCTCATGATGCGAGGCTTGATGATATTGTCTCTAGATTGAGAGAGACGATGACTACACCGTCCACCCCCGTTGCAGAATCTTCATATGTTGTAGCTACTGCCAGAGCTTCTATGTGTTCGTCAGGTATTGCTTATGCACTTACCAGTTGTAGCAGTTCAGATTTGACTGATTGGATTATGAACTTCAGAGCATCTCATCATATGTGTGGAGATCAAGCTCAGTTTAGTTTTTACAGATAAATCCCGCCTGGTAGATTAGTGGTGATTGCAAATGAGGTTCATCTACCCATTGTTGGTCAAAAAGGAAGATTGTTCTAGCCCCCTCGACACGCCTGCAGAATGTCTTACATGCTCCATATTTTCATATGAATCTTTTGTCTATTAGTCAGATTACAAAAGATTTACATTACCATGCCATATTTGACCAATATTCTCTTGTGTTTCAGGACATACTCACGGGCAGGGTGATTGGATGTGGCTGTGAGCAGAGAGGACTTTACAGACTGCTCCAGCCTCCTTGTGCTAGTGCTGCTACCATTCCATCTGGATCAGTTTCTCCTTTTATGTGGCATCTTCACTTTGGTCACCTTCCTTTGCAGAAGCTGTGTCAGTTCTGCCTCAGATCTCTACTCGTACCACCTTGGAGTGTGAAGCATGTCAGCTTGGGAAACACCATCGTTTTTTTTCGAGTCGTCAGAGTAGTCAGCCGTTTGAGTTGTTTCATTTTGACATTTGAGGTCCTAGTCGTGTTCCCGATCATCAGGGACATCGGTTATATATGGTCGCTGTATATGTTTTTTTCTAGATTATCTTGGATTTTCTTATTGAAGAGTAAGTCCGAAGCCGGTCCTGTTATTAAATCATTTCTTATTGAAGTTAAGAGCATTTTTTTCTGCTAATGTGAAGTTTATTTGCACTGACAATGCCTTGAATATCTCCCCGTTATAGCTGCCTGACTTTCTCAGGTCTCTTGGTATTGACTTCTCGTGCTTACACTTCGCATCAGAATGGTGTTGCTGAACGTAAACACCGTCATCTTCTTGATGTCACAAGGACTCTTTTGATTCAGAGTCGAGCTCCTCATTCGTTCTGGGGTTATGCGGTCCTCATTGCATGCAACTTAGTGAACCGCATGCCTTTCACTGTCCTTGGAGAAAAGGGTCCTTTCTTGATTGCGTTTCCTGTGATGGACCTATTCTCTCTTACCCCCAGAGTCTTTGGTTCATTGACCTTTGTCCACAATTTTACTCCTGGCCGTGACAAGCTCTCTCTAAGAGCTGTCAAATGTGTGTTCGTTGGCTATTCTCGTACCCGAAAAGGGTACACGTGTTTTGACCATATAGGGAAAAAGTATTATGTGAGTGCTGATGTCATAATTTTTGAGTGTATTATGTATTAATCTTCTACATGTGACAAGTTGTCTAACTCCTACTTGGGTGAAGATGTCTTTGTTCCACCACCTTCGTTATCTCCACCATCTCCACCTCATATTGTGTCACTGCCATCTCCACCACCACCCCCTCCACCTCCGTCTACCCTGACGTAGTTCTTACCACGGTTTTACATTCGCAGGTCCCCTACTCGCTCCTCTGCTCGTGCGCCTTCCCGTCATCCATCACACCTTAAGTATGTACTGATCACATTGTTTCTACTTATGATACTGGTGACGTGCTTGTACCACATGATACTCTATGGGAGGAGTTGATACTAGAGAACAGAGGGGCTGATGATCTTGATGTACTTATTGCCTTGTGAAAGCTGCGTCGTAACTGTGCCACTTATCCCCAGTTGCTCATTTTTTTGGATCATCTTTCAGAGGAGTACATGAAGTTTGTCGTGGGACTTTCTGCTGTCACTATCCCACAAACATACTAGGAGGCCGCACAGGATAGTAGTTGGCGACTTGCCATTGAGGAGGAGATGGTCGCTTTGCAGTCTTGTGGTACCTGGAGTGTTGTCTCTGTCCTCCAGGTGCCTGTGTTGTGTGATGCAAATGGATCTTTACGGTTAAGCAACATACAGATGACAGTGTTGATCGCCATAAGGCAAGACTTGTAGCATGTGGGTTCACCTAGACTTATGGGGTGGACTATCAAGATATCTTCTCACCAGTGGCCAGACATTCGACATTGCATATTCTTCTATCGATTGCTGTGATTCGAGACCGACCTCTTTACCAACTTGATGTGAAGAATGTGTTTCTATATGGAGATCTACATGCGGAGGTATATATGCAACAAGCGATGGGGTTTGCTGCTGAGGGGGAGTCTGAGAAGGTGTGGAGGCTACACAAGGTGATTTACGGCATGAAGCAGAGTTCGAGAGCTTTGTACCGGAAGCTATCAGAGTTGATAGAACACTAGGGGGTTTATGCGGTCCATTGCGAATCATTCGCTTTTTATTCAGAGGACACAGAGAGGTACAGTTGTCATTCTGATTTATGTTGATATTATTGTTACAAGTGATGATGAGCATGGCATTCAGGATACCAAGGAGTTCCTAAGTCAGCAGATTGTGACTAAGGATCTTGGTAGTCTTCGTTACTTCCTTGGATTAAAGTTCGTCAGGAACCATAGCGGTCTTGTGATGATCTAGAGGAAGTTTGTGACTGATCTTATCCTTGAGACATGGATGATATGGTGCAAACTTGCTACTACTCCTATGGATCTGAGCATGAGATTTTTTTTGATGGAAAAAAGGGTGACTCCCCACGACTGGGATCACCGCCTGAAAATTTTCATTAAGAGAAGTTTTTAGATTACATTACCGTGAAAGCCAGAAATTATAAAGCACATTACACATGGACACTATGGTTGTTGGGAAGCTCCTCTATGCTACTATCACCATGCCATGCATTTCCTTTGATGTAAGCAAGGTGAACCAGTTTATGGAGCAACCCAGGAAGGTTCACATGGATGTTGTTTATATGTTTCTGAGAGATTTGAAGACTTCACCAGGTACTGGTCTTCTATTCAACAGAGGCACATCTCTTGAGGTGACAACTTGTGCAGATGCAGATTATGCAGGATGCCCTAGAGACAGGAAGTCTACTTCTGGCTTTGTTATTTTTGTTGGGAGTTCTCTCGTGTCATGGAAAAACAAGAAGCAGACTGTGGTTGCTAGATTCAGTCCAGAGTCTGAGTACAGAGCCATGACTCAGGGGAGCAGAGAGATGATGTGGGTTAGATCGGTCCTGACTGATCTTGCTGTTGAGATACCTCTTCCCATGCAGCTTTTATGTAACAATCAAACAACTCTGTTTATTGCCAATAATCATGCATTCCATGAACGGACCAATCATATATATGTGGATTGCGACTATACCAAAGACATTATCCAGAAGGGTCTCATATCCACCTCCCGTGTTTCTATTGGAGATCAGATTGCTGATATATTCACTAAAGCCCTTGGGAGAGGTCCATTTCAGAGATGTTGTTTCAAGCTGAGCATGATAGACATATATGCTCCAGCTTGAGGGGGAGTGTTCAGATATTTGTATCTTTTTATATGTATTCCTTATTTCTTTTTCCTTCTTGTCCTCTTATGTAATTAATCCATAGCCTTTCTCCTATATAAGAGAGCCCTAGGGTCTCTTCAATGATATGCAGTTCTATTTTTCCAACAGAAAGTATGAAAGGCATACATGAAATATTAGGTTATATTGTTATTTTCAAGATATTTGAAACTTTGATTATGATAGTTAATTGTTCATTCTTTTTTACAAGACATACATGATAAAATATAAATGGTATTGTTATCGTCAATGTTCTTTTAAATTATTTCAAGCCAACGTTATCTATTGATACCATACTAAGTTGTTTTGCGTACGAGCATTTATCCCGCTCTTGCGGTTTTTGCCTGTTGCAGATACAACTAAGGAGAAAGGTGCAAGATACTGGTGAGGTAGAAAGGTAGAGACTTAGTTGCAAGGATGGATATTTGTATACCCACTGAAACAATAGATCCTTGGTTCTGTACTAAAGAGATGGAACTTTTATAAATAAATAAATTTTAAATGCTTATTTATCGCTCTTTGTGATATCAATTGAAGGTCAAGAGTAACACCCGGATCTGACATGGCATGTATATATTTACGCTTCCGCTGACCGCCCGGACCCGGGGTCGTTACATATGCATTTTGAGAGATCAGCGGGGGTGATAACGTGATGTTGCCACCAACATACACGCGGACACGTTTAGGAAATGGGAGACCAAGAACGAGAAGGCAAATTTTCGAGATTGCGCCTTTTTGGAGTTTAGGAAATGGGAGACCAAGAACGAGAAGGCAAACTCCTTGGTATCCTGAACGCGGACACGTTCGGAGGAGCTGATTCGAGATTGCGCTTTTTTTTTGAGTCTGGGCCTCCCTGAGCGTGTAGGTTTTTTCCTGTGGTTGTTTAGAAGGCAAAGACTGATGACGAGAGATCACTGTGCTAGGCTTCTGGGCTCCATCTCCGATAGATGCCTCTTGTGCGATGAGGCGGTTGAATCCCTTGAACACCTGTTCTTCAAATGCCCGAAAGCGATCCTGATTTGGGACGAGGCAAATTTGGATTGGATGTGCGCGACGGATGTGGCCTCCTTTTGCGGCTCATTGCTTGGAAACAGGAGTAGACCTCGGCGGGAGCTATTTAGACCCATTGCGATTATATGGGCCATGTGGCTGGGCAGAAATGCGCTCCTTTTTTCTGGGCAAAGGTTTTACAAAGAAAATGTTGGGATGCACTTCGCGAGGTTGGTGGATGATTGTGATCTATAATTATATGCTTTTGTTTCTGCTTCCTTTGTCTTTCCCCGCTTTTTCTCCTTATAAATAAATTTTTGGGCGAACACCAATGAGTGTATCCCCCTGTTTTTTGGCCTAAAAAAAAAGAACGAGAAGGCAATATTTGTGCTTAGGAAAAAGATTGAAGAGGAGTTGATCTTACACTTCTAAAAGTTGCCATTCTGAAAGAAGCATGAGATACACTCACATGCTATTCCCGTGTAAAAATGATGCATGACAATAGCTTTTGGAAAATGATTTGGCGGTGGTCAAATGATGTTAAATGACAATCACTCAATATTTAATTAATGTGTACTCACTCAATACTTTATTAATGTGCACTCACAGTGATATTTTTGAATTAGATCCAGAAATTAAAATTAGTAAATCACATATGTGAAGAATTATTAGTCATAAACAACTCCAATTTTTATCACTGCGGTCTTTAGATTGCCCACTCATCCCACCTTATTAAAACTAAGAAGTCTTAGCAAATAAAATTCCAATTTTTATCACTACCGTCTTTAGATTACCCACTCATCCCACCTTATTGAAACTATAAAGTCTTAACAAATAAAGAGACTTTAGCCAAACAAATGATTGGCTTGTCGCTTAAGATGTTGAAGAGGCAATCGTGAATACACAAAAAATGAGGAAAACTGTAAGAATGACATTGATTTATACAAAGAAAAGATTCAACTCCTCAATCAAAGCAATGCCAATACTTTCAGATAGGGGGAGATCTGCATTGTTATCATGGCCAAGTGATTCTGTGTAGATCAAGAGCGATGGATGCTTCATTTGGTGCAAGAAGATGCATTTTACATGTGATTGCAGATTTATATATGTTGAAAGGAATGAGAATGAATTGATTAAATGAGAGGCCCTAGGGTTCTCTTATATTAGGAGAGGAACCTATTGAGCAAATTACAAGAAGCGGACAAAAGAAATAGAAAATAAGTAAAAACAACAATAATCATAACTAATATCTCAACACTCCCCCTCAAGCTGGAGCGTAGATATCGATCAGACTCAGCTTGGAACAACATCTCTGATAAGGCCCTCTGGCTAGAGCCTTAGTAAGAACATCTGCTATCTAGTCTCTAGAGCTGACATGCGTAGTGGCGATAAGACCCTTCTGTATAATGTCACGAGTGTAGTGACAGTCCACCTCTATGTGCTTCGTCCTCTCATGAAAGTCTGGGTTGTTGGCAATAAAGGAGCAACCTGATTGTCGCATTGGAGGTGCATGGGAAGAGGCACGTCTATAGTCAGGTCAGTAAGAACAGATCTAACACACATCATCTCAGTTCTTGCCTGTGCCATGGCCCTGTACTCTGACTCAGCGCTTGATCTGGCTACCACAATCTGCTTCTTGCTTTTCCACGAAACCAGTGAATTCCATATGAACACAACAAAGCCTGATGTAGACTTCCTATCCTTTGGACACCCAACATAATCTGCATCTGAACATGCGGTAACTGAAAGAGATGTGCTTCTACTGAAAAGAAGTCCCATACCAGGTGAAGTCTTCAGATATCTCAGAATCATATGGACTGCATCTATATATGCTTGTCTGGGTTGCTCCATAAACTGACTCACTTTGCTTACGGCAAAGCATACGTCGGGCCTGGTAGTAGTCACATATAGTAGCTTGCCAACCATCTCTCTGTACGTCCTCTTGTCGACCTCCTCAGTGTCATCATCATGGAGCTTCATACTCGAGTCAGTAGGAGTAGTGGCATATATGCAATCCACCATGCTTGTCTCTGAAAGAAGATCTGTAATGTACTTCCTCTGGATCATCACAAGACTTCGCTGGTTCCTAGCAAACTCCAGTCTAAGGAAGTAACATAATTGTCCAAGGTCCTTGGTCACAAACTATTGAGCTAGGAAGTCTTTGGCACCCTGAATGCCCTGCTCGTCATCTCCTGTAACAATAATGTCATCAACATAAACAAGAATGACAATAGTACCTCTCTGAGTCCTCTGCACAAACAAGGAGTGATCGAAAGTCGATCACACAAACCCCTGCTGCTCTATCAAGTCCGAGAGCGTCTGGAATCATGCTCTTGGACTCTGCTTAAGGCCATAGATAGCCTTGTGTAGCCTGCAAACTTTCTGACACTCCCCCTCAGTAGCAAACCCAGGTGGCTGCTGCATGTAGACCTCCTCCTGTAGATCACCATAGAGGATGGCATTCTTAACATCAAGCTGGTAAATGGGTCAATCTCGTGTCACAACAATAGAAAGTAGAATATGCTGAGTAGAATGTCTGGCAACTGGAGAGAAAGTATCCTGATAATCCACCCCATATGTCTAGGTGAACCCTCGTGCCACAAGTATCGCCTTATAGCGATCCACAATGCCATCCGCATGGTGTTTCACAGTGAACACCCTTTTGCATTCCACAACGGATGCATCAACTGGAGCAGAAACAAGACTCCATGTACCATGTGACTGTAACACGACCATTTCCTCCATAGCTAACCTCCACTTACTATTATGAAGAGCCTCCTTATATGACTGTGGTATATCCACAATTGATAATGCCAAGGTAAATTGCCTGAAATCCTCTGATAATCTACTCAAGGAAACCTGTGCCGCAAGAGGATAAGTAACACACTTACGTTTCGACTTACGAAGAGCAATCAACACATCAAGATCATCTGCCATGTCCGTAACCTGCAAGTTCAACTCCTGAGAGGGCACCTGCTTATCCTGTATGGAATCCTGCTGCACAAGCAACTCAGTAGTGCCATCAGTAGAAACATTGTGCTCATTACATACTTGAGGCATGCTGGATGACGAGCAAGGCTTGTGAACAGTGGGGATTGAGCAAGACCTGCGAGTAAAAACACGAGGCAAAAACTAAGTCACAGTAGAAGGAAGAGCCACTTGAGCAGGTGTATGTGATGGTGGTGGAGGAGGTGGAGGTGGTGGTGGTGGTATGACGGTAGGAAAAGGAGGAGGCATGTAGATCTCAACATCAGAGTCAGACGAAGCAAGTCTGTCACCTGTAAGAGTAAAATACATGACAGACTTAAAGAAAGTGACATCAACACTAACAAAGTGCTTCGTCTGACTCTGACTAAAAGAGAGCGTAAAAAAAACACTAACAAAGTGCTTCCGCCTCAGCGGATCAAAGTAGTGGTACCCTTTCTGGGTACGAGAGTAGCCGACAAAAACACACTTGACATCCCTGGGAGAGAGCTTGTCACGACCAGGAGAGACATCATGGACAAATGTAATAGAACCAAACACACGAGGAGTAAGGGAGAAAAGATCCTTCTCGGGAAACACAATCGAGAATGAATCTTCTCTCCCAAGACAGATGAGGGCATGCGATTAACCATATATCATGCAGTGAGGACAACATCTCCCCAGTAAGCATGGGGAGCACGACTCTGTATCAACAATGTTATGGTCACATCAAGTAAGTGACAGTGTTTGCGCTCAGCAACGCTATTCTGGTGGGAAGTATATATACGTGAGGTCTGATGAACAATATCTGGAGATCTAAGGAACTCAGAAAGCTGTAAAGTGCAGAACTCTAAAGCATTGTCAGAATGAAGGTATTTGACTTTGGCAGAAAAATATTCATTATCTCATTAATAAAATATTTGATCACAGATCCAGCCTTAGACTTATTCTTCAATAGAAAGACCCAGGACAATCTAGAGAAATCATCGACAACAACAAGATAAAAACGGTGTTCCTGGTGATCAGGAACACGACTTGGACCCCAAATGTCTAAATGTAGGAGCTCAAACAACTGAGAACTGCTCCGACTCTGACGGGATGGAAAGGAGGAACGATGATGCTTTCCAAGCTGGAAAGCCTCACCCTGAAAGGAGGATCTCGTAGAAATCTGAGGGAGAACATGACACAACTTCTACAGAGGAAGGTGACCAAAATGAAGATGCCACAGATATGGAGAGACATGTCCAGTAGGTATAGTAGAAGCACCAGCATGAGGTTGGACCAATCTGTATAGCCCCCGCTGCTTACGGCCACATCCAATCGCCTTGCCCGTGAGCATGTCCTGAAACACAAGAGACATTGGGTAAAAAATGGCACAACAATGTACCTCAGTAATCTGACTAATGGAAAGTAAATTCATCTGGAAGTCAGGAGCATATAAGACATTCTGAAGAAGCATGGATGGCGTCAAATGCACCTCCCCTTGTCCTGTAACGGGTAAGTGGTCGCCATTAGCAATGGCAACCCATCTATCAGGTGGTATACTCCTGTAGGTCCTCAGCTGCGCTCTGTCTCCACATAGGTAGTGTGAAGCACCAGAGTCCATAATCCACTCTGTCATATCTGCACTAGCGATACTTGAGGAGCTCGAAGAGACTCTGGCTGCGGTATCCATAGTGGTGATGCCAGCAGTAGGGGTCATGATCTCTTGAATACGAGAGACAATATCATCCAAGCGAGGATCGACATGGGAAGCTGGAGTCTCTGAAGGCTCAATCTGTTCTGCTACGCGACCCAAAACAGTATATCCATGCTTCAGGTAGCATGTATTCTCTGCATGTCTTGGTCGGCGATGCAAGGACCTTGCAGACGCCCACTACCTCTGCCACGAGGGGTGCATCCTCTAGACTGGGTTGGCCCTCCTCGTCCACGAGAAGCGGCCATAACAAAAGCGGGCAGAGGAGTGGTCGTAGATGGCATCATAATCTGGCTGAGACATGATGCAGAATGAAATTTTTGGCGCGGCGATAAAATTTGAATTTAAACGGTGGATTATTGGTGGAAGAATAATAGAGGGGTTGAGAAGAGAAACATGCCTGTTGCGCGAGGTTGAAGGAGAAAGAACGCGTAGACCGCGAGGGGAAGAGAGAGACAAGGGAGAGAGAGAGATAAAATCTCAATTGTTATCAATACTGAACTGACTAAAACAATGGACCCTCATCCCTTTATATAGGAGGGATGAGATTACAAAAATAGAAAACTAATTCAAATTGACAACTAATTATCCGAAACAGACTCTAACTAATTAACCGACTAATTTGAAAATCAAATATATAACTAATTATTGGAGATCACATGCGATCTCGTTTATTTAATTAAAGACACGGCAACTTAAATAAACGTAAATAAAATTGACAGATAAAATTAAATAAATATTCGGCCCTATACTTTGGTTCCACGCTGCATCAACTCTCCTCCGCTTTTAAAAAATTCGTCTCCCGACGAATTGCTGGATCTGCAGGCTTGGAGGTTGAATCCCCCAATTTCGCTCCTTTTCCATGTTACGTTTATAATTTTTCTGATTCGAAGGGTACGGCTGTAAAATTTCTACCCCTTCATTTGAAAGGATTTCATAGCATAACTCATCCTTCAATTGCCCCTTTTGATAAGAACTTTTATAAGGGGTGCTTTTCCTGCAATTACCCCAACATTTCTCTTGACTCCGATTGTCAAGGGACATGATCGGGTATACACCCTCAAATGCTAGGGTTCCTTCCTCCTTAGGCTGGCGGCGGCAACGAGGGGAGATCGGCGACATTGGCGGGGCCGGGCGCTTGGCTTGTGATGGGGTGAGGGCGAGGGAGGGTGGCAGGGGTGCAGGGGCATCAGTTGGTGGTGGTGCGGCTTGGCACGCAGGAGGAGGTATGGGGGTAGGGGCGTGGGAGGGTAGCGGGGAATGGGGTGGTGATGGTACCGGGAGAGGAGGGGGAGGAGGGGGCGTGGCTCGCACGCGTGGAGGAGGGCTGGCGAGGAGAGGGAGGTGGTCTGTGGAATGAGGAAGCGAGGAGGAGTGGGTTTCGGGGCGGGGAACTGGGGGTGTGGGGGTCGCGGGAGGGGCCGCCGGGGGTGCGGCGAGGATCTGGAAGGCCTGGGGAGGTGTCAGGGTTGGGGTTGCTTCCGCAGACGTTGCAGCGATGGGGGCAGCCGGTGTTGGCGGGGTTGGTGGCTCGGCTTGGACCTGGATAGGCGTCAGGGTTGGAGAGGCGGGGCTGTGAGGGCTGGTGCGCGGAAGGGCTACGACGGGTTTAGCGGGGGCAGGGGCTGGGGGTGTTGCTGGGGTCGCTGGGGGTGAGGGGGAGATCGCGGAGGGGTCTGACGAGGCTAGGGGGGGCGCCGGAGGGGCTGGGGCTGCAGCGGGGGTTCGCAAGAAGGCTGCGGATGGGTCGAAGATCGGTTTCAGAGGGTTTTCCAAGTCTGAAATTACCTGGACAGCAATCGTTTCGTCGTTGTTTTCTTCCGAAATAGTCTGGACAACGGTCGGTTCGCCGTTGACGGCTAGATTTTCGTCTTCAAATTCGGTGTCGTCGATTGGTGTCGTTGGAGCCTCCGATTTGGCAGCGCGTAGGGCCTCGAGGTTAGCCATAAGATCGCGAAGATCGCGAAACTGGGAGTGGAACGTGATTTGTAAATCACGTAGCATCCTCATCGTCTCCTTGTTGTAGGCGTCGGCGCACCGTTTTCGTTCGGATGAACGATAGTCCCTTGAAGCATGTCAGTACGAACGTCTGGACGGATCGTCAGATCGTGAGGATGATCTATAGGCCATGCTCTGATACCAAATGATGCAGAATGAAATTTTTGGCGCGGCGATAAAATTTGAATTTAAACGGTGGATTATTGGTGGAAGAATAATAGAGGGGTTGAGAAGAGAAACACGCCTGTTGCGCGAGGTTGAAGGAGAAAGAACACGTAGACCTCGAGGGGAAGAGAGAGCGACAAGGGAGAGAGAGATAAAATCTCAATTGTTATCAATACTGAACTGGCTAAAACAATGGACCCTCATCCCTTTATATAGGAGGGATGAGATTACAAAAATAGAAAACTAATTCAAATTGACAACTAATTATCCTAAATAGACTCTAACTAATTAACCGACTAATTTGAAAATCAAATATATAACTAATTATTGGAGATCACAGGCGATCTCGTTTATTTAATTAAAGACACGACAACTTAAATAAACGTAAATAAAATTGACAGATAAAATTAAATAAATATTCGGCCCTATACTTTGGTTCCACGCTGCATCAAGACAGCTATAAGCCTCCTCCATGGGAGGTATAGTAGCCCCAGTGAGAAGCTGTGTGCGCTGCATCATACTCTTTATCATGGCATGCCATGAAAACTCCAACCATTGTGGAGTTCCTATAAGAGTTTTGCTGCTCTAGAGTTGTCGTAATAGGCATATAGCTATGAAGCTTCTCGAACATGCCACGAAGAGAAGAGTAGTACACGTGCAGAGGATGACCATTTTGCTTGACGTTATAGATATCAAACTGTAGCTGAGAATCTTGGCCTCATTCTTCACTTGAGCATAGGTGGAAGCCATAGTGTCCCACATCGCCTTGGCGGTCTGCTGGTTCAGGATATCATTGGCTATCTCTATAGTGAGGGTCCCACTTAGCCAAACACGCGCATACGCGTCATCTTGCTTCCAAGAAGCATTTGCCCTAGTCTTATCCGTTGGCTCTGGATCTGTCAGAATGTGCTCCTTATTGTTGCACTGCATGAGGGTGAGAAACTGCATGGACCACAACTCATAGTTGGTCCCATCCATCTTAGCGATGGGAGCCGGGCTCTTGAAGGCTCCGGACGAGAAAATGTCTCCCTTGTTCTCTGCCATGATGATAAGATGGCCAAAGATGGAACTCAACTGGGGAGCAGATCGGTGTGAACAAGTCTACATGAACATACAGAGGATTGGTTGCGTAGACAACCATCCTCATCATTCCTCGCGCTCGCTAGAGCCGGATAACACGATTTATATGACTTAAATCACGTTCTCCAATCGAAATCAGATCATTGATCGGACCTCAGAGGTTCACAACGGCGCGTGGGAGGGCTGACAGTGGCCTAGGGGGCCTGGGGATGTCGAGCGGTGACCTGGGCTGTGGCCTGGTCCACGGCCTGGAGGGCTGGCGGTGCCCAGGCGGCGACCGGAAGGCTGGAAGCGGTAGCTTGAGGTGTCCAAGCGGCGACCTGGCGGGCTGGAGATGCCCAGTCGGCAACCTGGAGGGATGGAGGCGTTGGGCTGGTTGGCTGCGGAAGAAGAGGGCTGCGCAACGGCGTTGGCGGTGTGGAGAGAGGGTGCGTAGCGGCTGTGGCGGCGCGAAGAGAGGTGGGGAGGGGGGTAGGGTTAGGGTGGGATATAGGAACTCCGGTCTAGGACCGTCGCTCCGATACCATATTGAATGGAATGAGAATGTATTGATTAAATGAGAGGCCCTAGGGTTCTCTTATAACCTATTGGGCAAATTACAAGAAGCGGACAAAAGAAATAAAAAATAAGTAAAAACAATAATAATGATAAGTAATATCTTAACAGTATGGAAGTCAACGAAATGTAATGCTATAACGTCAAGCGGTCAATATAGAGATTTCTCAAAAGAGATTTGGATAAAGCATGATTCTAAGGCGATTATCAAAGAAAGTGAGTTGACTCTAGCAACCAAATCCTCCAGAGAAGTCGATTATGACAAAAATTGGACAATCTACTCGGGTTGCTTAAATAACATGATTAGACATACGAAGAAGCTGCAAGATTTATTTATATATATATTATATCGAAGGCAGTTGTGTTATT